>CM075858.1:72961432-73293932 GCA_037975125.1 Latrodectus hesperus | reverse complement strand
GAACGACGCTGAGATGGAAAAGGAAAAGACGCGATGACGTAAAGACTCGAATGGATATTAAATTTGTTTTGAATTATAACTAAGATGTTAGATCGTGATTTAATATTTTAAATAATGTACATAACTTTTTGTCTTATTCTGTCCAAAACCATAATTAAATCATTTAAAATTTAACTGTGTTTTTATTTTTTGATAATAAAGTAAGAACCCACACACACACACACACACACACACACACACACACACACACACACACACACACACACACATATATATATATATATATATATATATATATATATATATATATATATATATATATATATATATAACACTTCTATGTTTTTAAAATACGCATTTTAATTTCATTAATTAGAAGTAATTAGTTCACTAAAACTGCAAAAATTATGGAATGTTATTAATTTGAAATTCTTTTTAATTGTTCAAATAACTGTGAGAGACACAATTAAAACATCGAAATTTTTTACATTTTCCAAATTCCTTTTCACGAGATGTTATTAGTATTCTTATCCACTCCCCATTATAAATTTGAACTTAGTATTCGGAATTCTTTCATTGAATTTAAGTCAGTTAATGCAGCTTATTTAATGAGTATATGGATTATTTCCTGGAAATTTTGTACAAATCCTTCATTTTGTAACTATTTTTCAAAAACATTTACATTCATTTATATACATTTATTATATGATGTTTATGTTTATTATATGAATTTAACAAGTATTCAGTATCATGTTAAGTTTACATGAAATTCATTTTGTCTAGGGGTTGAAAATGGAGGATATATTTTAAGCCAATCGCTTGAAAATATTTGGTAATTTTTATTGATGCAGAACGTTTGATTAATCCGTAACTAATAACTCTTTTAGTTACATTAAGGGCTGGCATCTGATTTCAAACCTAGAGAAAAAATAACTATAGAATACTTGAAGATATTTTTCTAAGATTTCTCTAACGTTCTGCGGTGTTTGCACTCATGAATATTTACTGTAACTTGATGAAAGTGTCCCATGCGTCTTGAAGTCAGGTTTCCTAGCAGCTCCACCCAAGGTAATGTTGGTTTCTTTAATGGATCTAAACATGATTTCGACCTTGTCTCATACCTATCTGAATTTTTCATTCGAAAAAAGCATACAGATCCATAACATTTAGGGCTGGCATCTGAAAACACGTCGACATCTAAAGATTCTCAATCAATTTCATCATAATATAATCCGTGAATCTTAAAGTTACTGACAACTTCCATTTAATTTAACCAGTCCGAAAATGCTAGTTCTGTGTATGAAGGAACACATTGTTTCCATTGCATGCTCAGTTCTCAAATCTACTGTAACTGTAACTCCAAGTTTATTGTAAATGGCTTCATCGAGCCTATGGGGTCAAATAATATAGCGCATGCTGCCAGAATCATTCGCTTTGTTACTTACTTTGGGGCTATTAAGTTTTTCAAAATGATTAAAAGGTAATGATATAATTACCCTTTTCGCAAATTAGACTGACGCAAAGTTATTTTAGCTAAATTATGCATTCACTTCTCAGCTGTTCCTGATCCAAATGCGTGTGAGTTATTGAAGATCCCTTCTTAATAACTTAAATTTAACGCATTTGCAACTTCTTTTATAACAAATGGTTTATTTGCTCTTCAATCTACCATTTCTTTCGATTTCACCCTATTCGAAAAAGTTTGTTGTAAAACAGAATTAGGTCAACTTTCATTTATATTAAATTTCTTGGCTGAAAATGACACCTTGACAAGACAACTTGTTTTGAATCATTTTCGCCGGCTGTATCCGAAACATCACTTGCAAAACATTCTCCTTTTCCTTTGCATATCAATGAATTATGTCCTTGGCAGCCGTACATTTTACATTTTAGATTATTACTCTAAATTTCCTCGTATGATTTTAAAAGCAAATGAAACCGAGACCCTTTAGCATTAAAGCTCTCCTTTTATCATTAATACTTAATGAACAATCATGATTCATGTGGTTTTATGTGAAAAGAAAATACATTTTCGGTTATTTTCCATTTTATTAAAATTGAGCTTAAACATCGGTTGATATTTCTTGGATCCACAGAGATATTTATATTACCCATTTGTGTAATTAAGACCACCGCCTTGCTGAATTGATTGCTCCTACCGCTTTTCTACGAGTTTGAAAAATGAAGCCTATTTGGGTAACTTTGATCTGTTAATTACTTTCGAAAGGGATATTCCTTTGCGTTAAAATTTCTCGAATAAGCTAATATTAATTCATCTTTTCGGCATTCCACTACTTTTATTATAGATTCTACTAAAATTTTTCGTTATCAAGCGATTCATCTATTTCACGCTGACGATTATAATTTAATTCTTCGGGCAAATTTTGCAGAATTACAAGACACAATATGTTACTGAATGTGTCTAAGGCTATATCTCTATTTCAAAGATCTCATTTGTACTTCAATGGCGCCATACATTTTTCTTAAGCCAATATTAGAACAAGACCCTAAGGGTTCTATTATTAAAAGTTTGTGCATTTGAGATGATATATATCTGTTCCACCGAATCTATCCTTTGTTATTTGCATTGGAGAGTCGTAATTTTGATCTGTCAGCGAAAAATCCTGAAACTGTATTTAGTGCAACTCCTTCAGGATAAGTTTTTAAATACGTAAATATTTCAATTTTTGTAAGAGAATGATTATTGTGTATCCAAACTTCATAGGAATTCCAAAAATTTCGAAATTAATTGCAATTAATTGTTTGTTTATTCAGTTTTGGTAGTTTTACGACATTTCTTGTTTCAGTTCAATAGGAGCTATACATTGTGCGAATCGCATAGAATCATTATTATCAATTAAAATTTGATCGTTTGTTCTGCTCGCCTGTATTTCGGTTGGCGGCTTACAGCATAAAAGTTTCTAACTGCCTTTGTATTTTTGATTTTGCTTCTGTATTTCTATCCTTGTATTCTTCTCTTATCTCTCTCGGTTGCAGTTATCTCATTCGACATATCTTTTATTTCAATTTTTAATTGTACTTCATTATCTCTCGGGCTTTATTAAATAATTTAACTTTTCTATCTTATAGCTCTAAAGTTCATCAATTTTGGTGTTCTTAGAGTATTAACCGAAAATTTCTTGTTAATTTAAAGTGGTTTCGATTTTGTTAGAATATCATGTAAATGAAGTTCTTAAGCTCTCATTTTTTGCTTTCATTTCACTCGATATAAATCCATTTTCTTAAAATAATAAACTGAAAAGTTTTAATCAGGGAAAAAATGTGCTTACTTCAAATCTTTCTAGTGCTTTGTACTCTCTTTCGAATTAACGGGTTACCAAGTATGTCGCATTGGATTTCTAGTTGCATGACTTCTTATTTATTTGATACCAAGTTCTGATGTTTTTTTAACGTTTTATTTTAAAAAATTGAACAATATAACAAAGACAACATAATACTCTAATTCTAATTGTTTCACAGCGTAATTGACATGCGTCAATATGATCCTCAAGAGACAGTATCCAGTGGATGACTGAGCTTGATTTCTCACCGGATAGGGAAAAATAGCGCTCAATTCCCTTTATAGGGATTACTGAGGTTACGTTGCTTCAAGCAGGCTAAATATTTCGAGACATGTATATTTTCTTATAATTCATGTTGTGTGCTATATATAGATTTCAAATTTTTTCAATATCTAAAAGAATAGGAGTGAATATATATACATTTCAGGGGAAGATTATTTTAATAACAACAAAGTATATAGAAGAATTTTATTTTTTATAGAGTTGATCGAATTTTTCCAACAAACATTTCTTTCATTAAATAATTAGTACTTGTGCATTTGATGCAACTGTAGTAATTTTAATAATAAAAAATATTTTAAGAATATTTAAGTGATTTCATAAATAAATAATTTTGGCAATGAAACCCATAATTAATTTTTACTATTTTTGAAATTTATGTTAACCTAAATTTTTTAAAACTATAGAAGCAACATTTTTTTGCTTAAGATTTTGCTTCAATTCAATGAATACCAATTAAAATGAATACAAAATTTGTTTACATACGTTTTATGTATATGTAACCAAAATAATACTTTCAATATATCATTTTTAAAATACTTTTTCACTTAATAGTCATACTGTCACTTAGAGTCATTATTGCTATTTGAATCCATTGAATTTCGTTTAAAGTGTTTGTTCTCATATTTAATAAATGTCTAGCTGGCAGTATGCACTTTGTTTTCAGTTCAACAGTGCTTGGGTTCGAATCCCACCTCAAATATATTATACTGATTTGTCTTCCTTTCGCTATAATGGTTACAGACAATACAAATAATAGTTCAATAATTATATTTTAATAGCAATAATTTAAAATGTGAACAAACTTTCATTGAAATTTATATTTGGAAATGAAGTAATTAACACAGCATAAACTGTCATTGCCAGTATATCAGACAAATTGGACATGTAAGTGGACAACATAGAGGGCATAATTGCAACTGGAGACTATTTCTTGAAAAACTTATATAACCTTACGTATACAATTTTTTTATTTGCTATGCAATATTAAATAATCATATTTCAGAAATTATAAGGAAAACGTATATTAAAAATAAAGTACACTATTTGTGGAAATCAATAAACTTAATTTACATTAAAATTTAAAATTTCTATTTAATTTGGACAAGTTAATTATTTTATAAAAAAAATGATATTTTGTAATGACTTTCTGAATTTGTATTGATAGTGATTTGTTTTTTGTGAATTTATTGAAACATAAGCATTTTTTCTTGTATTTTTCTCACCGTAATTAGTTAATGATTTTTATCTATGCATACATTTCATTTTAAAAATCAAAAATAAAATTAATTTTACAAATTAGATTTAGTCTTTATAAGCATCACGGTTAAGGTGTAAACTTTTGGCTATTTCTTCTACGCCAAGTTGAGAATGATGTAGCTATTAGAATTCGGTCAGTAATCCTAATGGATTAATTGACAGCTATGTAAGAAATATTAAAACAAAATGGCGGTATTTTTAAATCACCAAACCTAAAGATATATAGGGATAAAATGATTAAAAGTTGATTAAATTTTTTTATAAGTATCATAAATAAATAGAAATTTTAGAGAATATCCTACGAAAAATAAGCACTTCGAAATTCTATAGTATAATAATAAACAATACGAACAAGAATTTAAAAATGGATTTCCTTAATTAAAATTCTAGATAATAACATAAATTTAAGAAAAATATGAGTCATGATTATAAGATAATAAATTTTAAGTACAAATGTAATCAAAATTTAGAAATTGAAGAGTTTTTATTTTAATCCAGACAGACTAAACTGGACATAAATTTCATTTCATTCTCTGTGCACCCCTTTTCAATTCAATCCCCGACGGAAATTTAGTAGACTAAAAAAGATTTCCTGATTGGGTAGCAGGATGTATTTAAATTCTTTTAGGACCATTGATCTTTGTCGAGCAATTTCTTTGACATACTGACCTTTGTTACCATAGATAATTTAGTCATAGGAATCAAACATCAATACACACCTGTTTTCGTATGGTTTTTTGTGCGAATTATCGTTTTTTGTGTGGAATATTAAAGATTTGATCAAATTAGAACATAAATGATGAAATTATCGATTATTTTTCATATGTATTATATCACAATAAATAAAAGACTGATCTTTGGTAAAGTCGGGATTCGAACTTACTACCTTCTAATAATGTCAACGACGCCTTAATCATCCTGGCCACCGTGACCTTAAAGGGAAGAAGTAAGCATCATCATAAACTTAAGGGACAGAATTAAGTGTCATCGAGAACTTAAGGGACAAAAGTAACCGTCATCGTGTAAACTCCGTCACCAGTTCAGCTGGCATAAGTTGTCTACTCGTGCTGGCAGCAGAGTTCCGTAAATGTTTCTTTTAATTTGTGTATCTTATATCTTTGTGAAGGTGGTTATCCAAAATGTCTCGGTTTCCACTGATCGATGGCAATCGATTTACTGCCCACTGGTGTTTTGAAATTTATCCGCACTTCTAGCTGTCATTCAAGATTCTTAGAATATTTCCGCTTTGCTATAGCAAAGTATATATTATAGCAAAATGTATACATTTTGAGCTAACTAATGGTTGTGTTATCAAGTTGTACTTTCAATCATGTTATTTCAGTAAATAGTTCCGAATTTTATTTGAGTTTTTTAAAAGAATAATTGAAGCCAATTTCTTAACAACTTTTCAATCATCTTCCAGATTCCATTGTTTTTTTCATATAAATTTCTTTTAATTTAATTTTATTCTGATTACTTGAATTTTTTCCTTTTGTTAAAAATTTTTGAATGTGTTAAAATTTTTTTGAATATTTATACTATATACTGCTGATTTTTCTTTATTTGTAAACTTTAAAATCCCCAATTTTTATTTATAATTCTTTTATGGATAGTCACTAATTTGTTTATTAAGGCATTTACAGAATTTTTTTTAACAACATTAAATAATTATTATACATGCTTCAATGAGATTGGCGATTTTTTATTTTTCATCAATAAAATTGCACTGGTGGTTTTCCAAGATATCTATTTTAGGCTCTTAATATTAAATTCAGTACATGTGTAAAAGAATGTAGACTAGAAAAAATAATCACGCCAAATAATTGGAATTTTCGCCAACAATAGAAATGTGTACGCAAATATCTTGTTTGATATTTTGATAAAGCACTTATGCATTTTTAAACAAGAGTTAAGTTATAATAATTATTTCTCTTCTTTTATATAACAGAATAATAAAAATTTGTATTTACCTAATACAATACCGAATACCATTGAGTATATTCAAAGTTATATGATTCTGGCATTCAAGAAAAAATGCGCCAACGGGTGCGATATGACAATTGAAGTCAGGCAAAGAATGGCATAAAAAATCACAGCAAAAAGTACCCATTCGAAAAGGAACTTGGAAAGCTCTAACACTGCTGTTTTGACTGCACTTAGATTTATTTCTTGTTGGTACAAAAACACAGGGCTGAGCATGGAATACTCCCCCATCAGCAAGCGCCTCGTAATTTTGAACCAGGTGACAAGTCAGGTGGTCAGGTGACAAGGTCACATCTGAGCAGACACCTTTCTCTTCCTAGCCGTACCACACCAGAGGAACGATTTTGAATGTCACAGATTAATCTGGACACATCCCCAACCCACGGAGCTCCAGCAAACCAATGAGGTAGAATGTGGTCACCCGCCCAACCACTGCCCGTGGCAAATGATGCTTCACTTCGCTAATCTTAATGGAAAGCAGCGTGACGCTACTGAGCCACTGGAGCTCTATTTCTTGTTGGTAGAAAATAACGAGTGAAAATGTTATAATGTTAAATATTTTTTCAAGTTTTTCATTTTAATACCTTTTTCTCCTAAATTTTAAATTTAAATAATTTATTTTTTATTATGTATTAAGAATAAGGAATTTTTTTAAAAATACTCTTACGTGTCTTTGTTAATAAACTGTATCACAATTATTTTTTTGTAATATGGCTTAAAACATTAACATATTTTTTTTAACATTTTTTAACCAATTTTTTTATTTTAATATTCTGTAGGTATCCGCTGAAAAAGTGCGAAAACATTTGGTGTCGATTTGGCAAAACTTCATCGATTTGGCAAACTTTTCAAATCGATGAAAGTTTTGACATTTACCTCACTTTTATTAAATAAGTTTATAAAATGATGGATTGACAGTAAAAGACATAATAGTCATGCGCTTTTTATTTAACGATAATAGATAATATAAAATATGTAAAAAATAACAGGAAAAAATCTTTTATTTGCTAATATTTTCATAATGTTTCCGTCATATCATTTCGTTATGTGCATTTGCGGAAGTTTTTCTCAAGGTCAAACGAAGGATATTAGCTGAGTTAATAGAATTAATGAAACCTGTCTTCCACGAAACAAATAATTATCACGCATGAAGAAAATATTGTGAACACTCTAATATGATTCATCATCGTATCCTATCTTTGTAATGCTAAAATCGAATAAATAATGGAACGATTAATATAAACATAGAAAATATAAAATATTCTAGCTTAAAATTTTAATTTCAATTATAGCAAATCGATTTCCATAAAACTTAGAAGTCTATTATTTAGATTGTTTGTTTAGTATTAAGGGCCAAATATACGAAATAGTTTAAAAGACAAATATAAATTTTTAATCTATTACTTGTTTGTTTTTCGTAAACTTTAATATAAGATCTTATGTCAGTTACATGCCATTTTTCGAGTTCGTTATCAAAGAACACACAAAAAATTTAATCACTTTCTTAACATGTTTATTTGGATGGAAAGTCCTTGTTTATATTCTAGTTAGCTGCTTTACTCATAAACTGTGTACCAACCATGTTTGGGAACTAAACACTGAAAGTTTTACGTTTGGCTGTCTACCTTACCAGGATAATATGTTTCGTATTCTAGGATTCCTTGTCAGAAGAACAAATATGGCCACTATAAGCCTTGACCAACATATGGGCTTTCGTGCCACAGGTTTAATTTAGTTTTTTCTATATTTTATCATTTGATTTACTTTATTGTAGCTTGTTTCGGGTGGCCACTTCTTAACAATCAAAGCTGCTGAAAACAGCCAACCCACTTTATAATTTAGAACTATACGTGATGAGGACACATCTAAGTGTTATTGCACCAGCATGCTTCCATGTATTTAGCTCTCAGCTGGGCTCTGCCAGTTAGATAGAAGCAACCGGGAGGAGTCTTCATGATTTTGAAGCAGAAGACCCCCAATACTTGGCCAGCCAACCCCCAGAGGTATCATTTCACTTGGAGGGCCTTGCGACCATGCCCAGTTTTAACGTGCCTCAGTCGCCTTTAGCGAACATGACGGATCTTCGATTGAACGAGATTCGAACTCACTACCTTCCGATAATGAGAACGACGCCCTAACCAACCAGGCCTCGTCAACATCTAAGTTAACATCCCCCTCTCCTTGTCTCGTGGCACCAACCGAAGAATTCTTAAGAACTTTAGAAATTACAGATCTTTTAACGTACACTGGTGGTTTCAGAACAACGATCATCGGTTAGGTATCAAACTCGTAAAATCTCAATCATGAGAATGACTTTTAACTAACAAACTACAGCAATCACATTTTATCATACATAGATATAAAGTTTGGAACAATATGCATTGTACTAAATGCATTTAAAATCTTTACTAGTAAAAAATTGTAGAGACTTTCCATAGAGAAATTTTTACATTGATTTTTATACATATGATTTGTAATCATAACTTGCTTATCTAAGAATTCAATAGAAATAATTTTTAATTGCTATTGATTTTATTGGGTTGTTCGGAAAGTAATTTCGTTTTTCATGAAAATGAAAAACGTATACCGAGTAAATATCGTATTGCATTGCATATTGTCCATTCTAGTCCAATAGCTTTTACCATCTTTCTGGAAGTAGTACGATATCACACTCATAAAGTGGTTGGTGTTTACTAGTAAATAGCTCATTAAAAAAAGGCAAAGCCCCTGGTTACGATGGAATTGATAACATTGTTATCCAAATTATCCACAGGTCTTTCCCAAATATTCTCTTCTCTTTCTTCAATAAATGCCTGGAGCTATCTTACTTCCCTCGCTGTCTTAAGGTTGGTCTTATAATTCTGTTCCATAAGGAGGGTAGGGACAAATCCAGCATCGACTCTTACAGACCAATTTCCCTCCTCCCCACGCTTGGGAAGGTATTAGAAAAATTGACGATGAAACGTTTCACTTTCCATCTCGAAACCAACAGGCTCCTCAGTGACTTCCAGTTTGGTTTCAGACAAGGCCGATCTGTAGACGATGCCCTTCTCTTACTTACCAACAAAATACAGAACAACAGAATAGATAAACTCCATACAGCAGTTATTACCATAGACATCAAAGGTGCCTTTGATAATATTGATCACCTTCAACTAAAGAAACAATTGTGTCAAACCAGTAGCCCATCTAACATCACTAAGCTTCTAATCAACCATTTAAATGACAGACTTGTTATCCTACCTACGAATGCTGGCCTTGCAACTCGAAGCCAGACAGTGGGATGTCCCCAAGGTTCCTGCAGTGGCCCGATACTGTGGAATCTAGTTGCCGATACTCCTTTGAAAATTGACTGCACCACAATAGGAAAAGAAATCGACCAGGCCTTCGCAGACGACTTTACTTTCGTGATAGGCGCTTGTAGTGAAAAGAAACTGGGCAGAATAGCCTCACTAGCTCTCACTCACTTCAAATCATGGTCTGATAAGAACAACTTGAATATCGCACTTGATAAGACCAAGTTCATGTTAGTCGCTAAACTCCAATGTGGTCAACAAATTCTATGGGGTGACTACAGATTGAAGAAGGCAAACTCCATCAAACTCCTGGGAGTCATTTTGGACAAGAAGCTGAATTATAAAGAACATATTGTAACCCAAGGAAACAAAGCTATATTACTTCAAGAGAAGCTTCGCAGACTGGCTGGAAATTACTGGGGTTATAGTCAGAAAAATAGGATTTTACTGTACAAGAACAACGTCACCGAGAGAATGCTTTGCCACGGAGCAGCAATCTAGGGAGCCTCGTTAACAAATAAATTGGCCCTAAAATTATTATCAATTCAACGAGGGTTTTTTTTTAGTATCACGGGAGCTTTTCGCTCAACACCCACCTCCGCTCTGCAGGTAATTACTGGCCTTCCTCCCTTGCACCTGATAATAGAAGCAGAGGCAAAATACATACGACTCACCAGAGGTGGAATTCAGTGTCTCGATCTACCGCTCCCATCACCATCAGATTTAGAAAATAAAATGAGCATTGACTCTTTCCACCCTGGTCTCTTTAATCTGAGTGAAAGAGTCTCTGTCAAAGAAACTGCACAGATGTCATGGCCACCAGCAGAATCCCTTCAAATTTTCACAGATGGTTCAAAGCTAGAAGAAAGGTTCGGCTCAGCTTTTGTAGCTTATAAAATTTCAGTAAAGACGCATGTCTGGAAAACAAAGCTGAGAAAAGATAACTCAGTCTTCTAAAGCCGAGGTTTTGGCCATAGGCGAAGCAGTCAAATTTGCCACGCTAGAGAACACCATTGCCACGATTTGGTCAGACAGCGAAGCAGCTCTCAAATCGAGTTGCAATCCGTCTTCATCAAGCCCTCTCGTCAGACCACTTCAAAGTTACCTGCTGGACTTTCCTTCTATCCAACTTCGATGGGTCAAAGCTCACGTTGGAATAGAGGGTAATGAGGCAGCTGACATGGAGGCAAAAGAGGCAGCCTCTTCTTCTCTTCATCATATAGACATCCCCCTACCACGCTGCTCAGTCAAGCACACTCTACACAACTGGATCAAAAAGAAATGGCAGGACAACTGGTCAAACGCATCTACTGGTCGTCTAGTACATGAAATTATCTCTACATTTTCCATCAAATCTTTAAATTGGACCAGGAATGAAATCCTTTTCATGACAAGCCATGGCCCTTTCCTTACTTACTTCTACAGGGTGGGTCTAACGGACATCCCAAATTGTACCTGTGGTGACGAGGGAGACCCAATACACTATCTCACGGTCTGCCCACTCACTTCTACGTGGCATTTATCAACCCCTGCAAAACAGTGGGTTATTAACTGGAAACGAGCCGTACTCTCTAACAAGACCTCTAGACGAAAACTAAACCAACTAATGGACTTCCTAATTAATCAAGAGTGCTTATTCACGTGGCTCAAGAAGAATCATCATTGACCCTCCTCTGCTAATATCCCAAGCCTAAGTACTTGGACTTCAGTACTTAGCCTAAGTGCTTAGACTTTACTAAGCAATTAGCAGCTTCAACCTATTTTAATGGACTCTTTTCAATAGACTGTTTTTGATTTATGAGCTCCTCTTCAAATTCATTTTTTTCAGTGTGTTTTTAGTCATTATTTGTAATCCTTCGTATTTTCATACATTGTAATTCTTTCACATTGTATTCTCATCATTTGTAATTCTATGTATTCCTGTAAGTGTGTAATTCCACATATTTTTGCAACTTGTTACGTTGTTTTCGCTAAAGGCGGCCGGGGCACTCTAAATCTGGCCACAATGTCCTCCAGGTGAGGTAACTCATCTGGGGGTGGCAGGTCAAGTCTTCGGAATCTTCTGCTTGCTCCCTGCTTCAAAATCACGAAGACTCCATCCGTCTTCTTCTATCCAACTGGTAAAGTCCATCTAAGGGCTAGGTACAGGGAAGTATGCTGGTGCAACAACAACAACTAGTAAATAGCTAATCCAGGTGGGAAAACGAAATTACTTTCCGTAGAACCTAAAACATTTTTTACAAGAGCGTTATATCGTGGTGGCTTAAGAAATATATTATACATTAAAGAAATACAAAATACTTAATACAAATGCATTATACTTAAGAAATATAAAATACGTTAAACCATTTAAGAGTTCTGAACCAATCCAGCTGATTTATTAATCTGTCGTATTTGTTAATGGCTGCTGAAATAGGTTGTTTTGCCATGTTCTCTAAGTGAAATGATGGCAGACTAAATCTGGAATGGCTACTATGATGGCCAGGAAATATGTTAGATATAACACTGGTGTTTAGCGAACCAATTTTGAACACTTCTGGCATGCTACTTTAAATATCCGTCACCATCGCAATAAACTTGCAACATTGATTAATTGATGTATTTTATCTGCCAGTATATCCAGGTATAACAATTAGTATTGAGGTGATTGTCGATGAATTGCTGGAATGAGTCCCAATCAGCTTTAGCAAAGTTCCAGTAGGATTCTCTGGTGGTGTAAATGCGCTGTTTTTCCTGTATATTGTCGCGTAGATGAAGTGAATGTAGTAAAGCCAATGGAAACGAAAGCGCTTAAGATTAAATCAAGATTTTATTATTATTAAATCTTATCAGTCGTTATTTATATACAATTTCGGAACCTTCCAGACTTGGAAGGCCCGCAGAAAAATTGGAAACTGAAATTTACATGAATTTGCATAATTAACTTAAATTAAGAAATTAACAGAAATAAATTTAAATCAACTTGCCCCTCTTGCTTTTGAACCCGCAACCTCCGGCTCGCGAGTCCGATGCTTTACCGACTGAGCCACGAAGTCCTTGATCGGGAGGAATAATTTTCGCTACAATATTATTAAAGTAGGGAGGGGATCACTCCCAATTGTATCCATTACAATCCAATTACATAACTGATGAATGTTTGAAATGTCAAGCGTATCTGTAGTATTATAGCTATAAGAAGCATGGGTGGGAGTACCATCGTAGAGTATCATAAAACTAGTATCATCTAATAAATGAAGTAGTTGTTCTCCTCTGATGTTGTTGCTTGAAGAGCATCTCCAAGAGGGATGTTTGGCATTGAGGTCACCAACGATAACCGTGCTATCATTCATAGCCAACGAGAGTCTATCAGGAAATCGTGATTGATTCGGATGGTGGTAAACATTGTTGATATGAAATGGTCTTCCTTTCCAGGTGACAACAATACGCTGATTTTCAGGGTCAGGATTTCGGTGCTTTTGTAGTATTTCTTTCAGGATTTCGGTGCTTTTGTACCCTTAATCAAGAACGCCAAACCGCCTCTTCTTCTGGAGGGTTGAGCAAGTCGATAGATATTACATCTCTTAATTTTTAAGTTCGAAGTCTTTCTTAATTTTGTTTCTTGGATAGCAATATTTTGAACATCATGGGAATTCGCTATATCTGAAATATGGTCAGGTATAATTCTGGTAGCTCTGGTTGAGAGTCCATTTATATTGCACTGTAGGATTTTCGGATTTTTAGCGTTCCTGGAGACTGTAGTCCACTTGTGGGGCTCTCTGTTTAATCCCCGAATGCATCCCTGTTTATTACATCTCTTAATTTTTAAGTTCGAAGTCTTTCTTAATTTTGTTTCTTGGATAGCAACATTTTGAACATCATGGGAATTCGCTATATCTAAAATATGGTCAAGTATAATTCTGGTAGCTCTGGTTGAGAGTCCATTTATATTGCACTGTAGGATTTTCAGGATTTTTAGCGTTCCTGGAGACTGTAGTCCACTTGTGGGGCTCTCTGTTTAATCTCCGAATGCATCCCTGTTTATTACATCTCTTAATTTTTAAGTTCGAAGTCTTTCTTAATTTTGTTTTTTGGATAGCAACATTTTGAACATCATGGGAATTCGCTATATCTAAAATATGGTCAAGTATAATCCTGGTAGCTCTGGTTGAAAGTCCATTTATATTGCACTGTAGGATTTTTAGCGTTCCTGGAGACTGTAGTCCACTTGTGGGGCTCTCTGTTTAATCCCCGAATGCATCCCTGTTTATTCTGCGTGACGGGTGATGCAGCATTATTTACATTTGTCAACAAATGGAGGAGGTAATGTGCAGTTTCTGTTGGACCGAGGTCTGAAACACCCATGGACAATTCCAGAGGTAGAAGTCTGTCTATGCTTCATTGCCTGCCTGGTCTGCTGAGCGTAATGGAAAGGCCTTTATGTATCTTGGGTGACCCTGCCAGGAAAATTCTTTTCCGACATATTTCGCCCGTTCCGCCCAGGTACATCCCTCGCCGACTTTGAGGTGACGTGCAGGAATTGAGGGGGAGCACACTCCTGAATAATATGAGTAAGGAAATATGAGTTCATGGTTTCATGGTGTTCTCTCCAAATTTGATGTATCTTTCCATCATTACAAAGTAAGTTGGAGCGTAATTCATTCGATCATATTACCAGTGTTTAATCCTCAGTTGTCCAGTATCTTCTTTTTCGTTGCCCTTCCCAAAGCAGTTATGCATTTTTAAATAAAAAGTGAATGGTTTTCTCGCTGAAGCCAGGCTAGCAGTTTTCTGTGCATGGTCCGAGCTGAAATCTGTTGGGGAGAACCTTAGTTGATGAATTGAGTCATTGATTGGGAGGAGCTTTATTTGATTGTTTTTTGAGAGAGAAACACAAATCTTTATCTACTATATAATCCGTTGAAAGGGGCATCAATCACGCTCTTTGATAGCTGAGCTCAAGTAGCAATTCCGTCTTCTGTTGTTACTGATGACACTTGGACAAGCTCGCTATGCCGTTGGCTATGCGAATTTAAGCCAGTAGGGTGTGTCTATCAGTGGACCACGAAGGTGAAAGTATGATTTTATTCTAAGTGCTCCACCTTTAGATGGCTCCACCAGAAGATCCATTTCCTTGATTTTGACAATGACCTGGAGGAGGAGGAAATTTTCTTCAGACCATTGCACCCATGGTAACTGTTCAACGACCAACCACAGTACTTTCGATTCCACATATTAAACGAGCATGTACTCGGTGAGAATCTTTGGCGACATTGGGAAACAAACCCCGCCCTTCCGTACGGAAAGCCGGTGCCCTGACCACTTGACTACCACGACTCTATTTCGTATTCTAGATAAGTATTGTAGGTTCTCATTCCAACTTTTGAAAACATTTGACGTGGTTGCTTTAGAGATTCCAGCGATCTCTTGAAAATCCAGGTTTTTACTAAACTGGCACCGCAACTTTTTTAAATGGTGAAATATCCATCATTTTCACCCTTTTCCTTCATTACGAAATACACTCTTACACCTTACTAGGGCGCTCCGTGGCTGAGTGGTCAAAGTATCACTCCGCTTGAGAGCGTAGGAGTGTGGGTTCGATTCCCACCGTGGCCCTGGGTGTTTTCTTCGTTATTCTTCTGTGGTTGTACATCTGTCATTGTGCTATTTGTCCTGTTATCGACGAAGACTTACAAGCGGATCTCAAGAATCAAGCATACAAGTCTGAATATATGTAATAAATAAATAATACACCTTACTTATGCCAGCAATTATTGGACAAAAAAATTATTTTTATTCAATTAGCGGTATGTAATCCATGCCATAAAAAATTGCATTACTTCCTTCACGCCAACATTGAAATGAAAATTTCGGAGGATTCTATTTCATTGGCCAATGTGTATAATGAAATTCTTTTTCATTCACTTAATTAGGAGATGGAAAATTATGCAAATAAGAAAATTTTGTATCTAATGAAAACGTAAATAGAAATGCTGGAATAATTATATTAGATTCTAGCATTATAGGACAAAAAATAATATTAATTTTATATTAAAATGCTGTAATATAGCAAATTGTTATAAAAATAGACAGAAATTTTTATATTACATAAAAGTGAGCTTAAATATCATGAAACGGGGCATTAAATTTTTTTTTACCACGTGTAGCTATTTGTGACCTTCATTTTGTTTATGATTTTATTTTACAACTTACACAGTCGTTCATTTTGATTCGCAGATTCATTTAATGATAAAAAAATGTTTATCTTTATTTCATAAGAATAAAGAATACATAAATATTTATCCTCCTGAAAAATATCAAGATTGAGGGAATTACATAGCATCTTACTATGAATATAATTTTGAAACAACTCTTTTTTATATCTAAGAAATTTTTGTAATTGTATGACATAAATGGAGATTTTTTAGAAGAATTAATGCTTAGAATAATTAAATAAATAAGTTAAGAAATCTTATTAAAATAATTGAATCAGTTTCAATTATTATTGTAATAGCAAAACGTTAATAATAAATATACTTGATCGAAAGAGTTTTCAGATTGCCAAAGCCGCAACGTAATTTTGCGCTATACGAAGTTATATTTTTTTAACTAGTATATTCCTTTTGAACAAAACTTTTATTTAATATTACTCTAAGATTGGTATTATTTAATATTTTTTAAAACTTGAAACTTATTGAAATAATTCTGAATTTTTTCATATTTTGATATAGTGACGGCAACTTTTGCATATAGTGAATTATTTGTTTTTGATTCATACTTAAATAATCTTTAAGCAATAATTAAATGAATTTCAAAAATTATGATAAGGATTTTCATACAATAATAAATCAATTAATTATATTAAATTAATTATAGATTTACGTTTTTAAATAAGTAATTGCACATGAACAAATTTAAATAATCAGTTAATAGCTAACGAATGACATATCTGAATGATTTATTCATTTACCGAACTATTCATTGTAAAAATTTTGCAATACAATTCATTTTTAATCATATTTTAATGCTAAAATTTTTGATAATAACAAATCAAAATTGACTATTATTTAAATTTTATCTATCAAAGATCACAGAATCCGTATGTAATTGTGAATGTGTGTTCAAATAACATTGAAAAAATAATAATAAATCATTGTAAATACAGGGTGATCATAATTAAACTGCAAATTTAAAAACGCTGCAAAAAAAGAACCACTGGTCAGAAAGACCTGAAATGTCACCAGAATGTACTTCAAGCAAGGGGATTTTGTTTGGCGTGGGAAAAAAATTTATGAAAAAAATGGCCAACAGATGGCGCTGCACAGGCGGCTGTAGGTTAATTACATAAATTCTGACATGAACAATAATCAATTGTGGCTTTAAGCAGAACGTTAAAACAGTTGTGCTATTGTAAGTCAGGCAGATGTTGTGGCACTCTTGGTGTAAAGCCTATTCAGAGCGGCAAGGTGGTGCCATATCGAATAGGAAAAAATCGGTTTTTAATTGCCCTGCGGCCAAAAACCGTAGAAAAAGCCAACAATAGTTCGGTTTTTAACTGTCCTTAGTCTTCTTCAAGAAATTTTCAATATGGTGTCCACCATTTTCTGTTAGGAGGTGTAAACGTAAAACGGTATTTTCAACAGCAGCTTGGAGTGTATCAGTGCTGATGTTGTTAACATGCTGAGTAATGCGGCATTTCAAATCCGCTAAGGTGTCTAGTGGAGCACTGTACAAAACATTTTTCAGAAATCTCCAGAGCCAAATGTCACAGGGAGTGATGTCCGGTGATCGTAGGAAGTTGGAAAATGTCGGCTGATAATACGGTCATTTCCGAAATGGCTTTGCATCACCATCAACAATTAACGAGAATTCAGGCTACTCAGCATTTTATACAAGATGCTAATTTGCATATAACCACCTGTGCAGCGCCATCTATAGGCCACTTTTTTTCCATAATTTTTTTTCCCACGCCAAACAAAATCCCCCTGTTTGAAGTACATTTTGGTGAAATTTCAGGTCTTTCTGACCAGTAGTTTTTTATTTACAGCGTTTTTAAATTTGCAGTTTAATTATGATCACCCTGTACTTATTCAACGATGATCAACTTTCTTGACATATTTCTACGTAGCGTGAAAGATTCTTAATGAAGTAGACTTCCCAGACTTTTGGAATGCTCATCCAAACATCTGAATTACGCCCCCCCCTCCTCTCGCCGTTGCGGGTAATCAAAGGCCTTGAGGGTTTTTTAAAGGGTTTTATAGGTTAGTTTATCTTTAATGCTATAAATAAATGGTTACAAGCTAGAAACTTAAACTAGTATTAATAAATGTCAAGCATATGAATTTAAATTTTATTTCTTAATTGTTACTATTTTTAAGTTACTTAAATAAGAAGAAGCACCTTAAAAGAAAAATAAAAGTTTGAACAATATTTACATGTGTTGTTGTAGCTTATTCCTCAAGGTCTAGCTGCAAGCTAGACCATGTCCAGGAGGTCGTGCACCTTCAAAAAGTCATAAGCAAGAGGTGAAGTAAATAAAGTCCACATGCAGAAACCACAGACACAGTGGAGGAAATGTTCTGGGGAGGCTTGTGAAGAAGTGCACAAGATGCACTCAAGATTTCTGTCCATCAATGTAAGCGAGGCTCTGTATCTATCCACTCATGAGCCTGCTGAGTGGACAGCTCTATCACTTCCAATTTTGAAAGCCGGAAGACTTCCTGCTCGAGTGAGGAAGACTTGTTTTTCCCCCAATACCGTCTATTCAATAGTAATAGTGTTTTAAATCGTGACTAAACCGATATACTTATACTGTCTTATGCAGAAATTTTTTCTGAACAAAGTGGGGAAATTTCAAACGATTACATAAATTTTTCATCGAAGTTATTATCGAATAACTAAAAACATTTTATTTACATCCAATATGGCTGACAAAATGACGCTCTGGTTGTCAACGACGGATGCCATGGATCTACAATAGTGATACTTACATTCTAGTAGTGGTTCTAATCATGGGATTTTGGATCTACAAACATCAACAAATAGATAATTTTCTGCACTTTCCTCCACCACCAATTTGGATTTTGCGTCTTCATTAGTAGTGGAATCGTAACACTTTAAACTTTTGTTTTCATAAATTTTCTGATGATTTTCTATCCCATGGACTCAAACAACAATAACATGTCCGGCTAAATTAAAAGGTAAGTGCCCAGATGCCTCAATATTTCATTCCGCATGCTTATTCTGAACATTTTGACATGTAGATTGTAGAGATAGGATGATTAGAGCGAGAGTTGTGGCACTTTTAATTAAAGTAAACAAACCATGTTTTTTTTGGTATTTTCTTGTTAAATTTTTACCCCTTTTCTAATTACACGCTAATAACTCTCGCTCTAATGGCTCTGTCGACTGGAAATTAATTTTAAAATGGAGTGGATTTTTTTAACTTTAAAACAAAATATGTTTTATAAATCTAGGTTAATTATTTATTTTTCTATAAAATTTTAAACTTTGTAAATTTTTACTGATTTTTGCTGTTTTGGGGTAAATTTTACAATGCTTTTATTTTTTTAAATTGTCATTACTATTTTAATATTGTTCAATCCACTCTAATCTTTCTATATAATTCTGAGCGGATTTCTGTGATTCGTTTCCTACCGTTATTTTTATTTTACCACACACTACACACATTATATTGATTCATTTACTATGAGTGTTTAAATATTAGGTTGGTGCGTATGAAATGTCGGATTCTCTTTACATGCGGACGTTTTCCTCCCTGTTTTTGTTATACTTTTGTATTTGGCATAACCTCATTCATACTCGTATTGTCCATTGCCAGAGACTCATTTCAGCAAAATAGGTTTTCTCGAAGGTCTTCCCTTTTTTATTTCTTTTGAGTTTATTGCCGATATGAATTCTGCCGACATTCGCGTCATTTTCTTATATGAGTACAAACTCGGTAATAGTGCTGCAAAAGCTGCACGCAACATAAACCAAGCGTTTGGGGAGAATACGGTTAACGATCGGAAAGTGCAGCGTTGGTTCGAAAAATTTCGGACTGGCGATTTTTCACTGCAAAATGAGCCGCGCGGAAGACCCAAAACGTCTGTGAAGAATGATGACCTAAAGGCTCTAGTGGAAGCGGATATCCACGAAGACATATCCACGAGGGAACTTGCTATCAGGATGAAAGTTGACCATACAACGATATTGAGACACCTTTCTGAGATTGGCAAGGTTAAGAAGATGGACAAGTGGGTACCGCACGCACTGACAGAGCGAAATAAGCTGGATCGGTTAAACGTATGCTCATCATTGCAGCATCCACCATATTCACCGGATCTCTCGCCGACCGATTTTCATTTTTTCAAGCATTTAGAGCTGTTTTTAAGGGGCAAACACTATGAAAATGAAGACAGTCTAAAAAACTCGTTATCAGAGTTTATTAATTCTAAAGACCAAAATTTTTTTAAGACAGGCATCTACGCTTTAAAATCTCGTTGGGAGAAGTGTATTGAAGCGAATGGAGCATACTTTGATTGAATAAACAGCTTTTGAAGAAAGATATGCAGTTTTATACAATCACTTAAGAATCCGACATTTCATACGCACCAACCTAATAAATTAAAAATTTGTAATTTTTTTTTTTAACCTTTTCTCCCCTATGGTTCTTTATTCTCCCCTCACTATAAGTACTGCAATCGTGTATTTATTCTAAGTCCAACTTTTCGCAACAAAGCCTGTCCCCCTTTTCATTTCGCTCTTAACCCTTTGGTCACTTAATTCCCGCCCTAATTAGTTAAATTAATAAAAATTTAAACAGCAAATATCTCGGCCCCTATTTGTGGTGTCGACACCGTTCTAATTCCTATGATCCGTTCTTTTACTGTGCTTCTTATGAGGCCACTTAGAAGTTGCTATCTAAATTTTATAACTCATTTTTAACACATTACTGGACTTGTCTTTTGCGCTCGATAGTTAGCCTTACTGAAGCTGCCAGTTTCTTAGACGATGATCTTTTTTATTGAATACTTTTGACACTATCATTACTAGGTCCAATTGTTTACCATTTTTATTTATTTCGTTTTTTAAATTAATTTTATTTATTCTTATTTTTATTTATTTATTTAATTTAATATTTTCTTTTATTATTCTTATTTATATAATTAAAAAATTTTTTAATTTTTTTAAATTTAATTTTATTATTATTTATTAATTATTTTTTTTACTTTCAATTTTATTTATTTTTTTAATTTTATTTTCATTTTTATTAATTTTAATTTTTTTTTCAAATTTTTATTTATTTATTTTTATTTTTTTATTTGGTTCTTATTTTTTTTTATTTAATTTGTTTTATTTTTTTTATTTTTATTTTACTTTATTTTATTTTTTTCTTCCTTTACTGTTTTCAGGAGTTGACCAACAGGACTCCCTCTATTTTAAATTTTTAACTGAAACTGCTTCTTTTAACTTGCTCCATTGTTATTTTGTTGATAATAATGTTCCCAAGTACTACTATAGTCGAGCTATGGTAATCAATGCAATGTACCCTTGATGTGCCTGCTTCCTCTATAATTTAATACAATCAAACTCAATGCTCAATTTTATTTTTCATGTTGTTGACTAACCTACACTCGGGTTGGTAGCCCACATTTTGTATCTACAAACCGCAATTTAAACTACATGTTTTAAGGTTGACCAACGGGTGCTATTCCCTTTTTAATACTTAATTAGTCTAATCTCTTTGACTTTGACAAAATATTACCGAGCAAATGTTCAATAAGTTCATTATTAATATCATAGTGAACCATATTTATTTCATTTTCCCAAAATAATCTAGCATCGTTGATTAATGCGCGCGTTTTCTTTTATTTCTTTATTTATTTTTCTCCACCTACACAGGAGACCACCGCTCAGTTAACAATTAATTTCCTGTCTTTTGCCTATATGTCAGGTGTGTGGGGTATATTGAGGGGAATAGAGAGGCATCTGCGGGTCACTGCCCATTTCATGCTCATCAAACTTAGCTTATTCACACCATTTACTTGTTCGAATTTGTGCATTACCACCTACTGCCCATTATGTCAACACAACATCAGCATCAAGCCTCGACCTCTTGCAGTCCAATCTCTATCTCAGATCAAACAATCCTCAATAGCGATGAACAATTTCCATGTAATACCATTCAAACCACCATTGTTAACGGGGAACTACTTGCAACTACCCCACTTCAACAAGAAACAGATTGCACTCCTAATTTGTACTTCAGCACCCTAAGCTTATTGGAGGGTCTGGAGAATATTATTGAAACAAAATCCGGAGGCAAATATTGTCTCCCATTAAATAAGCGAACATTAGCCTACACTCTTGTAGGACAGCTAAGGAACCAGCTTAAATCAAAGGCAGAAGAGGACCAACAACACATTGCCAATCTTTCTGCAAAAGTAGATCAGGTTAATGAAAGTATTCAAGCCATGAAAGATCTACAAGCGGATACGCATAAAATTATTTCGAATCAACAGAACCCTCAAATTGCTAAAAGATTGACGTACAGTGAAGTCCTTAAAATGCGCACGGAAAAAGAAAGGAACACCACCCTCGTAATCAAACCTTCAGAAAATGAAAGCGTGGATTCTCTAAAAGACAATCTTATTAATCTCAATGGCGAAGTATGTTCAAAAAAAGTAGTTTGGGGTAAAAAAAGTGGCCAAAATACAATGCTGCTCAAAAGAAGCTAAGGATTTGCTTAAAAATCAGCTTACAAAGCACAACATAAATATAGAAGAACCGTTTACTCGACACAGGAAACTCATCTTGTTAAACACACCAAATCATATTAATGAAGACAACATACACAGATTACTTAGTAGCAACAGTCAGGAAATACAACTGGATGCCCACATCAAAATTACAGAAATCAAATCCCACAAATTTAAAGAACACGTCCAACACCTTGTTATCGAGGTTGATAAAGCAACGGAGCATGCACTACTACGCCTAAAATCCATTCATTTTGGATTTCAAGAGGCCTTTATCCGACCATTCAGGAAAATCATCCGTTGTTTTAACTGCCACGACTATGGCCAAGTAAGTATCAGCTGTAAGTACAGCAAAACTTGCGGAAAGTGCTGCTTCAACCATAATGAAGAGGATTGTCAAGCGGAACACTTAGAATGCATAAACTGCTTGGTGGCCAACAGACAGGGAGCTCACTATAACACGGCACACACACACAGCGTACTCCTCACGATGCCCGGTTTATCAACTACACCTGCATTAAACTCCATGCCCACAGTGACAACTTCAGACAATCAAACAACGACCACTACGACTCCAGGAAGAAATCCAGCTCCACAGAGCTCACACAGCTCCATGAATAATACTACTATTAAACAAATCAATCTAATGAGGTCCAGTGCACCAACAGACCAGTTACAAATTATCGCAAGCCTTCAATATGTTCATATTTTTATTATACAAGAACCCCCATCAACAGCAATAATCAAATTCTTGGTATACCGAGCTCCTGGCAATATTGGCTCTCATATAATGGAAAGGCGGGAATCATAGCCACTTCAAACCTAAACCCAACCTTCATTTGCCAGAGGGAAACTTCAGTTGCAGTAAAGTTCATCATCAGCCAAAAACCTCACACTATCATTTCTGCCTACAGCCCGCCGCTAAACCACAGGCTACGTGACAGACAGACGACAAAAAGTATTTTTAATGATACACTTAAAGACATCGAGCACTTCCACAGACAACTAGGCACCGAGGACTGCTTGATAGGGGCAGATATGAACGCCCACCATTTACTTTGGGGATACAAGGACAATGACCATCGAGGAGAGAACCTGCTGGATTTTATAATTGCCAACAACCTAAACCTCCTAAATACCATGGGAGCCTCACCCACCTTCCTCTCCTCAACCCATTAAGGGTGGTCGGACATTACCCTTGCCTCCAACATTCAGCTTGCCTCCAGCTGCAACTGGGAGGTCCTCGACGTTGAATCCCTCAGTGACCATAGGTATATCCAAATAACACTAAACAAACTCTCATACAGATCACAGCTGACAATATTTAAAACTAAATTTGGTAATCATCAAATATTCCTAAATTACCTAAAGCCACTAATATCAGAACTGCTATGCAATATCAACAGTTGCCAAACCATTGACCAACTAGACAAAGCCACGGAGAGAGAGAGAGAGAGAGAGTACCTGCAATCAACCACAATTAAATGCTGCAACAAAGCGTATAAGAAAGTCAGGCATAAACACAACATTGTACCATACTGGTGGACCTCAGCTTTTGACAAAAGGATGAAGGCACTAAATTCACTTAGAAGAAAAGCCCAACAAGCAATTAATGACATCAAACAACAACTTCTTGCCTCTTATAAAAAATCAAAGGCCACATTTGTCAAAGATGTGAGGATAGCAAAAAGAACCTGTTGGAGAGAAATCTGTTCAGTGGCAACAAATACCTACGGGAAGATCTATAAAGCAACGTTTAGAAGCGCAGTGCCACCCCACAATCTATTCAGTACGAGCACCCAAGTTGGAAATTCCATCCACTTCGCCACAAAAATTCTCCAGGATTTGTTTCCTTTACAAACTTCCAATAACTTCCATTACAATCACATTGAAGATGATTCAGAACCATCCCTCAGTAAAGGCGAAATTAGCAGACTAATCACCTCCCTTCCAATTGGCAAAGCGCTTGGTCCAGATGGCATTGATAATATTATTCTTAAACAAATCCACAAACACAACCCTGACCTACTCAATTCCTTCCTAAATGTATGCTGGAAACTGAGTCATTTCCCTAAGAGCTTGAAATTTGGCCTGGTCATCCTGTTCCACGAAGAGGACAAGGATAAGCATGCAGTAAATTCCTATCGTCCAATCACCCTATTACCAACCCTAGGAAAAGTGTTGGAAAAAATTACCACTTCAAGGCTTACCTACTATTTAGAAAACAACAATCACCTCCACGACAGCCAATTTGGCTTCAGAAATGGAAATTCTGTTGACGATGCCCTCAATCACCTCATGCTTAACATCCAAACTGCCAAAGAAAAAACAAAACACTGTTCCATCATTTCAATTACATCAAAGGCGCCTCTGGCTCAGCTCCATACGACTCCATCCGAGATGCCCTAATGGAGAAAGGCTGCCCATCTAAAATCAAAGACATCCTCTTCAGCAACCTTGCAGATAGAGTAGTAGTAATAAGTACAAGTCAAGACCTAATGAAACAATGTCAACAGATAGGCTACCTACAAGGCTCCTACAGTGGACCAATAATGTGGAACTTACTTGCAGATGAGCCCCTGCAGACTGACTGGTCTGAGATAGAGAAACATCTAGATCCAAAGTCAAACATAACTTTACAAGCTTTTGCAGATGATTTCACGTTTGTAGTAGCTGCAAGTAGCGAACGGAAACTAGGACAATTTGCTACTGAAACACTGAACATCTTTCGGAATGGATAAACAAGCACAATTTGAATATCTCTGTTGAAATTTGACCTACTTGCTACTTACCAGATTGCAATATGGCCCAAAAATTTACTGGAATAATATCATGATCAAAATATCTAAATTTATCAAACTGTTGGGTATCACCATCGACGAGAAACTTAACTGGTTGTAGCATATTAAACTCCAAGGAGCCAAAGCTTCAAGAATCCACCAAAAACTACTAAGATAGGCAGGAACCACCTGGGGATTCACACGAAGACAAAGGATAACTCTTTACAAAACCATAGCTGAGCTTATCATTGCCCATGGAGCCCTGATCTGGGGAAGAGACCTCAGAGTTAATAATCAACTACTCCTAGACAGGATCCAAAAGCAGTTCCTCCTAAATATCACAGGAGCCTTCAAGACCACCGAAACCTCCGCTCTCCAAGTAATTGCAGGCATTCCACCACTCCAACTAACTATCAGAAAGGAAGCCCAATTCAAGCATACTCTAAAATTCACCAACAAGAACATCATTGAGGACAGAATGGCTCAAATCACAATTCACCCAGGAGTTTTCACTGTTGACTGCAAAATAAACCTGAACAAAAACACCCAGCCAACCACTAACAATGGAACATGTCAAATCTTTACGGATGGTTCCAAAATGGATGATAGAGTGGGAGCAGCATTCGTTGTCATTCATAATGATACCATCACACACACGGAAAAATTCAGACTGAATGATCAAAACACTGTCTTTCAGGCTGAACTTCTTCCAATTCTGCAAGCCACCAAATGGGCACAAACTCAAGACAACGACTGCATCATCTGGTCTGATAGTCTGTCTGGGCTGATGGCCGTTGGCAACCCGGGAACCACAAGACCGACAGCCGGCGCATTCAAGAAGAACTTAACCAAATGTTAAACTAAAATGGGTTAAAGCTCATGTTGGCTTCATAGGAAATGAGCTTGCTGATGGTCTGGCCAAAGAAGCTACTTCTCTTGAGGTCCCAAGTAACCCACTCCCAGCTCCACGCTCACACTTTAGAAGTTAAAAAGTGTTTCATATCCATTCGTCAAAAATTTGATTTGAAATAAAAATATATTATAAGAACGATTTTGCCGTCACCAACATGTAATTATAAATTCAATATATTACATTTTTCTCTTAAAAATAAATTTTAATATGAATATCTGATTCAGTAATATTGATAACAAATATTTTCCTAAAATTTATATATTCTCAGCAAACGGTTCTTCTGCAATTAGAAGTATATTAGAACTCTTAAAAAATTTTGAAAAAATAGTCATGAAAAATTCTGATATAATATGGAGAATCGAAGTCGTTTTGTGTTAGAAACCGTTCACATAATGGCAGAACCACTAATAATTCTAATTTTGAACAGTTGCCTATTTTAATCATTTTATGTAATCTTTGTAATAGTCTTGTTTACAGAATGCTTTGCCTACTTCGATAAATACTTTAATACTTAATCCAGTAATATTAATGTGACCACTTGTAAAAAGCCACAGAACAACCACCTTTTACAGAGAAGGCTTCTGCAAGTTTTACAGGAAGAGAGTCAATTAGGTTTTCGAATGTGTTCAGTGGAATCTTGAAGCCTGCCGACTCCGAATTTTGTTCGGATGGCAGAATGTTTCTAAAAAATATATCAAACAGCTATACTGAATTCTTATTAAGAAAAAAGATAATTTAAGCACAAAATTCGACATTGGAGATATTAAATAACAATCTCATGCTTTATTCTGAGTATATTCTGTACTAAAATGATAACTTTTGGAGACTAGTTTAACTAAGGAGTTGATCTAAGCAGGTAAGCCTAAAATGTCTGGTCGAAAAATAGTAAATCGTTTCATAAATGTTGTTGCGAATATTTATAAACGAAAAATAAAATAAAGGTTTAAATAATAATTTTTAAAAGCATAAGAAATATTTATAATTTTTCGTTACTATTTACTTGTTAAATATGCAATAACTTCCAACATATTTTTGTTGATTAAAATGGCTTATAACGCGAACACTTAATCGAAAACTAATAACGATAACGAGTATTTCCATGAAACTGGCAGTTTTTTCTAAGTTAATAGCTCTGATATAGTTAAAGTTGTTACTTATATAAGCTTTTAATCATTCAGTCTTCAATCAGATAGAGGAATATAAACATTTTATTTAAATCACAGTTATTAGGCATCAAAAACAAACTCTAATTTGCACTTTTTCTCTAAACAAATATTCATATTAAACATATAGAGATAAGCCATTTGCTAGACTTAAAATCTTAAATAATGATAAATTCAACATATAGAAACTTCTACTTGGCTTCGTTGACTTCTTTGGTTACGCCATTGTCTTCTCTTTTCGGAAGGTAATGAGTTCAAATCCCGATGCAACTGAAGATCCAGCGTGTTCACTAACGGCGATATTTTAGTGACTTCACAAACAGAATCCCCCATTTCGCCCATATCCCTGGGGCCTGGAGCAGCTAATGGAAGTCAGAAGGTGGATCACCGAACATCCTGTAGGAATGACAGGAGCAGCTTCGAATATAGAATTCAGAGGCCGCGAACCAGCTCCCGTAAACCCTGGTGTTATGCGATCCATGTCTAGGGCTAATTGGCACCGCGGTATTGGTGTCTGATCGGAGTCATGCTCGGGCGAACTTCCAGAGGCAATTTGCCTTGCCCAGTATCTCAGGCAATGCTAGGTGGACTTATATTACCTGAGCTGAGGAATTGTTATCTTGTGGCTGAAAAGACAAGAAACCTTCTGCATCTTAGAGGATGCTCTGAAGTAGACCTTACAAAAGACAAGGGAACTCAGAGTGTGCTTTATAAAGGGGGCAGTAAATTTGAATCCTTCACTTGAAGTAGAATGACCATAAACCATCTTCAGAGTCAGGTAGTTATCTTTATATTAATGAATTTCTGACCAGATGGGACCGTTTCAGCAAGAACTTATCTGCTGGAAATGTCATACGCAAGAGGAAACGGTAAGAGAGTCATTTATGAATGTGAGGCTGTTGCCCTCCCTAGATTAACCTCTTTTAGGCATCATCCATGTTCGAGAGAGTTACACCTAGACTCAGTTATCGGACTTTATTAATAAAGTGGGTGACCCGAGCACCGGAACTAGGAAACATTGGGTTTGCTACGTACAAAATTTGATAAAAGCAGAGGTGCCCAATGACATACAAACCCAATTTAAGAAGAAGAAGAAGAGTCTCATATCAATGATTTTCAGTCATAAATTAGTTATCAAAGAATTCAATTATAAATGATTTTTATTGTTATTCATTTTACGAATTCTTTTACACGTGGAATAGGCCACGGTATCTTGGTTTGGAAAGACGTCATTCTCGGAACGGTAAAGTCGTGAGATCGATACCAATCCAACCGAAAATCTGCCGTATTCTTCAATGGCGCTGAGCTATTTAAAATTAGTCATAGTCACAATGTCCACCATGGGAAATGATAGTCTTGGGGTTTCGACGCCCCTGGCGGACAACCTACTCGCGAAGCTAGTTTAAGGATGAAAGTGTCCACTGCCTGAGAAGACCCATCACAGAGAGACAACGAGGACCCCCTGTCGGGCCCGGAAACCAGAGCCATTCCAGTTGCCGCGTTCCGAGCAGACGGGTTATCACTCTGTCTGACCGATACTGGTCTGCCATCTAAAGTCTCTTGGCTCGATATCGGAACAATCCAGACAAGCTAATCCTCCAATCTAACGCGTACGCGCCACTTCAGACGTTTATTTAAATATTAAATGCACATGACAAAGCCCGATCGCTAGGTGTGGTCCACGCAGTGAACGTCACCTTTACATGTGCGGGCTGGGGAGGGAATGCCCTCATGGGGGGCTTTGTGGGAAGGTGGGCCGTTTTACGCTACTCTAGAGGGAAACAATGAAAACCTCTAGAACCCACCCCAAGCTGACAAGCAACTCTGCTGCGGGTTACAGGAAGAGTTGCAGCACTCCCTATGACATTAATCGGTGTGGTTGAAGTCATCGCCGGAATAAAAGTTCAAATCGGTGATTTCTTCTTTGGTCACTGTGTTGGAGGTTGGAGGTCGCGGTTGACTTACCTTGTTGTCTTACTGTCCGTACTGTCACTACAGTTGTCTTACTCGCTGACCCTGTGTTGTCACTGTTGGGCATTGACCGTCTGAGAAACCACTAGTGTGGCCGGCCAATGTCCATTTTATGCACTGTGTTTTGAGTGTCTCTGGATATCACAAAAACCGTGGCTTGCACTACACTAAAGTTTGTGGAGACGCATCCGTGGTCTCTGTTATCCTCCAAGCACGCTTGTGGTGTCACAACGTATTTGGGTGGCCCAGAGTCCTCAATCGGGCTGGTTATTAGTGCCATGTGGTGTTGAGTTCCAATCGATTGGGCTCCTTTGCCAGGTCACATCCGGTGGTTTGTAAAATGCTCCACTGCTTGGTGGAGATGCTCCTCAGTAAGGTGAGGCATGCCTGATCCTCAAGTTGGTGAGGGCTGCCATTCAATATTGTTTGTGTTCGTGTTGACCCTGTAATCCTCAATAAGGTGAGGCCTGCCTTGTTGTTTGTATGTGTTGTGGTGTGTGTTTAGCACAGGGAACTATTAGTCGTTGATCGCATCTACCGCTACCGGTTTAATTATTTCCAATTTTTTAATGATTTGAATTAGTTTGTTTTGCGCCGTTTTATCATTTAAAATTAAATCGCTCCACGCTGGTAAATTTGAATTCGTTGGTCTGTTTAAGTGTAGCGCTGACGTCAGCGGGCAATCAAATGTGTAATGTTGTGGGTTTTCTTCTTCTCCACAAACGCAATCTCCTGTCGTGGCCTTACCCAGCCTGTGAACAAAGGTTGGGAATTGGCCATGGCCTGTGAAATATTGGGCTAGTTGTTGCTGGCCCACTAATCGCTTTGTGTTTACTTTCGGGAAGAAGGTATGTGTGTACCTGCCTGTGTCTGCTATATCCCACTCTTCTTGCCACCGATTTAGGATTTCTTTTAAAACTATCTTTTTTAGGTGCGACTGTGGTAGCTTGATAATGTTCTCCTGTTGCATTTGTGTCGCCCTTTTTGCTGCTTGATCGGCCTCTTCGTTGCCTAAAATACCTGTATGTGATGGTATCCAGTATAATTTAATTGTGTGTGTCTTTGTCAAATCTAGTAGCAGCTGCTGTGTCTAGTCTTGAGGTTTGCAAGTAAATTCTGGGGTTCATTTTCTTCTCCTGTTCTGAATTACGAGAGCCTCATTTGAGGTCCCGATGGGATGCTCACTTGTGGCCCCACTATATAAAAGTGCCTTCACTTCTACCTGTCTTAGTGCTGAAATATGAAAATCCGAATAGCCAGACGCTGGAAAAAAATTCCCACCCCTAGCATTGAACGAAAATATAAGCTCAATAGTTCAAAGAAAGTTGTTCAGAAGTTCAAAGAAAACATAAGTCAACGAAAACATAAGATCGGTTACTGTTAATCTTTTGATTTTTCACAGCTTATAATTATTTGGAATTACCGTTGAGAATTTTGAAAAAATAATAACACACACACCCAATTGAAATACGTGTTCAATAGCTCGTAAATGCTAGAATTACCGATAACACTTCAGAGTTGTTGCAATTTTTAGTATTTATAACAAATGCCCAGAAAATTGGCTATGACGCCATTAGATATCTTCCATTCCAATGTCTCTGAACAGTACATAATAAAAATACAAGTACAAGGCACGAGTCAACATGGATAGTATTAAAAGTTCTATCTTGTTTACTCGAAGGAGACAAGGGAACACCAAATTTTTTTTTAGCATTATACTTTCTCTTAATCAATATATTTACTAAATGGAAAGAAAGGCTATTCCAAGGTCTCCAAAGGATTCTTGCGCCTTTCTTCGTCAAAAAGTCAGCAATTTCATTTTCATAAATCCCCAATGAGCTGGCATCCACTGGAAAAAAAACAGATATTCACATCTTAGTCTATTTTAATTAATAATTGTAATCTTCAATTTTTTCTATTGCTAGAGCTTTATTTATTTAAATTATGCTTTAGATATTGCTTATTTAAATTCAAATTTTAATAATTTATTTTTGTAAAATATAACTTTCAAAAATAAATATGAATACTTGACATGAAACTTTCAGAGATTTTCTCATAATATTTAGCCATGAATTCTATTTTAATAGTTATATATAGTACCAAATATATATATATATATATATATATATATATATATATATATATATATATATATATATATATATATATATATATATATATATATATATATATACCCCTTCGAAACCTTGTATGCATTGCGCTTTATACCACATGCACTATGTACAGGAAATAATTCCTTTAAAAGTGGTTTGCTGAAGCTAATGTGTTTTCCCAAAGAGAGAAGTTTGAAATTTCTGGTTGTGAAAAAGTTGTAAATGTTTAATAAGTCTGAAAAAAGGTTTCCGCAAAAGACTTTTGAAAAGGTTTTAATTTAAACGGAAGACCTAAAAATCTTCCTTATAAGTGATTAAAAATAAAAATTATTAAAAGTGAATGTAAAAGCGATTGGGGGGGGTGTCTTTTATTTCAGGGTTTCTCATGAGCGATGAATCTTTATGAAGAAGATAAATTAGCTGTGTAATAAAGTAAGAAATATTTTTTATAACTTATTCACAAGAATTTTTCCCTGTTAAAGCCTCAAATATAATTATTTAAGACATCGTTTAATGCATAAAAATTTTTTCTTAGTAATAAGAAATTAGCATTGTCATTGATTAACTTTTCATAATGTATTTGCTATTGCAGAATTAATTTATTTCAGGTTTGCAGAGGCCAATTTACAAAAATAGGAATATTTAACGAAATAAATAAAAACTATTTTTTGTGTATTTTGTCAATTCTTAAATGTTTCTAAAATCTCTCTCTCTCTCTATCTCTCTCTCTCTCTCTCTCTCTCTCTCTCTCTCTCTCTATATATATATATATATTCATTAATTGTCAAAGAGAAATATATGACATAGATCATTAAACTCTATCGGCAATATTGTTCATATAATTCCTCCTTTTCTTAAAAAAAAAAACTTTCACATTGATTTAATCATTAAAGCTGGAATAGCCACATTTATTTTAAACCAATCTGCGGCCGTATCTCTACGCATCGATTATCATTAAGCATACTCTTCATCTAGCAAATTTTCAATCCACTTTTGGTGCAATGGGGTTACATAGAATATACTAAGGTCGTAATGTTCTCCATGTGATATACAACTTCTGGGGTTAGCGACCATGTCTTGGGGGTATTCTACTTGATCCCTGCTTTTAAATTAAAAGACACCCCTTCTGGAATCACAAAAGTTCACCCACTGGGTACCCCACTATATAAAAGGTACCCTCACTTCTGCCCTTGTAGTGCTAAAAAGTGAAAACCCATTGGAAGCAAACTTTTTGAGGCTTTTCTTTCATACAAGCTTCTAAAGTTTTGAAGATGCCCGCCATTTCTCATGTTGCTAGTATTATATTATCAATATGTTGGTAACTCTATTGTATTTTTTCAAAATGTTACTAATATAAATATGAATTTTTTATGTTACGTAAACATAAATATGAATGATAATTCTTGTAATTTATTAAACGAGCTGCCTTATTTTTTGATGGCACTTTCATTTTATTTGTCATCAACTGATATGGGAACTAAGACGTTTATAATTTTAACGATTCAAAAATTATTTCTTATGATCCGTTCAGCTAACTTTTGGAAAGAATGCCACAATCTGAAACAAAAAAATTATATGAACTATTACCACATTTCCAACATAATAATGATAATTTATTGATGGATTAATGAATGTATTTTGTTAAAAAAAATTACATGGAATTCCTGTGTAATAATAATTAGGGGAGATTTAAAAGTAATATTTGCAAATTAAACATTCAAATGTAATTTTCATTTTTAATAAATATTTTAGAGTTCTAATAATAACTTTTCTTATAAAATAAAAATAAATAACTTGAAATATTTATATGCATGATTAGTTTGAATAAATTATTAAATTCAAATATTTATATACATGATTATAAAATAATTAATGCTTTATTAATATCGTGTTTAAAATTTTAGTTTTTTGTCAATTCATCTTGTATCAAAATTTGTTCTTAAAGATTCTAACAAAGTTTTCTGTGCATTTAGAGTCTGTAATTAATTTTTACACACACACACACAAAGTTTCTGTAAAAATAAATTATAAAATATAAACTTTATATGCTTGTAAAAGTAATATAATTTTAAATTTAACAAGCATTTTTATTTCCTTTCATTTAAAATATATCTTTTGATAAAGCGTTTCATTTAATCATTTTTTGTGTTGAATAGCTTTTCTTTCAAATTTGTTATTTACAATGAAAAATAATAAAGATCTCGTGTTAAGGATCCTTTTTCCTTAAGACTGAGAAATCAATATACTTATTATTTTCTCTTATCAAGCGATTTCTGAAATTGAATTTGTAATTTTATTCTATTTTTGTCTTCAATTTTCGGCTTTTTTTAATAATGCTATACTTGCAAGAGTCCATTTATAAATCGATTTATTTAATCGTCTTTTGTTGTACGCAGAAATGCTTGTGTTGAGGGATTTGCATTTGACGTTATGTTTACTGTCAATTCTTTGCTATTTATTTTAAAAATTCCATAAAAGGAAAAATAATTACTTGATTATAACATTAACAATGAAGAGTTTTTTATTTATTGTAAAGAGATAAAATACCTTTCTTATTGGTATTTTAAGTTTTACACATATATTATTTTGTTATAAAAACTATGATGAAATAAATATTTTAATGTTTCCCTTCTTCGAAGCGAATGTTTAATCGTTTTTAATTGTATTTTATTGGTCTGAAAAGAGGAATTGGAAACAAGGATGTATAAACAACTATGAATTACACTTAGCTGCAGAATTAATTGTTAAATTTCTATATAAGCTTTTAAATTATTATTACTTATCATCTTGTTTATAACTTATTTATGTAAAGTAAAAATGGGTTACAGTGAAGTGACTTTAGAAATTGAATGATTTATAAAAATAATTTTGGAAAATTATAACTCAATTTTTTTTCACAAATATGGAAATATATCTAAGCATTATTAGTATTGTAAATAAAGATTAATAACAGGAATAGTATGCTGATGTGCAGGGTGAAAAGTTTGAATTTTTTTCCTGGTTTTTCACACACGTTGTTAGCTTATTTAAGTAGCACCATTTGTACAAAATAAAATTGAAAAATTGTAATTTATTATGAATATTGCTCCATATTTCTTTTGCTGAACTGGAAGATGAATGGTTAACTCTGTATTCTTTGATTCAACAGTTCATGGGTTCAACTCCTCCAGACTGGATGGCTTTTAAGGTTTGGTATCTGTTTTAAGCTGTAGGTCCCGACCTGATTAGCAGTCAAGTTTAAAAAAGGGCTGTTGGGTAACAAACAAACTGTTCTTTTTTTATGTATGCTTGGAAAAATTTCTCTTCTTCGATAAAAGTAAATTTTATCAAAGAAGTATTTCAATTTACTTTTAAGTAATATTCCATTATGCTATCAAGAAAATTAAACTGAGTATTCACAGATGTACCAAAAGAACAAGTGGAAAATAATGAAGTATAAAAGCAAACTTTTTAAAATTATATTTGGTCATTTTTAGCCATTCGTAAAAGATATACAGTATAAGAAAAATTATGAGGGGTGAGTTTTAAAAAGAAGGATAATTCATTAACAGGATATTCATCCTACGATGTGAATTTCAAAGAAGGATAATTAACACATATTAATTATTCAATGACAGTTTTAAAGAAGGATAATTCATAAATTGGGTATTTATCATGCAGTGAGAATTTGTTTTTTAAATAGGCATTATTTTCGTTAACGGATTGTTATGGTTGCTGGTAACAGCACCTGATGTTGAATTGCAGAATAAAAAAAAAATGAGTAGTTGGGAATTTTTTGATTATCACCCATGATAATTTTATTTTTGATATTTTTCTACAAATTTGCACATTTATTTCCTTATTTTGCTTTAAGTACTAATAATCTATGTTAGAAAATGCAAGCCCGACACGAATAACTGCGACCTTAACTTAGAACATTGTTTTGTCAAACAGATCTAAGTGAGCAACATATGAACGATAGATATTTAAGATTCAGGTTATCACATCTAATTCTAAATAATAATTCATTTTTCTTGTCTCGTTTATGTAATTTTATTTTTTGTATCATTTTATTAATTTTTTTAATAAGTACAATGATTTCTTTTGAAAATAGCCATATTTAGTTCTCGAATTTACTATGGTAAACAGTATTCGATATACAATAGGTATGGTGAACCTGGCATTTTAATGGTTGTAAAGGCATCTCGCGTTAGGTGGATGGGGCACATATTTTGGTATGAAAACATCTTTCCGACAAAAAGAACCACCTTCTTCAACACAGAATGAAAACCGTGAAGTGGAAGAAACCAAACCACAGTTGGCTGGATAAGGTAAAAAATGACTCAAAAGCGATACGAGTGAATCGATGGAAGGACATTGCTGGTTATAGGGCTAGGTGAGGAGAACTTGGAGAGACAGTCTTGGCCAGTAACAGGATTTAGTACCAACGAGGGGGGAAGTAGAAGAATAACCTGACCCGATATCGAACCAAACTTATAATCCGAAGAAATTCTTAGAACTTATACATTATTATCATATTCTAACTATCAAAATTATCGTTATTAACACTATAACTATAACCACTTTTCTCTGTACATATAATCATCTTATTATTACTATAATTATAGCCACTTTCCTATAGATAATCATCGTTTACTATAGACACTTTCCTGTAGTAATCATCGTTAACTAGAGCCACTTTCCTGGAAAGAATCATTTTAATTATCATCATTATCATCATATTTCAACTATTACAATTATCGTTATTAACACTATAACTATAACCACTTTCCTGTACATATAATATCATCATATTATTACTATAATTATAGCCAATTTCCTGTAAATAATCATCGTTTACTATAGACACTTTCTTGTAGTAATCATCGTTAACTAGAGCCACTTTTCTGGAAAGAATAATTTTAATTATCATCATTATCATCATATTTCAACTATTACATTTATCGTTATTAACACAGTAACTATAATCACTTTCCTGTACATAATCGTCTTATTTATAATTATAGCCACTTTCCAGTCGATAATCATAGTTAACTGTAGACACTTTCCTGTAGTAGTCATCGTTAACTAGAGCCACTTTTCTGGAAAGAATCATTTTAATTATCATCATTATCGTCATATTTCGAATATCACAATTATCGTTATTAACACGTTAACTATAACCACTTTCCACACAGTACATATATAATTATCTTATTATTACTATGATTATAGCCACTTTCCTGTAGATAATCATCGTTTACTATAGACACTTTTCTGTAGTAATCATCGTTAACTAGAGCCACTTTTCTGGAGAGAGTCATTTTAATTATCATCATTATCATCATGTTTCAACTATTACAATTATCGTAATTAACACAATAACTATAACCAGTTTCCTGTACATAATCATCTTATTATTTATAATTATAGCCACTTTCCTGTCTATAATCATCGTTAACTATAGACATTTTCCTGTAGTAATCATCGTTAACTAGAGACAATTTTTTGGAAAGAATCTTAATTATCATCATTATCGTCATATTTCATATATCACAATTATCGCTATTAACACTATAACTATAACCACTTTCCTGTTCATAATCATCTTATTATTACTATAATTATAGCCACTTTCCTGGAGAGAATCATTTTAACTATCATCATAACTAGTCATTTTCTTGTAGATAATCTTCTTCATTATCACTACAAATATTGTTCCTTTCCTGTAGATAATCATCTTAATAATGACTATAGTCACTTTTTTGTGTGTAGATAATAATCTTTATTATCACTATAACTATTGGTGTTTTTTACGAGTATGAAGATGCGATAGTATAATCTATAAATTTAAGTTATAAAAATAACAGCATTTTTATGTAAAATTCTGAACAGTTTTAAGTTTTGTGCAGAGGAAAATTATTTAACTATTCATATGTGTTTAATGCCATCTTGAACACAAACAAGTCGATGAAATTCGAAAATAATAATTACTTTACCACTTGTTTATATACTAAGCTATAAATTTTTAATTCATTCTAAAGCTTGGTTGAAAACAATAGTTTGATAGCTATTGCATTCCATAAAATGCAATTTATTTTTCCGAATGCATATTTGGAAATTCGTTCTTTGATTTAACCAAATGTTGAATGCATCTATTGTAACATGAAATGTCGTACTGAATAGTCTTAATGCGGTATTGTTATGAAATCATTTGAGCCAGCATGTAAACAATTTCAGACTTGTATGCAAATAACGTGTATGACCCACTTAACATGCACAGCTCATTTTGAAATGCACTGAAAAATAATTTTTAAAATTCTTTTATATAGGTCTTTATATTCTAAAACCTTCTAATCTTTTGTCTTCTGCCCATTAACGAAAACATCTCCAATGATAATTAGATTTAATAATTTGATGTAAAGTTATTTATACCGAAATATGAATATATTTGATATTATTTAAATATTAGATTATATATTTTGATTTAAAATTTAATTATAGTATTTATATTTTGGTAGAACATCTAAATATTAGGCAGTGTTTATGGATCACAGGTGAAAAAACTTGAGTGTATTCACTCCAACAAATCTGCATGAAGCAACAGAATATTAACATCCATTTCTTATTGCTACTCTTTGGGCTTGATTCCAGCCACATTGTTTGTTGATTAATAGTAGCTGGGATCAAACCTAAAAACGTTTACTACAAAATATATAACCATATAATTAAGCTAGATGAGTCCTATAGACACTAACACTTCATATTTGGAAATTGCGTAATAGGCAGATAAAAGCTGTTAAGAAGTATTTTAATGTCCACGGCGTATAGCGCAATAAAAGTCATTTACACACTGAAAAGTATTTATGACGCAAGGGAAGAAACCTGGAGGATTTAAAAATATCTTCTGCTACAGGTGTCCATAAAAAAGCACAAATACAACACTTTTTGATCTTTATTTAAAGTGAAAAGTATTTGTGACGCAATGGAGGAAACCTGGAAGATTTAAAAATATCTTCTGCTACAGGTGTCCATAAAAAAGCACAAATGCAACACTTTTTGATCTTTATTTAACAGTAGCAAGATCAAAAGCGAAATCTCTCATTTCGGATAATGGAATCCTATAATTAGACCACGAAAGTCCTTTAAACCTAACATTAACTGTCTAGTGTTTATTTCTCAGGTTTTCGTTAGGCTATAGTACTTTTCTACTTCCTGTTTCTGCCAAATAAAGTATTTAAACACAGTCCAATTCTTCGTAATCTTTGACCATATACAAGTGAGGAAATGGATTCCAGACTCGCACTCTCTTCTTATCTGCGCACTACGTTGATGGAGGGCTATTAAATCCTTATAAAAACTTTTAATGCTCGTAAATCATCTCAGACCGACAATCTTTGGGTGGTTCGGTATCGAACCCGCAACATACCTACCTCAATGCCTTTCCTCTCTAAATTAACATGATCCAATTCATGATTAGGGTAAAAAAAATTGTTTACAAATATTTCCATTTATTTCTTTCGATTTTTGATGCTGATCCCCAGGGAGGGGAGGGGGACAGACAGCTTTATAAAAAGTTTGTTAAAAGTATCGTTTTCGAGGTTTTCTAATTGGTTAACAACTTATGATATATTCGCACGTGAAGCATTCTGAATCTTTCAAATCATTTACATAAAATTAATAAGAAAGAGAAGAAAAACATTTATTAAATATTGCATTGTTTATAGTTCGAGAAATTGAAATTTCTGGCGATTAAAAAAAAAGTACGGATAAAATAACATTTCTTATGCAATTTTAATTTTGGGATGCAAATACAAATTGAAAAGTTATATAATCGATTTAATGAAACATTTTCAAATTATGATAAATAATTTTAAATGTACTGTAATTTAAGCTAAAAATATCTTTGTATTTTAACACAAAACAACTAAGCAATTGAAGGTTAATTAATTACGTTACTGTGTATGCTTGTAGCTATATATTTTAACTGACTGAAATTGTAAAATACAGCCTATTTATTTTACACCATGTTTAAGAGACATAGATGACACCTGAAATATCAATCTCCTCACCTTGCTGAGCAACCAAAAATGGACTGGTATTAAATCATAGAAAATTTTTAACATTTAAGAGTTCTCTTATAACCGTCACCTTCAATTATATCAAGTATCGAACTCACTGCTCTTCAGAGCATAAGAACCCGGATTTTATCCTAGCCTCTATTGAACAACGGGAGATGGATGTTACACTTCTGTATGTGTCAGAATGGTTGCAGTTAAACGTGAATATTATCCACTTCTGATGAAATATTTTGAAGGCAATACCGGTGAATATTAAGTTACCAATTCAACTCATTTAGAGTTTCCAAGGCAATAATTCTAGTTTATAAACATATCTGATTAATTTTTCATGAATAATAATTTCTCTCTCAGGCTGTGTATTTTCAAGATCAAATTATAACCATAAAACGTTAAATATTAAATTCTAGAAAAATATAAAGATTTTTAATGAAACAGAAATCCATATATATTTGACATTTTACTGTTTGTCAAGATCTTACTCTCGAAAATGAAAACTCTCGGGTTCGTTTCCCGACTCAGTTCATCTCTATATAGAAAGACTAAACAAATTAAACAATTAGTAGAATTTCATTTCTCTACGATCATGAACGAAAACATAAAAGGAAGTTATTTCAACTGTTGACCCTCAATTTTAGTATTATTAATGAGGTATTATTTAATAATTTCACTCGACAAAACTAGGCAGTCAGAAGACTAATAGGTACGATTTCCTCGCGTATAATTTCTGCAATTAGATTAATGTAATAAATTACATTAAACTTATTATGTATAGTTTCTTTGACATGTTACTTTTCTCTGCGATTTTTCCCACGCTCATAAAGTGTTCTGGGCTTTTAATATAACAAAATATTAGATGATTTCATGCATCATTTATTTTGTAAGAGTATTTATTATTCTGCTAACGGTTCTTATAAATCAGATTTCATGATTTGTAATATTTATCTGAATAAAACGATTCTGATATGAGAAAACTTTATCACGAAAAAATTCTCTAATTAGCAAAAATTGTCGATATGCATTTAATTATAAAAACATAATTTTTTCTTTATTCTAAAAATATTGACTAAGCATTTTTTCCAGTGAAACAAATTTTTTTTTACTTTTTTAAAAAAAATAACATATTTGGTTATTTTTAGTATTAAAAATTGAAAAGTCAGTTAATTATTTCTGAATTATTTTTTTTTATTCTAGAAATCTTCTTTTATGGCGAAAAGTATTCCTTTTTGGTATTTCTCTTCCATTTGTCGAAAACAAATGCTAGTTTTTCTCAGTTACACACTCTGAAATGTTGAAATCTATATAAATGAAACCCAATGTGTGTGTTCCGTGCACTCTTGTACATATATTTGTATACGAGATTTTTCTGGCTTAACACACATAGGTAATATTTTATCAACATGCTTTAAAAACAGCTTTGATTGGTTAGGGAGTTGTTTTCATCATCAGAAGTTTGTTAGTTCGATTCCCGGCTTAACTGACAATCTGTGGTGCTCACTAGAGGCGACTGGGTCAAATGATTGCACCACGTGAAGTGATACATCTGAGGTGGCAGGTCAAGTATATTGGAGCTTTTTTTTATCTCTTTATCCAAATTTCGAAGATTCTCGCTTGGCTGCTTCCATCTAACTGTTAGAGCCTACTGTGGATTAGATGCTGGTCAACAACAGCTTCTCTAATCCATTTAAATCATAATTAACATTGGTTTGAATTCACTGTGAAGTTACTTTTGCCACGATGCGTCGTTTCCTGAATTACGCTTGTTTAAGAACCAACCTATGTGGTATGTTTTCCGTTTTTTAAATAGTTATCTGTATATAACTACTAGAACTCAAGAAACTACATTAATAGCATCAAATTCCATTACCTTTCTATATTCCCAATAGATTAAAAGTGTACTGTAAAACATTACTATAATGATTATATATATTTTAATTAAATATTTAATAACTTCGAAACTAAAAGAAATTTTCAAGCATTCCATGCCTCATTCGATATGTTTTTAGCTGATCCAGAATTATGAAAAAATATAAAAAATATTGTTTATAAATATCGTTATTTTCCAAATTTTTCCCATTATATAATTTTTTGTTGCAAGCTTCAATGAGACTGTCGTATCCAGCTTAGATCATTAATGTTGCTTGCACTACAATAAGGATTTTTTAGCAAGTATAATTTGGTTAAGTTAGGTAATCATTGTTCTAGTATAGGAAGACTATCCTTGATGGCATTCATTTAACTTAGGTTAGCTGTTTCCAGATAATAGTTTAGTCTAGACACTTAAATAATTAGTCTTTTAACTAATATCTCTGATATTCGTTTTCGGTCATTGATTCTGTAATTACTTCTTAATGACTGATGACTCATTTACTTTCACTAATCTTTTTGACAGGAAACTTTTGTCTTTACTTTCCTAATATATCACAATCTTTCACGAATATCCTATTTTTTCTACTCTATAGTATTAAACTATTCACTGTTTTCAAATAGGGTTACAAATTTTTCATTTCCTCTCAAATACATATACATAAGCATTCTTTGTCAAAAATATTTAATACAAAATTTTGGCTTTTTAGTCAGATATATAAGCATAGTGTTTAGTGGGGATAAGGAGCAGTTCTATCAATTGGATATTGAATTGAACTTCTACCGTCCTATAAAACAAGATCAGCATTTTCTTACTTTAACATAAGATGTTATAAAGGGTAGTTTCCGCATCAATCAAAGATTTTACTTCCTACGAAATGTTTAAGCAGCTACCTGTGTAAAACATGAATCTGGAATTTTCATCATGAAAAATTGCGTCGTCCATCAGAAAGTGGCGAGAATTTTTCTTTATCAATATCAATCAAATTCCATATTACCTTATAAGATTTATCAAGATCTATTGGATGGTGGTTGACAGCAAATTTAATACACTATTGTTTAAATCTGTACTGCCGTTTACTGTGAAAGCTTGAACTAACCAATACTTGACCAGAGAAATTAGGCTAAATATTAACTATCAATGTTAGACAAATCTTCTATTGCCAAAAAGAACTCTTGAACTGTTATTTAATATATAAAACCCATGACACTAACTCTTTATATCAACTGAAAATTTGCATCGTGTACTAACAATCGTAGAGTCAAGATACATACAACTAATCATTATCAGACACATTACATGCCACATTCCAGCGAAGCTTGAATTAACTAGTATCGACGGGAGAGACAGTGGGGAAAAACGGTGATCAGTATTGTAACATTTTCTATTGCAAACGGTGAACACGTGATTTGTCCATTAATAAGAATCATACCATTCAGTCAAATTGCATATATGTCACGCAAGAAAGAATGCTTCCAAACTATAGTCGGCGGTAAAGATCATTCTGAATATATAGTTGCTAAGTATCAATCAAATCTTCTGCCACATTTATTATGAAAGCTAAAATCACCAAATACTTGGTGATGGGGATCAGGTTGAATGTACAGTTGATCGGTATCAGTCAAATGTACCATTTAACATGAAATGCAGAATCATCAAATACTTGGTGAGGGGGGTCTGGTTGAATATACAGTTGATCGGTATCAGTAATATCCACCATTTACCATGAAAACTAGAATCACCAAGTACTTGCTGAGGGCGGTCCGGCTGAATATACAGTTGATCGGTATCAGTAATATCTACCATTTACCATGAAAACCAGAATCATCAAATACTTGGTGATGGGGGTCCGGCTGAATATACAGTTGATCGGTATCAGTCAAATCTACCATTTACCATGAAAACCAGAATCACCAAGCACTTGAAGATAGTGAGTAGGCTGAGTATTAATTAAGATTATACCAGAGTATAAATAAAATGTTCTACCGTTTAATATAAATGTTAAATGACGATTAAGAAATGCTATTAATCAGAATGTTTTTGTCAATTAGAATGAGTGAAATCTTGTACCGCCTGCACCATAGGGGCTTGAATCCTGTAAAAGCTAAACGTAGAGTGTAGTGCTGTTAATCTATGCTACATTTAGATTAATTATCTTGTGTTCAGTGTTCATATTTATCTATATTGTATTATTCAGGCTTATAATATTTGCAATTCCAATTTTAAACATTTTACGTTCAATGAATATTACTAGTATTATTAAATACGCGATTATGGGATTATTATTAATATAATTAATCTTAAAATTTAATTTAAAAGCAAATAAACCATTCCGATTTTTCAGATAATTTTTTATTTAATTTAAACGAATTTATTTTTTATTTTGAATAATTATTTCCTAAAAACACACAAAATACACTTTTTTAAACAATTTTTACAAAAGTATAAATTTATAAAAAAACACCGGACTATATAATATTAAAAGAATTATATTATGGTGGAATTATACTTTTAAATAAATATTGCGGTTGTTCTAAAATAAATATTGAAACTGTAAGCAAGGTGGGAACAACTTAATAAAAATTTAGGCATCAAATACAAATTTTATTTGAAATACATATTCATTTAAAACCTTAAAACCAATGTTTATAATAAGGAAATTTTGATATAAGGAACATACGTTTGAGATCTTATTGAGAATGTTTACATTTTTCTTAAGAGTTTATTAAATACATCTTTAAAAAGAATCTTAATCGAAATTGTATTAAAAAGAAAGTTTAATTTAATTAGAATGAACTGATGATCTTATTAGCCTATTCACGTCTTAACTTTCTAATTGAATTTCAATCAGGGTGAAATTTTGATGCAATTAACTTAAACCAGTGATGACATTAGGCACGTTTATACCTTATAAAGCGTATTCATTAAACAGAAATATAATCTATATTTACTTATAAAGACCTTTTGCTACAACTAACACACATGGGCGAACTTATTACGGATGTTCATAATTTATTAAGAACATTCATATTACTGGTTTTCTCAATAAGCACATTCATACTTTATTCAAATTTTATTGAGCACATTCATTAAAAATTATATTCAAAATTCAATTACAAAACACAATTTGATATAACAAACAAAAATTGGAAATTACATTAAGAGTACATTCCATATACACTTAATATGATTTCTCGATTTTGCATAACATGTGCATTTAAAATGATTGTAAACGATATTCAATTACAAAGAAACATTAATGCAGACGACGGATAAGTTGTATCTTATTAAGTTTATTTATAAATTATTATGCTTATTTATTAAAAATAAATCCAATCTACATTCCCTGAAATAATAATATAATGAAACTTCGACATAATATTTATTTGTGATTTAATTATGCATGCTCACATCTAATTAAGCTTATTCATTTAAGATAATTGTATCAAAAATATTTTAAAGAAGAATTTTTGATGCGACTAACACATATTGATGAATTTATTGAGTCTGTACAAACCTTAACAAGCGCATTCTTTAAAAAGAATTGTAATCAAAGTTACATCACAGAAAAAAAACATTTTGATCCAACAAAATTATACTCATGATTTTTTAAGCTCATCCAGACCTTATTAAGCGTATTTGGAATAACAAAATGTTATCTACATTCTATTAAAAGAAAACATTGAATGACACATTCATACTAGTGACCTTGGTAAGAATATTCATACCGTATGAAGCATATTCATGAATAAAAAAATGTAATCGATATTCAATTATGAAAAAATTGACACAATGAATAGATATGATTATTTAAAGAAGCAAGTACCTCATTTACCATATTCATTACAAAGAATTCCAGTAGATTTATGAAAATTTTTTGAATAGAGTACACTTATTAGTGACCTTCTTAAGCCCATAACAGTAATCTTATTAAGCATATTCATTTAAGATAAATGTAATCTGCATTTCCTTAAATAATATCGCATAATTTTATGAAACACATATTGGTATTCTTACTTGGAATGCTTACTATTTAATGAATTTATTAATCGAAAGTAATTTTAATCAGTATTACATGACGAAAACTTTTTAATACCATACAATTAAAAAAATTTAATATAATACAATGGTGATCTTGTTAAACGAATTCTTTATCAAAAATCATAATTCATATTCCTTTAAGATACATTTTGATACAACTAAATCATATTATTAAAAAAGGTTAATACTTTATTTATCGTTTAGACCAAAAATAAATGTAATTGATGTCTCACACACACACACACATTAAAGAAATTCTGAGGCAACTGACACTTAGTGATCTTATGAAGCTCGTTCACACATATCTTACTAAACTTATTCTTTAAAAAAGAATCGTAATCGATATTCCTTTAGCATACATTTTGCTTCAACTAACACATATTATTAATCCTATTAAACACATTCATCCATTATTCATCATATTCAAAAATAAATATAATGGGTGTCTCCTTAAGCACATTTTTGATGCAACTAACACGTGTTATTAACCTTATTAAATACATTCAAACATTATTCATCATATTAATCAAAAATAAATGTAATCGATGTCTCCTAAAAGAAAATTTTGATGTAACTAACTTGAAAACTTGCTGGTGATTTTACAATGCTTACTCGTATCTTACTAAACGTATTCTTTAAAAAAAATCTAACTGACTTTTCTTTTAAAATACATTTTAAAACAACTAACTCACGTTATTAAATGAATTAATACTTTATTCATTGTATTGCTCAAAAATAATAAATATAATCGATGTCTCTTTTAAGAAATTTTGTGATAATTAGCATTTACTGGTGATCGTACGAAACTCAATCACATTTCATATAATAAATTTTAATAGAATTATTATATCTATGTAATACACACACACACACATATATATATCATGGAGGAAGGAATATAAGAAGAGCAGTTCTAACCGCGAAATATCAAGAGCGTCGGTGAAGTAGAGCTAGGAGACTAAACCACGCCCACTCTGTCTTTCAAGAGAAACAGTACTTTCTTATTGAGGACACAGAATAAGCAAGCATTAATTTCATTTAAATTGCACACAACGAAATAAAAGTGATCTAAATTACTTACTATTCTTAAAAAAGTTATTTTTATTGATGGTTCAGTGCTTATTTTGTATTTTTGGTTAATTATTAATATTATGTATTTCAATAAAGAAATTTTAGGCGTGTTATTCACCTTATTGACACTGAGATAAATACTTGAATGTTATGAATTAAATTAAATATCATATTATTATATTTATAATCATGAGAAAAATGTCGATTTTTCTTTTCTTTATTGATATCCAGTGGCAAAGTTTCCTACCCATGTTATTCCATGTGATTTTATCCATGCATGTAATATTCTGCCATTTGGTTATAATTTTTCCCTTTATAAGAAAGAATTATGCTTCTGTGTATAAATTTATTTATATTTTTACAGTAAAATGTATTTTTAGTCCAAAATTAGAAAAAAAGTTTTTATTATCAATAATTTGTAAATGAGTTTCGTTAAATAAAATATAAAAAATGTAATATAAAGTCAACTGTAAGAAACCTAGAAACTAAATAAAATAGAATTTTTTATCTAAAATTAAATTTCAATAAATCTTGATATATTATATTAAATATAAGATTTATATAAAATAAAAATATCTTCTCAAGAAGTATGATCTTTTAATATTAATGTAATGTTAAAAACTCAGTACTTTTGTTTGCAAAATAATCAAATGTATTCCTAAACTTATAAAATTAATCTCCTTTAAATTAATTTTTTTACAGATGAAATTTTTCTTTTATAATGATTATTCAATAATCATTCATTAAAATAATTTCTGTTTTAACAATGAAGTTTAAATAAGTATATTTTCTTTCAAATATTTCAATTCAACAAGAGGCTTAATAGTGAACAACAGGTTTTAGTGTAATGTTTTGGAAGACAGAGGGGATATGGCACATACGTCAAGCACTGACCAATAGGGCGGCTCCACTTATGTTCCTTCCTCACCAATAGGTAAGCTCCATTTATGTTCCTTCTTCTATTATATATATAAAGTTATAATTTCCCTATTGATAAAACTCGTGAAACAAACAAAGGCAAACATATCCTTGACAGTAAATATCCCGTAATTTTAATTGCCGATTAGATAAATTCCCTGCGTGAAAATACATTTTACGTAATGCAACGCGTCTGAATACGATAAAATAAAATAATAGATATCATTGGAAAATGCTTATACCACATTCAACGCAAATTGTGAGAAATGTACTGAATGTAACAGGGGCATTGCGAAATCTTTTTTATGGTGAAAGACGAGCGATGATGTCTCGTTCCATGCGGATTTCGAAAGCTATCGGGCGGCTATACTGACATTTAATCAGCCAACGGTTGTGAAAAATGGCTTAAGTTCATTTTTCGAAAAATACAAAATTTCGCAAAGCTGCTGTTTTAAGTTTTTATTAAATAACAATTTATAATTTCGAAATAATTATTTTGACGTCTAAACTGTAACTGTAATTTGGCATTGCAGCGTGTGCTTTTCATTAAATAAATGAATGACTTCCGCTAATCGCTTGAGAGCGTAGGAGTGTGGGTTCGATTCCAACCGTGGCCCGGGGTATTTTCTTCGTTATTCTTCTGCGGTTGTACATCTGTCATTGTGCTATTTGTTCTATTATCGACGAAGACTTACAAGCGGATCTCATGAATCAAGCATACAAGTCTGAATATATATATGTGTAATAAAATAAATAAATAAATAAAATTAAATGAATGCAAACATTTTCCAAAATAGCTAATTTTGGGTAATTAGTTTCATGTTAATACTGGCAATAAAATACTTATAATTAAGTTATTTGCATCATAAACAAATAGTTATATACAAAAGAGAAGATTTTAAGTTTTTTTTTATTTTGTTGCTATTTGGAAAGTATTTTTGCAACTTATTTAGAATTTCCTTTTTCTTTTAAAAATTTTTATAAAGCAGGTGCGACTTTTATTTTTGTAAATTATATAGCTTATCAGACATAAATAAATTAAGAAAACAGCAAAAAAGAAGCCCCTGAATTCATTTAATATAAGTCATAAGCTCTAGTTTTTATCTTTTTTTGAGGGGGGGGGGAGGAGATTCTTTTAAAAATATACATTCGTTTTCATATCATTAATTATAATATTATAAAAACTCTACAACTAAATAATATTATAAGCACCCTGAAATATTGTCTAATTTTCATAAGGCTTACTTTTTCTATAATTTTTTGTGGTTCTCATAACTGAAGAGTTATGGATTGAATACCACAGCTTGTTGATTATTTTCACGCTGGTGGACACTATGAAAATTAAATTTCTGTAGGATTCAATGTTCCTCCGCTGGGGTAGTTTTAAAGTTTAAATTGGAATGTACCTGATCTGTTATGGCTTGATATATATATATATATATATATATATATATATATATATATATATATATATATATATATATATATATATATATATTTAAGTTCGTTTTACAAATAAAGAGGTAGAAATGTATTTTGTTTATTGTTTGGTGGTGACCGTGGCAGCCATGTAGAGAATTACTTGCACTTATAAGATAGCGTGTTCGATACTAGATCCTACTCAGACCTTCATATCGAGAGGCTTTATGCGAATCAAAAGTTAATTAGATTACAGTGTTACCTGTAATGATATGCCATTAAGTATGTCACTTATACATCGGCCTCTCTATCTGATCGTGAATAGAAATAAAATAGGCCTTGATAGCTTTTCAATCATTAAAAATAGGCGCTTGGGAACAAATGTTCAAAATTTACTGAAGAAAAACCAAATTATAGAGTAAACACCAAAATTATTCTCATAGATTTTTATTGACATTTATTTGAAGCACTGAGAAAATTCTCTTTGGAATTTTGATGAAGGAATTTACTAAAAGATACCAGAATGAATGTTTCTATGTTGGTTGTTATATTTTTGCTGTACTGCGGTCAATTAATGCACTTGAGATTCATGGAGCTTAGAGGGAATTCTAAGCCACTGCAATTAACCACACACAAATCCATCAGATGTTGAAATAATGTTCAGTTACCAGTTGTTTCAGAAAAGTTTAAGATGCATAATTAGTTTTATAGATTAATGCTTTAAGTTATTCATGTAATCACAAGCGTAAATTTTAATCGGTTTACTAATTGTGGATTAGATGCTCAAAAACTGATTTTCCATTGAAAAACATTGTTTCAGTTGAATATTGTATAACTTAATGAAAATAAACATAATAAATCATTTTTTGATTAAATTAATTTGGATTCCTTACTTCAAAAAATAAAAAAATATCTAATTTATAAAAATGTCAAGTAATTTATCTCTAAAAATATAAATTTAAAATTAGTTTATAAATTTTAGAAGAGCAGCTTCAATATCTTGAAATAAACATGACTGTACTTACACCTCTTTTAATGATATGTTTTTTCTCATTTCTCCATCGATTTCTCGGAAGCACTTAATATTTATTTATTTTTTCGTTGACTGTCGGTAAATTCAATCATGGACTTTTTAAGTTATTGAGTAAGGAATCTAGACAAATACATTTACAGTGTAATATTAGAATTTTATATTTTTCAGTATTATATTTCTTTGTATGTGAAATTTCTTTTAATAAAATCATAAAGTCGTTATAAAAGTTTGAGAGTTATAACTATATTTATAAATCATTTTGTTATAAAATATAAAAAAGGTAACATAACTGTGTGGAAAAAAATCCAATTCGGTAGTATACTTTAATATTACTCGATATCTTCCAATACTCAACTTTGATATTTCGAGATTTATTCCACTTAATCATAAGCATTTCAGTTTGAATTTCCTGGTTCCAATCCGTTATGTCAATTGGCCACTAAATTCTCCAAAATTTCATCCCTTCCAAAACGCTTATTATTAAACAATACTTTTTGTTTAAGTAAAGGTATGAATTTCTTGATTCGAGATTCAAATTATCAAAAATTTTCTCACAAATTGATACAATTTTTTTTTATCTGCAGCAGCAAAGTGAGGGGAAATCGAACACTCCAATAACCCAATTTTTTTTTTAAGCATTCTTCGATGTTTGTTTGGGAAGGTCTTCCTGTTTCAGAAGAATTCTCGCTTCCTGTTCTTGTACAAAAATAATTTTCCTCGATCGCATTTCTTTTGGTAGGAAATGTATGATTTCAAAAGTTTATAACTAGATATAATGCTTGCTTAAATGTAAAAGGAGATAATGCAGGGAAGTGAAGATGATTTCTGTATAAAAAAAAGTGTTTTTATTTTTGAAAAGGTTTCTGTTATATTTATGGTTAACAGCAAATTCAAACTAGCCAATAATTATTGAAATAAATATTTAAGACCAAATTTGGTTTTATTGATCCTCGAAATATTCTCCATAAAGATCAATTCTCTTTTGCATGTTTCTTAATTGGTTTTTGAAGAACTTTTTCCACTCCAATTGAGGTACATCCATATCATGCGATTTGATTGCCTCAGCAACTTATCAAAGCTTAAAAAATTGCTGACCACTTAATATATTTTTGACCAACGAGAATAAAACAATGTCATTAGATTCAAATCAATCCTGCATGGCGGATGAGACACCTGTTCGATGTTTTGATTGGTACATAATTTCTTTGAGCCAATGTTTGTGAGATCACATTGATGTAATAAAAAATGTTTAATCTTTTTTCTGTTTTTCAACTTTTTCCGCTGACTTCCGGTGAACAATTGTTCATGTATCGCTCAGAATTGACCGTTCTGTGTTGCTCTAACACCAATGTTGTCACGTGATTGGTAGTAAGTAAACAGGCACCATTTACTTCGATATGCTTATTCTGTGAACGTTTTAGATTTGGTTCATTTTGGACGACTTATACAGTTGATTATTGTTATCTTTTGATCCAATAAGCATAGATCTATTATGTGTCCCCTATGTAGATGTTATACATATCATTTGATGTTCTACGAAAGTATTTTCTTAACATTTCCTTGTATCAATCAACAAGAACCGACTTTTCAGTTTTTGTAAGGTAATGCGGAATTTAAAGGGAAACAAATCTTTTTGGACCAAATACACGTAATATCTTATCCATGATTATTGTGGTGCGTTTATTTATGGAATTCAATGGGAATAGATCTGTTTAAAGGCCAAATGCTCATGTTATATCTTATCAATGTATGTTATGATAAATCCCAAATAAACCTTAATGTAACGGTATGTCGCATGATGATCGTACAGTTTACGCATATCATTGACATTTTCTGGCACAACAATCGATTTTGGATGACCTGTACAGAATTCATCCTGAAGCGAACGTCGACCACGACTGAATTTGCTATATCACTTTTTTATCATGCTGTAGAATATTGCTTTGTCACCATGTAAAGAACTATTAAATATTCTCGAAAATGTTTCAAAATATTTTTGTCTTAATAACCCACGTCAAAAGTTATAAAAAATAACCTTATGAAAATGTTCGCAGTTCAATTTTATTTTTTGCCTCAGATGTATTTTTTCAATTGCCTTAAACAACACAAATCACACTAAAAACTCAAAGCTTTTAAGAAATCTTGGTTAAAAACACCAAACTATCGTTTGAAAACGTCAGTGGTAACCTAACAACGCTGACCTGACTGTTGGCAAAATTAAGAATATAAAAAACATTCATTGTTTTTAACTTTGAAACAAACGTCTTTACTTTCTGTAAGATCCTCGTTATCATTTACTTTTAATGATGTCTTTCACGCCAAGTAAAATGCCGGGTAAAGTTTAGCTATACAGCCAGTTAAAAATATCAAAACTTTCAGTGACATTTTTAAGCCAAATTGAGAATAATAGAGATATTCGAATTAGGCTAGCAAATCTGATGAAGGAGAAAGGATTTTTTTTCGGAATGATAGCAGGTTTGTAAGAATTAGAAAAAGACCTACATATATATAGGGCATTCAGAATAGATTTACAAACAAGTGTGTCCCGTCAGAGATGGTATCATTGTGAAAGGAGAGCGAAGTCTGCGTAGACTGTAATTGAGTTCCATGGCTTTCACTGTAGATCTTTCCTTCAGATTGTTTGAACAGCTGCTGCGTAGTATGAGAAAAAAAATGGACCTTCAGTTAGAAACTTTGAGGTCTGAGGGACAGTACGTTTTCTTTTATCAGCAAAAGGTTAACGAGTACGGAGATTCATCGGGAAATATAGGCAGTTTGCTATGTCATGAACAGCCATTGTGAAATGGTGCCGGAAGTTCGAAGGCGGTTGCACATACTTAATCAACGTGGCAAGGCAAGGAATGCCAACAACTGTGAGCACATCGAACATAATGGAGTGGGTGGCAGGCATTATTCTCACCAATCGTAGAGTGAGCGTCTTACATATTTCGCAGCCGTTGGAAATATCTGTTGACAGTGTTTATTCCATCATCCGTTACCAACTGGAGTATCACTAATTGTGTTCACGATGGGTTTTTTTATTCTTTGAGGTTCGAACACAAGGGAGCAGGAATTACAGCTTCCCTGGAATTCCTTTAAAGTTATTCTGAGGAAGGCAATGATTTCTTAAGCCACATCACTACGGGTGATGAGAGTTGTGCATCACTTTACGCAAGTAGCAAAGCGAGTGTCGATGGAATGGAGACATACAAAATCGCATGTGAGAACAAAATCCAAAGTTACCCCATCAGCAGTTAAAGTTATGGCTACTGTTTTTATGCTGGTGAAGGACTTGCCTACACCGAGTTTATGCGGAAGGGCACAACCATTAAGGCTGAGTCGTACTGCGAAACACTAAGAGTTTTGATCAAAGCTGTGAAAAATAAGCGAGGTGGAAAGTTAAATAAAAGCGCTGTGCTCTTGCACGACCATGTAAGACCTTACAAAGCACGCACAGCACAGGATTTCCTCTGTAATTTTGTATGGGAGTTCTTGGAGCATCCACCGTACAGGCCCGATCTGGCGCCAAGACATTCATGTGTTCGACAAGCTCAAAGAACATTTAGGTATCAGATACTTCTCCAACGAAGGGCAGGTTCAGACAACAGCTGCCTCAAGGACCAAGGAGTAATTTTCTATCCTCAGACCATCGAGAGATAAGTGCTACATTCCGACAAATGTCTTCTGGGACAAGGAAATTATATGGAGTCTATATATTGTATGTATAATTATGTAGAGAATTATATATTGTATATGTGGCACAACACACTATATTTTTATTTTATTTATTTATTTTTACTTACATTGTTCAAGTGTAACTTATTTTTTCAACGCCCCTAGTATATTTTCGAAATTACTAACCCTAGCGACTTTGCAAAAATGCGAATATTCGAGTTAAGAATTTAATACAGCTCTTAAAAATTCTAAATATTTATACATATTTAAGCAATTATGTTGACAACGAAGTTTAATAATTAATAAACAACACAAATAATAATTAATAAACAACACAATTAAATATTTGAAATTCTATGAACACAATTATAAATTAGTGGTTTTAAATTTTAAAAAATGTGAAATGTGTCTCCTATAGAATTCTATAAATATAATTTAACTAAGAATTTAGTATTTAGTAATTTTCTGTGAGAGATTATTTCATTCAGTTTCATTTACAAGTAACATTAAATGAATGATTTTAATTTTTTATGCTATTTGCTGTCAAAGATTAGTGTAATAACAGATAACTTATCTATACTTATAATCTTAAATTAGTGTAATAACAGATAAGATTAATATCGTTAAACACGTCATATTACCAACTTATAATTTTATGACAAATTATGAATGTTCTTAAAAATGATAAAATAACATAAATTTCAATGAGAAAATAAACTAATTATGAGATAAATAACAAAATGATGATTTTTTTTAATATTACCTCGAATAATGTTGAATTAAAATGAGCAATTAGGTAGTTTTAATGAAATAGGGTCACCTTTAAAAATTTATAAGAATGCAATTTCAATGGAAAATTATGCAAATAAAATTCTTATTTTATGTCTCAAGCTTGTCTTTCACAATTATTTATATTATTTCAACATTAATGTGTGACTAGTTAATTGTCTTTCTTTTTGATCAATTCATAAAATAGTCGTAACTTACATGCATTCCATTTAACCACAAAATATTCGGCAGAATTAAATTAAAATAACAGCAAATTTACAAATATCAGTGATCTCTCTGATCATTATATATATATATATATATATATATATATATATATATATATATATATATATATATATATATATATATATATATATATATATATATATATATATATATATATATATATATATATATATATATACAATAAACTGCCGACCAACTTGTCTAGTGGTCAGCGTGGCTGACTACGGATAAGGAGGTCCTGGGTTCGAATCCCGGTTCGGGCATGGGTGTACTTTCTCTCTCTATCTATCATGTCTTTGTCCTTTCCTTGTATGAATGAGGTGTGAATGGTTGCCTACCCTATAAACGGGTACCTATGGCATGTGTGTAGAGCAAAGTCGTACTTTCACCTTCATGGTGCTCTGATTAAAACGAAAGACGCTCCCAATCGACTTAATTCGCATAGCATAGCGAGTTTGGCTTGTCCAAGTGTCATTAGTAAACAACACAACAACCACACAATAAACTTATATAACTCTTATTATAAGTTTCTTATAACAATTTCTCAAAATGAAATGGCTTTAGTTATTCGGTATGCAAGTAATAGTAATATACTCTACTGCCCTATAATTACGTTTCCTTGCCAACATAAGTTTATAATCCGTTGGGCGTTATTGCTTTTAACGCAGATTTCCTGCTGAAAGTAACATAACTGAAGCCTTTCTTCTGGAGTGTTAGAATAAAATCCAAATCGAATCCCAAATTGAATTCAGTGTCATCTCAAAGAAACGGGCACAATACACAGTGGTTTTGTTGTCAAAAACGTAATGTAATCAAATGATTGTAGAAATCGTGGAGCCGTGGTAGCCCAGTTGTTAGGGCTTCGGCCTTTTGTCCTTTAGGACGGAGTTCGATTCCCAATCCTGCCAAAGACTCACCGAGTACATGCGATACACGTGCCTGTTAAATATGTGGAATCGAATGTCCCGTGGTCGGTCGTTAAGCCGTTACCATGTGGGTGTTATGGGCTGGAGAAAATTTCCTCCCCCTCGAGATCAATGTCAAAATTGAGGGAGAAGATCCTATGGTGGTGCCATCTATCGGAGGAGTCTTTGAGCAAAGTCGTACTTTCACCTTCGTGGTGCTCTGGTTTAACGAAAGATTCTCCTTACTTCATTAATTTTGCGTAGCCGTCGGCAGAGTGAGCTTGGTTTGTCCAAGTGTCGTTAGTACCAACGACAATCGCAGTACTCCTTAATATAAAGACGGATTGATTTAACGTGCCACGCTGTGCAATTTTGTGACTTCATGAATAGTGTTATTTTTTCATTTCAAAATGGGTTTATGATAATTATTTATTTATTTCATAATTTTATGTGATTGCATCGATATTTTTTAAATTTTATACTTATGAGTTGCAGGATTTTTGTTGATTTACTCAAATCTGAAAAACACTGTCTTATGGTGAACCAAAATCAATTGGTATACAATAAGCTCCCGGCTTTAATCCAATCCACAAATAAACAACAGATGAGAGATGGTTCCCTTCTAATTTCTGCATGCAATTCCACTGAAGAGGGAGTTTGTTAGTTTTCCAGGTTTCCTCCCTTGTGGCACGTCCGCAACCAGTGAAAAATCCCCTCGAAAAATTTATATGTGGGTATTAAAACTCCTGACAACTCCTGACTTTGGTATTGACAGACAGTCAATATCAAAGAGTATTGACTGTCTGCAACGTTGTGACAAAACTCATTTCGTTGAAATTTAATACCTCCCTTCTCTGGCAGATCAAGAATCGAACTAGATACCTTCCAGTCAGAAGAACGTACATTTCTCAACAAGACAACAAAATCGTAAGCGGATTATATTTCTAAATCAAAAAAAATCCGTTCAGATTCTTTATGTAGTTATCCGCTACTAACTCAACTTTTACAAAAACTCATAATTAATCTTTTAAATTACAAGAAATGCTTCTCTTAATTTAAAGTGAGCTCTCTTATTCATAGTCTTTATACTGATGCCATTAAATAAATACTTAGTATTTTTTAAACGATTTCATTTAATAATAAGATTATTATATTAAATAACATTTAAAAGAGTTACTGTATTTTAACTGTAAAAAATGTGCTCATAAGAAAATGGACCACTTTGGTAATGTCCCAATAATAATTTAATGAGCAATTTAAAAATTTATCATGAAACAACAATATGAACTGAACCCATATTGTCTCAGGTAGTATAGCAGATAAATTTCTTAAGGATACAACAGTATAGTTATAAAGCGGACCATGTTGTTAGGAGTAAACGTCTACCGGTTCGATCGTGACCATTATCAAATATCAAAAGTTGGACGTTGAGGCTTAGAATACGGTTTTCACATCTATTGGTTTTGGTGTTTCATGTAATGTAACACACAATTGTATATTGACAATCGAACTCTTTTATTTCCGAGGTTTATACATTTATTTTTTTAAATTCTAGCTCTTGGTGCTGAAAGAATTTTAAACTTATCTATGTGCATATTAATGATAAATATAAATGAGGAGGCTTTTTTAAGCCATAAAAGAATATTTTCTTTTGTTTATATTTCCTTTCTGTTGTTCTATTTCAAATTAAAGGCACTAATTCTTATATTTTGTATTAATTTAATAGTTTTTCATATTGTATGCTGCTGATTATTTATAATAAGTAAAAACATTTAACAATTTGATTAAAGTTCAATCCTAATGTGAAGGTTTCTGCACTTTTACGAAAATATTTTTTTAAAAAGATGGTTTTACTTTGGGCGTTGCCGTTTTAAAAAAATATGATTTATGACATTCAAATAGATCTTTCTTTTGTTTACGAAAAACATTCAAAATAAACCTGCTTTCGTCATAAAAAAATAACCAAAGCTGATAAATTATAGCTTATTCATCGGGAAAAATAAAATTGTTTTCCACAAACAAATCTAACAAACATTTAGAAGATAAACCTTGATAGCGATAAAAATTCGTTTGCAGAATGAAAAATTACAATACATTAAAACTTTTTGATCATTCAGAACTAAGCAATACATTTGAATATTGTTTTCAGATTTAAATGTCCATTACTGGGTTAAAAAATTCGAACTAAGCGAATTTCTCTCAAACTAAATCGCGTGTGATATTGTATGTAAGGGAATAAAAAAATTCAGTATGCATGTAAGTAGATAAAAAGATAAAATTCAAAATATTTATATTGGTTCATGATATTTATATATATATATATATATATATATATATATATATATATATATATATATATATATATATATATATATATATATATATATATATATATATATATATATATATATATATATATATATATATATATATATATATATATATATATATATATATATATATGTAAATTGTATTTTTCCTCGAAACATTGAGCTGATGATACCAATAGTATCTTTTTTCAAAGTACCAAATGTCTTCAGGAGGAACTCTCCAAAATGCATTCAATTCAATCTTTTTGATGGAGATTTCCGAGTAGTTCAAGCTGACATTGTCATGCAAGGAGTCAGCAGACGCAGACTTGGCCAAACTATCAGCAATTTCATTACCATTCAAACCAACATGAGAGATTTGTAGTTCTTTTAACATTAAATGCAGGTCTTAATCAACATAAAATCATTTTGAATCAATTAGAGTGGGTGATTGGTAAACGAACATAACCTGTGTTATTGTTGTTGTTGTTATTTATGACACTTGGACAAGCCAAGCTCGCTATGTCATTGGCTATGTGAATTTAAGTCTGCAGAATGCGACTTTCGTTTTACCAGAACACTTCGGAGGTAAAAGTACGACTTTGCTCTAAACTCTCCCGATAGATGGCACCACCAGAGGATCCACTCTCTCAATTTTGACATTGATCTGAAGGGGGAGGAAATTTTTTCCAAACCATTACACCCATAGTAAATAATCTGTTACAAGATTATATTTGCTATCCGATTTGCTCGTTAACCGATCATCGATTTCCCATAAAAGTTTTGTGAAATCTATTAATTCGTTCTGCAGACCCTAAAAATGAAGTTATAAAAAGGAATGTATGATTTCTTATAAAAAGTTTATAAGAAAATACATGCATATTGTCTTGCATATCAATCAGTCCTTTTCATTTATTGATTATAGGGCGTTAAAGAAGAAAGAAGAGAAAGGTCGATTGTTTTCTCTCTTTTTCAGGATCCTGAAGCAATTAATAGCATTATCGTTGTAAAGTGATTGATAACATTGTTGTCGTTATTAAAGATTAAGTATGAGAGAGTAAATGAACAAAAAAGGGGGAGGGGTAGCGCTCAAAATTGAATTAATTAATGTTTTGAATGAAATCGAAACCGAAACTGATGGTCTACTTTGATTATAAATATTCTGGAAAAAATTTCCAGTATAGAACTCTTAAATAGGCAAGCAACATAATTCTAGAGAGATGAAAAATGATTTTTGGTCCTTTGGGTTTGGTGAACCTGCACTCTATATTCGGAGAACCGAGAAATGTTCATTAGAATTCGTTTTAGTTCATTATTCGAATATGTGTTCGTTGTCCAAACATAAAAATTGTTCGTGAAAGTATTCGTTGTCCGATACGTTTGCTATTTGAATTGTTCGTTAACCAATCACCCACTGTATAAATATTAATTTAAAATCTTTCTTATATAAACATATCGTTATTTAGTATAATTTTCTTTTAAACATATCGCTATTTGCAATACAAAAACCATCGAAGATTGTACAAAATCAGCATATAATCAATTTGAATTGATTATAAAATTCAAATTAAAATTGATTTCATAAACATGTTGCATCTTTGTTTTATTATTTAGTTTTAAAAGTGATGTTATAGGAAAATACACAACCATTAAATATGGCATCAAAGGAAAACTGAAAATAATTTTAAATAAATAAAATATATGTAGTCCCCCCAAAATCCGGATTACAATAGCATAGTGTAAATTGATACTCATTTATTTTAAACATACTGTTATTAAAAATTCTATGATTGTCAAATGGAGGTGTGAGCCAATCTTAATTATAAAGAAAGTTTAAATAACTTAAACATATTGTTACTTGATTTTATTAAATTAGAGTTTTTAACCTGTCGCTTTATGAAATTTTGTAACCATTGAATGCGCCATGAAATTAACACGAAATCAGTGAAAATTGATTTTACGATTAATTATGAAAATTTGCTTAAAATCTTTATTAGATAAAATTCAAAATTTTTCTATAGCTATATAAATGATAAGTACTAATTAATTTAAGATCTAATGAATTATAAGCAATCAGCAGAATCTTATAAAAGTTATGTCTTTAATAATCTATTAAAGTTTAATATATTTTATTTCAATGTTTTAAATTTTACATCATTCATATGACTGAATGCAAAAATGAACTAAACTAACACATTTATTATTAATGTAAGTTATAGTCGAAAATTACTTCCATATGCCTTATATCTTCATCAATTAATTAGTATTGTTTGATTTGTGTATAAATGATACTTTCTTAAGAATCTTCCATTTTTTTCTGAATTACTTATCTCTAGCTAGATGGAAATCTTAGGATACAAAAAACTTCGTATTTTTTAAAATCGTGATAAATTCTTCATTTATATAGAAACGAGCTAACTCGTTTTTTTTTTCATCTAGTAAAAGCTATTCGTTTAATTCTTAACGTTTTTTCAAAGGAACTGTACTTATTTCTTATACTGAAGTTATATCTTCATCTGTTAAAAATCTCCGTTGTAATACGTTGTTATCAGCTTAGGGGTGGTTCAAATATTGCACAAACTCATATTAACTAATTTTTTTTTACATTTTTTCAATTTCTCAAGAAAATTGAAGCTCCACTTATAGCTGAAGATTTTCCTTCATTTTTATACGCTTTCTGATAATGTAAAATTAAATTAATTTTTAAATTATTATTATTTAAATTATTTAATCATTATTTTTATTACGAATTGATTTTCATTATTCATTTATTAAAATTATTTATTTTTACTATCAGTTTTGATAATGCTTTATTTTTAAGTTATTTTATACAAATTAATTTTAATTAATTTTCTTTAACTTTTAAATAAAGTAAATTTTTTATGCAATCAAAAAAATTTTCTGATTTTGAACATAAATTGCTAAACATCTCTAATTCCATTACATTATGAAACATAACCGAATAAATCTTGACCCAATAATCTCGCCTTACAAATGCCTACTTGTTTACTTAACCCACCACTCTCGTAATTTAAAAATTTAAATTTTTTTACAGCTTGATTAGAAAATTTTACATAGTTATGGAAAGCCATTGTCATATAATTAATAAAATTTAATTCTGTATAAATTATTTTGCATAGAAACTGCGTGAATCTGGAATAAATTGCAATATAGAATATTCGAATTTTCATACATAGCAAACATTAATTCCACACAAATACATAAAAACAAATTCAAAATTAAAGGAAAATAGGCACAGAATATAAAAGTTTTTGACCATGAGTTAAAAATGAAATTGCTGTTATATCCAGTATTATACACACCAATAAATTTTAAAAAAAACTAAAAAGCAGGTTTAGTTACATACGAAAACAATATCTGCTTAAAATTTTTTTAAGTAATTTCACCATTTATATGGAACTGAATGTTATTAAGATACATTATTATTATACCCAGCTGCTGTGGGATACCTTTATAAAAAACTATAATTGGAGTCTATTAATGTTATTTTTTAAGACTCATTCCAAAAAATTATTTGATATGATATTCTATTCCATATTTCATTTTTTATTCCCCAAATTAGTTGCACCAAGCATTCATTTGTATTTATAAACTTTCAAGTCAATTTGACACACGAGGCAGAATTAAAGGGTGTTAAATTCTGAGCTTTATCAAAGATCATTCAAAAACTAATAACCTTATGGTTTGTTTTAAAAATAAAAAACATGTCATATTCATTGGAAAAGTTACAATTCGTACATAATTGAAACAACTTACATGCATGAAGCTTCTTTTCCATTTTTGAAAATGATCACGTCCTATATTTATGCATTCATAATAATTTGCCTCGAGGATTTATGTGTGTGTGAATTTTTACGCTATACATTCATAATAACCTCGAAGCTATGTATGTGAATTCCCATGCTATGCATCATAATAGTCTCGAAGCTCTGTGTGTGTGAATTTCCATGCTGTACATCATAATAGCCTTGAAGCTCTGTGTGTGTGTGTGAATTTCCATGCTATACATTCATAATTACCTCGATGCTATGTATGTGAATTCCCATGCTGTACATCATAATAGCCTAGAAGCTCTGTGTGTGTGAATTCCCATGCTTTTCATTCATAATAATCTTGAAGCTATGTATATGAATTTCTATGCTATAAATTCATAATAACCTCAAAGCTATGTGTGTGAATTCCCATGCTATACATCATAATTGTCTCGAAGCTCTCTGTATGTGTGTGAATTCCTATGCTATACATTCATAATAGCCTTGAAGCCCTGTGTGTGTGAATTCCCATGCTATAAATTCATAATAACCTCAAAGCTATGTGTGTGAATTCCCCTGCTATACATTCATAATAATCTCGAATCTATGTGTATGAATTCGCATGCTGTATACTCTTCTACCCTTTAATTTATTAATCCAAATATGGATAGTATACTCTCCTTTTATTCAGCAATTCCTTTTTCAAATAAAGTCACCGTTTTCTTCAATGCATTAGTCAACAGAAAATGCTTGAAAAGTTGATTTATTCAAGCAATGATAGTTTGAAGTGTGAAACGATTAATGACCTAAAATCTTTGTTTAATTTGATTGGGAAGTTGCTAGAAGGTTATCAAAGAAAATTCTTTACAAAGATAAGTCTTAAATAATTATAAGAAAAAAAATTAGGTATCGAAAATTTCTTTTATGAATTGATGCAGCAACTGTTGAGGTACAACATTTATATGTGAGTTAGCAGAAGACGATAAAAATAAGATCCATCTCCACAGAAAGCATTTTTCGTCTTTTTTAAATCACGCGAAATGCTTACTTTAATCTCACAACAAAATATTTACCTCGTATAAAATGCAGCAACTACAGTAGACAATCGTTTTTCCAAACTCGTCAGCATCCGCAAAAATTTGTGTATAAAAAATAGATTTAACACATCTTTTTTCTAACAAACCACACTACTTTACAAATAAAGTACTGTCAGAAAATAAATAATTTAATACGAATTGCATAAAATCATACGCTAAATGAAGCCCATTGTTAAAAATTATTTATATTCAATTTTTTAATGAAAAATCAGATAAAGTAATAACTTTTTCAATTTCAAAACAACATTTTCAAAGCATTTTTATATCACTTATGTTCTCAACCCTTTATTCATCCGAATTTCTTTCATATAAATTGCATTTGAATCCGCATATAAAATTTCCTGAAATGAAAATTCCATCAAAATGGATTTCTTTATTGGAGATCAAATCGATAAATATGATTATGTAAATCATATCTGTAACAGAACTACTTTTACAAAAAATATCGTTTTTCAATTTTGATAAGAAATCGATCCTAACTTTCAAATCGATTTATATCATTGGTTTTATGTGTCTGTATCTACCATTCAAACTTTTCATCAATTTCACATAAGCTTTGCTCGGATGCTTTTTTTTTCTCGGAGTCGGCAAAAATATAAGAACATCATAAATACCGCGTCTTCACCCTAATCAATTATGTAATCTTAAACATTAGCATGTGTTTGATTATTAAACACTTTTGATGTTAAAATCCTTTTTTTCTTAACGTTTTCGACTGTATCATCTAAAATTTAAACATCAAAGAAATATTTTATAATTTTTCTTTTTGAAAAACATTTTTGTAATCAAATAGCTTCAAACTTATTTTTGAGAAACGTGGTGTCAAACTTTGCGTAAATTTTATTAACATATTCAAATTTATTGGAAAAAATAGTTTATCAATTAAAACTTCAAACCATTTTTGTATGATATTTTCCATACAAAATTATATCCATACCATAGAAGTAGTTTAGAAACAATGTTCTCCACCTAAATTATTTAAAATTTAGTTGCGAGAATATGTTCAGAAAAAAATATTCAGCAATAACTGACTTCTATTTTTTAATAAAATTGTGTTTTAAATAACGAAATATTTTTTTTATCTATGTCTTTTGATTAGCTAATAAGACTGTGGTTTTTGTAGTTAGATATGATTTCTAGTGTCTCGGTAGCTTCACGTCGCTTCCCGTTAAGATCAGTAAAGTGACGCATCACTTGCCGCTGCAGTGATTTGGAGGGTGGCCACTTACTCCCTCACTGGGCTGCTGGAGCTACGTGGATTGGAGACGTGTCCACGTTAATCTGAGACGGCTGAAGTCCTTCCGCTTGTGTGGCGTGGATGTGGAAAGGAGGGTGCCAACTCAGGTGTGACCTCGCCACATGACCGTGGTTCAAAATTACGAACCGCTTGGTGATGGTCGAATATTCCGAACCCATTAACCTTAAGTCCGGGACTCGCCTGCAACCCTTTGCATGTATGCATGCAATTTGATGCAGCCGAAATACCGAAGTACAGCAAATTCCAGCTTAACGCTGATTCAGTTTTACGCTCTTTTATTTGAATTGTGATGATTTCCCGAAATCCCATGCTCGATGAAGACCACCAGCAAGATGGCTCGTTGACACTGAAAGTGACCTCAAGATACTGAAAGTTAGGAACTGGCAAAGTGTCTGTCTGAATAGACTGGTCTGGAAAAGGCGTGCTGCAGAGGCAGTTAAGACCTGTAATAGGCTTTTACGCTATTAAAGAAGATTTCCCGAAATTGCCAACAGCGTTAGGCTTCCCGATATTCGAAGCAGTTTATCTGCGTTTCTTCTTTCCTTCTGTGTTATACGAACGTAATTTTATCGTTTTAAACATTTTTTGACGTTATTGTAAGTAAAAATTTATATAATATAACGATGGATATAGTGGTAAATATTATGATTTTTAGTTTTTATCATGGTTTATAGTAAAAACTCGAAAATAAAAAAACAAGAAAAAGCATTTCATTAGAAACTGAAATGCAAGTGATTAGAAGATTAGAATCTGGTGAACGTCAATCTCAAATCGGTGCTGCATTGAATCTGGCATTTTCAACACAATAAGGACCATTCTTGAGAATAAAGAAAAAATACTGCCATCGGCAACTGCAACTAGAATTATTTGTTCTAGAAATAATAAAATAGAGGAAATTGGAAAACGACTTTCTATATGGATTGATGATGAATTGGAACGCAATATGGCATTAAGCCAATCTATTATAATGGAAAAAGCAAGAAGAATTTTAATTACATTCAGGTTGAGTCAAATGACACAAGTGAAACTTTCGTTGCAAGTCGAGGATGGTTTAATAGATTTAAACATCGAAATAATCTTCACGACATAAAGATTACAGGAGAAGCAGCAAATGGTGATACGAAAGCGGTGGCTGAATTCCGTGCCACATTAAAAACAATAATTGAACGAGGTAGCTACTCTCTAGAATTGGTTTTTAATGTTGATGAAACAGGCCTATTTTGGAAAAGAATGCCAAAACGAAATTTCTATCCCGTGCAGAAAAACATGCACCAGGATTTAAAGCTTCAAAAAATCGCTTAACATATCTACTGGGTGGTAATGCAAGCGGAGATTTCAAATTAAAACCACTACTTGTTTACCATTCCAAAAAACCAAGAGCGTTGAAAGGAATATCGAAATTAACTTTACCTGTAATTTGGGAATCTAATAAAAATCATGGATAAATAGGAACATTTTCCAGAATCTGTTGCCCATCTGTTATTGCAAAATTAAAAGACTTGAATCACAAGAGTGCTACTTTTTATTCATAATGCTCCAATCCACATAACGAGTTTATCTGACTTAATAACATGCACGTAATAACATAATCGAAGTGATTTTCTTGCCGTCTAACACAACTACCTTAATCCAATGAATTGATCAAGGCGTTATATCAAATTTTAAGGTTTATTACCTGCAGTGAATATTTGGACACATGTTTTAAAAAACAGACTGAGAAGAGACTGTTATCGGTTCCATTTTATTTGTCAGGCGACGAGTGAGTAGCTAAGGTGAAGAAGGAAGAAGTTCTAAAATTTACTAATATTTAAAGATTTATTTACAAATAGGATTATTTACAGACATCTTTAAGGTAGCTCCTTCACACAATCTCCCCTCTCAATTGCTTGTACATCTCTCTCAACATGACATATTAAGCACTGCCATCTAGTGGCCACTCATTTTTTAAGTAATATTACAGCTTGATGTTAACACTGCAATATCATGAATGCTGTAGATCAGTGTTTCTCAACCGCCGGTCCGCGGACCGTTAACGGTCCGCAAGAAATATTTACCGGTACGCGAAATATCCAGCTTTTATAGGCCGACCACCGATACAGTACCTACATTACAATAAAAATAGTATATAATATACAAATGTAAATTAGAACAAACAAAATGCTTTAAAAATTATGTATGTCTTCATGATTTATCTTTGTGAAAAATTGTGCATTGGGTCAAATTATTAATATTACCGATCCGCGCGAACGTGCCGAAATATTTTACCGGTCCTTGGAGTAAATTCAGTTGAGAAACACTGCTGTAGAGAACATAAACCTTTCTTGGAATGAAGAAACAGAAAAATGTTTGAAAGGGGTGGAAGAACATTTGGCCAGATCTAAGCAAAGGCGGTGACCCTGGACATTTTGTCGATACAAATGAAATAGTGGAAGAAACAGGGGAATTTGCGAAACCATCCAGTTAAGATGAGATAAATGTGAAAGGTGTTGAAGAAATAGTGCAAGAAGCACAGCAGCAATTCTTCTTTCTATGATGAGCTCAATGAATTAGCGAACCAAAAAGGACGCAAAAATATTAAAAGTAGTGATTCTAAAGAAGAGCAAAAAAGAACTTTCAACGGCATTTTTTAAAAACCAGTTTGACCCCTATAACAGAAATTATGGACCAATTTATTGAAAATTACCCGAATTTCGGCAGGAGTTCAAAGGCAGGACGGGAGTGCTGTGGATGCCTTATCCACTAACTGCTTACAGAGTTCAAAAGGAAAATGCAAAATATATTGGATATCTTCTTGATAAAAAAAGGCAAAAATTGGAAATACAGAAGATACTGAATGATTTGAAATGTAAACATACTGACTTAGAATTTTATTTATTTTTATTTGTATATTCGTTTATGATGTTTCTATATCTATAAGAAATAATTTTTTGTTTTATTGTTATAAGAACATTATTAATAAATTTAATGGTAAAATATACATAACCGATTTTCTATCCATCTTCTTCTAACTCCAATATTTACATGATGAGACAACCTCGTTTAACGCTGTTTCATATTAAGGTCTACTTTGATGGAATGTATTCATTTACTTAATTCTAAGTATTCATAATTATCCAGAACCAACACACAATACACACGGAGGTTGGTCTTTGCTCACCGCAACAGTATAAATGGAACGAATTGGGATTCAGTGTAAAATATAAGTTACCTTCAAATAATCTGCCATAAACATAAAATCACTGTAGAGTCTCTAAGATTACTACACAGGTTATTAATGTAACTTTTCTTGGAGTAAAAAAAACTTTTCATGAGTTACTTAGTGTTTTTTATCATTAAATGTGTACAGTAGCGATCAAAATTATTGAATTCTTTGAAATTTTCATGTATTTTAACTTTGTATGATTACAAAATGTATTGCCGCCTACTCTGTCTAGTGGTCACAGTGCCTGACTGCGGATAGGAAGGTCCTGGGTTCGAATCCCAGTTCAGGCATGGTTATACTTTCTATCTCTCTCTCTCCTTTCCTAGTATGAATGAATTGTGATTGGTTGCCTACGCTATAAACACACAGGTACCTATAGCATCTGTGTACTGAGGAAGTCAAACTACACACCAAAATATGGTTCAGTTGGAAAAGTGGAGCAGCGTTTTCCATGATGCCAGCCTAGCTGGCACATGACAACAGCAACAACAACATTAACACCCCATATTGTGTGTCAGCCTAGTTGGCACAAGACAACAACAACAAAATGTATTAATTTTTCTTAAATATATATATATATATATATATATATATATATATATATATATATATATATATATATATATATATATATATCAAATTAAACGAGAAATTTACGGTAAAATTTAATTGAAAAAATATTACAAAAACGTTACGCTGTACTAAATGAAACACATTTTAGATTTTAAATTTTTTTTAAATTAAACTTTTATCATCAGTATTTAATATGATAGCCATTATTTTTAACGCAGCTTCATAACCTCTTTTCATCGAGCAAACTAATTTATTTGGAGATCATATATCCTAATCACATGATGACAAGAAGATATCACAGCTTCAAAAGAGTTTGTTTTATTCGATGGATGCATTTACCGCATAGACTCACAAGCATTACCATAAATTCTTAGTGGAATTTGTATGAAGGCAATTGACTGTATTGTGTAATAAATCTATACCTTTATTTTTTTTTAACTCATTATTTGCATATTTTTTCTGTATGACATGGAGCTGAATCTTGCAAAAATATGAATGGAATTTTAACGGAGGTGCTATCCCTTATGGAAAGTATCGATTTCGGTTTCAGAATTGTATCGATGTATTTTCTGCATTCGAAGTGCCGTCAGTCACTCGAATGAGCCATACACCATCTGCTGACATACATACATATTCAAGCTATGGTATTTCTTAAGATTCTTTGTAGTTACTTCCTTAAGTTGTTCCTCTACTTTCCATCTCACATATTTTTGCCCATTACCACCAAAAAGCAAGCTTTTACACTCATCACTCTAGATTATTTGCTTCTGCTGATTTTCTCAACATTTAATGAATTTTTACTAAATTTGTTTTTTGGGTGCTAAGATTTAAATATGGCATTTTTCTTGGGATTCTACTTTTACGTCCAAAACACTAGATAACCTTCGTCTTACTGTTCTTCAACTGACTGAAATACATATTGCATTCATATTTTACTTCTAATAGTATCTAAAAAAAAACTCTTCTGTTAGAGAGGCAGGTTTTTTCTATCGCTCTATAGTTAGCAACATTTAGACATATTTTTCGGTAAAATGTTGCCTTATTTTCTCACTAGTTTCGTTTTACCATAAAGTAAGCACAACTTTCGAACATCAGATAAAGTCACTAACTTCTCGACTTGTTCTGCAATTTTAGCTTAAAAGAGACCTTTTTTTCGTCATATCAATTCTGCTTATTTTTTGCAGGTGTAAAATCAGTTTTCGTTATTGGTGGTATACTTTTAAATTATTTGCCTTAAATATGAGATTTAAAGTATTCAAAAAATTTATTTATTTAGAGTTTTATGTATCATTTTTTTAAAATTGATTACAACAAGATAGGAATTTTACAAATCAAAACATTCTGTAGTTTAACTATTGGTATTTGATTGGTTCGCGAAACAGAATATATATATATATATATATATATATATATATATATATATATATATATATATATATATATATATATATATATAGGTAGGGCGCTTTTTTATTATATATTTCAGCATTCATGACAAATGTGTGTTTGCTTTTTAGACATAAAGCAACGTAACTTTTTTGATACATAATCCTTTTGATTCGGTGTTTTCAATTAAGTTCTATATTAAATTTTCTTTGATTTGGTAAAAAAGCATTAATATTTAAGAGGAAATTAATGTATTCCATAAGCATACAATTTTAAAAACATAAGAATTTTAAAAATTGTTTACAATGTAGGCCATCATTATTTATATATGACTACAAAAACAACGTTTAATGAGTTTTGGAAATTTGATTCATTTTTAATTCTAAATATGTAATAATTAAAATATTAAGTATATTTCGTTTTGTTAATACGTTATTTTTTCGAAATTTTCCTTAAAAAGAGTATAAATGCGATGTTGGTATTACATAATTCCGAACTACGACATAGTTAGATAATAACAAACTGATATTTTTCATAATCTTTATTTGATGTGGAAGCAGCTAATTGTTGCATAATCGCATTAGATAAGCTTTTAAACTTTGGATTTTATGTTGTTTCTATTGTCAATCTTTCTTCAATATATTTAGATAAAACATACGACTTCCACTGTTGTTCAAAGTTCACGTCTCGGATAATTTAGAAATAAGAAGATAACAATACGCACGATACTGAAGATAAGAGTATATTAAAAAAGAAGATAAGAATATGTTTGTCTTGTAGAAAATTTTGTGAAAATATGAAATAAGTTTAATTTTGTAAGCAATTTATTAGATTTTTCTTATTAATTAACAAACCATCATTTATGCAGTGTATAATAATGTTGGCGTTCCTTTTCTCCAAAAAGCAATTTTTATTACTCCAAAAAAAAAAATAATTAAATTTTTAAAAAATGATAATGCCAGTTAATAATTTTGTAGAGATTTTGAAGAATAATTTTCTCCCTAATCTAAAGACATTTCCATGTAATTGTGGCCATGTTTAAGAATAATATTTCTCTAGGTATAAAATAATAAGATTACAATATTTTTGCCCTTTACTTAATATTGTTATTACACTGTTTTTAATGAGTCATAATACATAATTGAGAAGGAATGTAGTTTATAGAAATACATGATTTTTAAAATTTTTCCCCGTGTATACTGATGTAGAAATCGAACACATGCATTCGAAAAATGATGTTAATAATCCTAGATAAAAATCTAAACATTCTTAAGAAGGAACTTTCTACTTGTAATAAATGTGTACAAAATATAGTTTACCAATATTTATTCGTAGGTAACGAAATTTGAAATAAATAAAGGAAATGGCAACCCGCGTAATTGTAATTATACATTTTGGCAAACTCCATAATTTACCGAAATATTAAAATGAAAAGTAATAAAAAGGGAGAAATAAATTTAAAAATTATAATTTGGCATATAAAACAATAATTTTACGAAATATTTATATTTTTTAAAACTTACCCAAATGTGATTTCGTCATTAAAAGTTTAATTTATAGAATTCGTCAAAGAAGACAATTCATATAATAATAAGAAAATATTAAATGCTATATTAATTCTTATTAAATTAATTTTAGCGATAATTAGTAATTAGAAGGATTTTTGTGTTTGTTTTTTTACATATATGGATGATAAAAATCAAATAAACAATTTAGTACTTGTTGCTCAAAGTAAAATTTAAGGAAATACCTTGATAAGAAACAATAAAAGACTTGAAAGGAGTGGGTATTATACTGAGGGTTGCTACATTGGCATACATCCCTCTACCTATCCCACATTTGGGCTTCACCAATAAAGTGAAGTGAAAGCATTTGGTTGGGAGACTTCGCAATTTAGAAGTAAAACAAGTGACCCCTAAACCTGGACCTCTACCACCCCCATTAGTATTATTTTACCTAGAGGACATTACGCTATTTACCCTATTTAATACACTCCAGCCGCTTTTAGTCAACACTACGGATCTTCGGTGAAGTCGGGATTCGAACATACTACCTTCCGATAGTGAGAATGACGACATAACCAATAAGTCTTCTGCGGCCTATTGTAGTGAAGGCACTTTCGAATATTCCTATTAAGCGTAATTATAGTGCGAATGCGGAAAATGAGAACCAAAATGGAGTTTTAAATTTTAGTGATCTTAGTGACGAAGAAAATTGTTAAAATTAAAATGATGAAAATAAAAAAAAAGTTGAATTCAATAATTATTGACTGAATTTGCCATACAATATTTGAAAATTACACACACACCCCAATTTATTTGCGTCACCAAACTTTTCAATAACGGTCATAATTTTTTTCAAACGGCGGGGTGACGAATCCAATGCCACAACAAGGCCAGAAACTGCTACTCATTTGTCGTTACCCAGCGTGCACCTGTGAGCCAAATCACGGAGGCGAGTAGCGTTGTCTTATCATATCATACCACCACAAACCCGTTTATAGGGTGGGCCACATACATATATCATCACAAAAGAAAGGACGGAGAAACACAGAGAGAACAGAAAAAGAAAGTAACATCCTTGCCCGAAATGGATTCGAACCAGGGACCCACTGCTCAGGAGTCAGGAGCGCTAACCACTCAGCCATCAATCATAAATGAAAGTTATAAAAAGGAGGACTATTTTAAATGCTTTATTTAACTACGTTAAAATAATTTTAATGATTCTTAATAATTAGAAAATTTTTTAAAAATTTGTTTATAGCATAGATGCTTGTGTAGAAGTATAAGCTAAAATATTGTTCAAAGTAGAGTTCACAAAACTATCATGAGACAGAAATTATAGTCTTAGAAGAAGTAGGTGTAGAGTATTGGCTGTTATAATGAGATCTAAATGTAAGCCCTTAAAAACTAAATCCAACATGGAATCCGTTCCAAGAAGAGTTTATTACTTATTATCAAGTTTTTTCCTGAACCTTTTTTAAACATTTTTCATGATAACATGTTTGATTTACATATTAACTGACACTTGAAAGAATTTTTTTAAATAGTCTTTATTATAACAGAATGTAATTATTAATTATTATCGCATATTATAGCTAAAAATACTTTAATAATAATAATTAAATATACTGTTTAAAATACTTTCCTAATGTTATTTTACTCAATTTTTAGCTGTAACATGCGATAATAATTAATATTCCCACTATATAATAATGTTATTTTTTTAATTTTTGAAGTGATACTAGAATAAAAATCAAATATGTCTCTCAACAATGTTTGAAAAAGTGTCTGGAAAAAACTTGATAATAAATAACCAACTCTTTTTAGAATGGGTGCTATGTTGGATTTAGTTTTCCTAGGTTCATATATTTAGAGAAATAAAAAGATAAGAATTCACACGGAAATATCACCTTTTGAAAAGATTTATCGGCGCTAAATCTTAGAATAAAGTAATTGCGGAACACAAAAATTAAATTTCTTGATCTGTGTTTAAAGGCGTTTCGATTTATGTGCAGAAGCATGCGATAGCTAATTTAGTGAGGTCCAAGATAGAATTGCAATGCTTTCTTCAGATTTAATACTCGAAATTCACAAATCAAATCTTGTCTATGGAGAAAATGGATGGTTGTCTGCTCTGCAGGACTCTGTCCTTAGAAACAAAGGACTACCTCTTGGAGCTTGAAATACTAGCAAACCTTTCCCCAAAGATGTCAACGATGTGTGTTGGGAAAGTGTTCGAAGAGTAGAGGAGCGAGTTTCTCAAAATAGGGATGCAGAAATTTATATCATTAGCTACTCTCACTTTCTGGGACAACTGCTGCAGATGATCCTATCTCTGAGCTTATACTTTTGTTTACTTTAAGTAAGCAAAAAGGTAAGAATAAAGAAACAGAACTTTGGGTCTGAGTATCAATGGATTCTCTGTGACATTTTTAGTTCAGTTTGCATCTTAATGCTGAGGAGTTCGCCTCTTTCAGCCTTAAGATATTGGCACTTTTTATTGATTTTAGCGATCTTTCTCTCCAGTATCTAATCTGGAAAACTTTAAGAATAGAAAGAGTGATCACTCTCTTGCAGTTGAAACGCCCTCCTCTGCAGTGCAGGCTGGATTTTCATGATCAATTGCCCCGCAACAAGCTTGAGTCTGCCCTTGAAAGCATTTTTTGAGCGCCCAAATTGTTTTCACTGGAAGTTTACAGCATTGTTAGGATTAAGTGAGCGAACGGATAAAGGCATGCTTGCAAGTAGCGTATATTGTATAAAGTCTAGAGTCGCATGTGGCAGAATTTGATGATTAATTTATCATCTCACGTGATGATGAGCCTTGTTACAGCGCAGAACTTTTGATCCTTAAGATATGTTGTTGTTGTATAATGCCCAGGTACCTGGATTTCTGTCCTTTTCAAACACTACAGTGGGGAAGGGATGATATCTAATATAATGAGGCACCCAATGGGTGTGACATGATAGCCCTGAAAGTGGTTCTTCTTAATTTAGAAACAGCGACCATGCAGAGGACCCTCATTTTTGGCCTGCCACCATCAGAAGCATCAATTTACGTGGAGGACACTGTGACCACGGCATATTTAACGTGCCTTCGCCGCCATTAGCAAACATGAAGGATCTTCGATTAGGTCGGAATTCGAACTCACTAACTCCCGATAACAAGAACGAACTCCTTAACCAACCAGGGCACCACGGTCTCGATCCTTTAGATGTCCAAGAATGTTTTCAGCTGGTGTAGTCCACAAATCGCTTCACATGAAAAGTTAAGGTTAACTTGAGATGAACGGTAATACCTAGATCAGCCAGAAAATGCATAATGTCTGTTAATGCAATAGCTTCAGAGGCGATGTCGATAAATAGGTCGTCTAAACACATTTTCCGAATTATTTTCATCTCACCTACACTTTTTTTATCAATTAAGAAAGGAAAGATACAATTTCAAACGTTGTTGCTGCACCAGCATGCTTCCTTGCACTAATCTCTGAGATGGGCTTTATGAATTAGGGGGGGGACATCCAGGAGGGAGTCTTCATAATTTAGAAGCAGGGATGAAGCAGAAGATCCCCAATACTTGACTACCACCCAGAGACACTTGGAAGGCATTGCGACCACGACCTATTTAATGTGCTCCAGACATCTTCAGGGAACATGGCGGATCTTCATTCAAGTCAATATTCGAAACCCCAACTTTCCGATAGTGAGAGCAACACTCAGGCCACCATGGTCACAGTTTCGAATGCTCCGTTTTATAAAATAAAAAGTTTAGTTTCAAAATACAAACGCGTTGTTCCCGTGGTAAAATAGAGAAATTTCAAGATGCCGTCTGAAAATAAATGGGATTCCGGCATCTAAGAATATGAAAAAAATTGGTGTTTTTATTCTGCGTGCCATTCTGTAAAAACGTCGCACTGTTATCTGAATAGCCATTGCTCTGTCTTTCGGTTTAATAGTTCGGAAGTTCGAGTGATACTCCGGTATGAGGTAGCTGCTGGGAAATTTTCTTCCCCCCTTTTCTTACTTGATTTTGGCCCATAATCTTCGAAAAATCCTGCTACAAAAAAGGCTCGATAAATACTGAAATGTCTCCAACTATTAGACTGTTTACTGCGAGGAGATATTTAATACTATATACTATTTTGCTTAAATTATTTGTACATAACTTCTTAAAAGCTTTAGTTTTTTTATATTGTCAATTTGAAGCTCTATAAGAAATTTAATCAAACGTATTTATTGAATACTTTTATAAAGCCTCTATAAACTATGATGAATGTACATATTATTTTACGTGAATTTTCTTCCTGTAAGAATCGAAATATTAGTTGATACAGATACTTGAGCAGTTGTATTTTAAACTTTCCAGTTCCAAAATAATGTTTGAGATTGCATATCATTTATGTATACTTACTTGGCGAAAATTATCGGTCTTATGCTCTTATCTCTCAATCACAATAAGCATTCGGAGAATTGGGATTTATAGATAACTCACACAAGCGGGATAAAGCTCTACATATTAACTTAAGATATAAAAGTATTTTGAAAATGCTTGCATCAGCAATTTTTGTGTATATGTATTGCTGAAACAGAGTTTTCTTATCGTCAAATGAAATACCCCGATATCTTCCAGAAACATTTATTTTTTTATCTTTTATGATATGATATGATAAAAATCGAGGCTATTTAAGTGTGTGTGCTTCATTGCTTAACAATTTACAACAGATAAGTTTTTGTTTTTATTTTGAGATACTTACACTCTGTCAAAAAAGTATTGGGACACAATATAAGAGTTCATGAAATTTTATCATAATATGTGTAACTTAAATACACAAATGAAACAAAAAAGACGTATATGACATTTTGTTAAATGCAGATCACAGTGACTGAAACAACTCAAATATTAATGTAATTATTGATATAATTTAAAGAAAAAAAGTCAAGACAAAAAATGAGCTCAAAAAAGTATTGGGACACTGCCCAATAAATAAAAAAACAGCAAAATATTTATAGTTAATATCTTGTTGGACCACCTTTGTACTTTATGACCTCTAACAGTCGATTTGGCTTGGATTTGACCAGTTTTGCACAAAACGACCTGTTGATTTTGGCCCACTCTTCAACCAGATGTTTTCTTAACTCCTGCTTGTTAGAAATGTGGTGTTCATTGAGTTTTTACTGCAAATAATCACATATATGTTCTATGGGATTAAGGTCTGGACTCTGTGCAGGAGTTTTAATCACACCAGGACAGTGGTATAGGGCCCATAACTTGCAAATGGGAGCAGTATATTTTGGGTAGTTATCCTGGTACAAATTAAAATGGCTTGCTATTCCCAACTTTCTCGCACTTTGCTTTAAATTTCGCTTGAGAATGTCAAGATAGACATATTTATTCATTATACCATCTATGAAATCTAAGTTTCCAACACCAGAGCTTGCCATGCAGCCCTAGACTAATTGGTTGCGGCCTCCATAATTAACATTAGACAGCAAATTTTTGACATGCAATTCCGTATTAGGTGTCCGCCAGACTTTTTGCTTCCCATCAGATCCGAAAATGTTATATTTGCTTTCGTCTACGAAAATTACATTTTCCCAAAATTCTGGTGGCTGCTTTACATACATTTTAGCAAATGCCAGTCTATCCTGTCGGTTTGCTTTGAAAATGTAGGGCTTTTTTCGAGCATGATACCTATATTCTACCATGATACCTATATTTTCTACCATGATACCTATGTTTTCTTATCTATCTTCCATTCTTCTACCATGATACCTATGTTTTCTTACCTATCTTCCATTCTTCTACCATGATACCTATGTTTTCTTAAAACATTTCTGACAGTTTCAGGATTTACAAATTACCCGAACATACTTTTACATCTCAGAGTCATTTTTACTGCGCTGGTACTTGGATTAATGAGAACTTGTCTCACAATCCACCTTTCTTCACGTTCAGTAAATATCCTAGGACGCCCTGATCTCTGCTTTTTTCAACACTATTTGTTTTCGTGAACCTGTTAATAATGTTAAAAACAGTAGACTTACTCAGCTCCAAGATTTGTCCTATACAGCGAACTGATTTTCCATTTTTCCAATGGCTTATTACCAGATTTCGCACATCCATCGAAATCTCTTTGTTTTTCGCCATTGCTCTACATGTAACCGATTTTATTGACAACTTATGTTGAAAAGTATTGTCTAAAAAAAGTAGTAGCAAATTAAATTTTATTTTGTGTGACATATTTATTGTTTTACTTGCTCATTTCAAAAGTGTTTCAATACTTTTTTGACCCTTGTTTGCCTTTAAATTATATTCAAAAAGCTATATCAAACTATAAAGCTAAAATATTAGCAAAATTTTAATTATATAGTGTATACCAAATGTTAAAGCACCTCTTGATTACTTTTGCTTTTGTTTTAATGAGATAAATATTTTTATAAACAGCATTACATGTTACGCATCCCAAGTGTCCTAATACTTTTTGACTGACTGTAATTTTTGATATTTTTGCACCACGTTGTAAGCAACCTTGTCCACTAGGGTTTAAATTTACTGTAAGTTTTTGGTTATATCCTACTTAATTTTATCTTCATTACTCTAATTTTTTAGCAGTGACTAGGATCGAACTCAAAACATTTCGCGCATAAGAACACTAACTTATCACTAAGCTACTATGAGCATTAGTTATAGTATTTATGAGACATATTTATACAAGATACTCTATTATCGCATAATATATTTACTTCTGTTAATCCCAAGTAGTGTGTAGCCGAAGGTCGTTTTAAGGCATTTTAACATCGACAGCGTAAATTAAATTCCAAGAGGACTTTTTCATACACTCATGTTTATAAATTAAGGATAATTCACAGAATCACACAGAAATTGAACTCTAAAATAAGAATTTCACATGTGTAGAATTATCACACACATCTTGAAGAAGAATATGCAAATTACAAAAAAACACCAGATGGCGCCGATAGTACGTCACAATGACGAGATTGTAAAAGAGGGGTATATAAGGAATGGTTGCAAAGAAGTAAAATTGTTCACAAGCACTTTAAAAGCCTTCCAATGCAATAACCGCATAGTTATGGCACAAAGGAAGCATTTAGATGAAGTTTTACGTGGTAGATATATCAAACGTCTGGAATGTGGGCGTACCCAGCTGGAAGTATACGAGGAACTTGGAATCACCTAGAGTGTCATCTCCAAGCTTTGTCAATGGTTCCAAGATGATGGTAAAGGGAGTACACGTTACAGCACATGTCAAGTATACGAGGAACTTGGAATCACCTAGAGTGTCATCTCCAAGCTTTGTCAATGGTTCCAAGATGATGGTAAAGGGAGTACACGTTACAGCACAGGTCGCCTCCGAATTACAACGCCGAATGAGGACCGGTATTTGGCAGTTATTGCCAAAAGAAACAGACGGAGCACAGCATCAGACCTGTCTCGTCAGCTCTCTTCAGCTACTGGTACGACAGTTTCAAGGCAGACCGTGTACAGACGCTTAGGGCTCATTGGTCTATATGCTCGTAGGCCTGTTCACTTACCGCAACTCACTGTCGCCTGCGGTAGTGAGTTGCGGTAAGTGAACAGGCAGTAGAGAGCATGCATTGTGGACACCGCAACATAGGTCTTGTGAGATTATTTTCCGACGAGTCCAGATTTAGCTTTCAGTCTAATTGTCGCCAGTCATTCATATGGAGAGGGCCAGGTTCCGTTACCATCAAGACAACACCATTGAACGACACCTTTACGGTGGTTCAGGATTGCTCGTTTTGGGAGGAATTATTCTGGGTTCCAGAACTAACCTGCATGTTCAGAATGTAGCCATGACAGGCCACATCTATCGGGATGTCATTCTAGAACAACATGTACGTTTGTTTCGGGGCGTCATGGGTACAGAATTTCTGTTTATGGATGACAACGCCCGTCCTCACCGTTTTCACAAACATTGAAAACGAATGCCTTCAATCGGAGGATATCACCCGTATGGACTGGCCAGCATACTGACTGGACTTGAAACCAATAGAGCGTGTGTGAAACATGTTTAGCCAAAGAATCGCAGCCCGTCAACCCCCTCCCACATGTCTACGGGAACTTCGGAGAGCATTGCTTGATGAGTGATGTAATATTTCCCAAGATCAGATCGATAATTTGATACCCGGCCTCTCTAGGCGTTGTACGACCTGTATTGCATCGTCTTAGGGGCATACTATGTATTAACCATCATACCAACCATGTTATATTCCTATGTTTCATTCCTAAAATTACCTAGTAATATGCTGATTAATTTGTGTGGCCCATTGAAATTGAAAAATATGTTTCATTCCTAAAATGATCTACTTATATGATTAACTAATGTGACTCGTTTAAATTATTATAATTGTTTCATTCCTAAAACTATCTAGCAATATGCTAGTTTACTATGTGATCCATTGAAATTGCAAAATTTGTTTCATTCCTAAAACTATCTTAGTAATAATTTGGGTTCACTACAGCGACCTGTTAAAACTACAAGAATTGTTTTTATTCCTACAATTATCTAGTAATATGCTGGTTAACTAATAAGACCCGTTGAAACTGCGAAAAATGTTTCATTCCTGAAATTATCTAGTTATATACTGGTTAACTAACGAGGCCCGGTGAAACTGCAAAAAAAAATGTTTCATTCCTAAAATTATCTAGTAATATTCTGGTTAACTAGTGTAGCCCGTTGAAACTGTAAGAATTGTGTGTTTTAGTCCTAAACTTGCTTATAAGAGTTATCTGAAAATTAACTAAATAACCTCCACATTACCTAGTAAATACTCGTTGAAATGAAAATGAGATCTTCGATTAAACAACAGCAATGTTTTTGTACGATTAATTTCACGTATCGTTATTTATTCTCCTTTACGATATTTAAAGTATGAAGTTAATACAATCAAACAACAATCAGTAAATTAGTCCTTAAATTAATCATCAAGCAATTAAAAAACTGTAATATATGGATTAAAACGGATCAAAATTATATTACAAACAAGAAAGTTATCGTAATACTATTCATTCATTTTTCGACATCCAAAGAATCAAATTAAAGCAATCAAACAACCCACAAATTATTCCTTGTTTGATCAATATTGTGCATATTATCTAGCCAATCTGCAGGTTAGCTAGATAATGTTCAAATGAATGATTTTCGAACTTTAGCTAAAGCACAAATATCTATCTGCAAATCATGTGTTACAAAAGATATGTGGGACTTCATATTTCTTTTTTTTTCTTTGTGTTTTTATACGTGAATCACTTTTATCATAGCCATTCCAAGTCATTGTCATTGTTCTTTTGTGTTGTTGGTATGCACAATTCTTATCTTTTATATTGTGTAATTCTTGTGGCCTCGTTTCACTTATTTTTATCTAATGAAATTCTGCACCTGATTCCTTAGAGTTTAATGTTTCCATTATCTTATTTTCTTTATCTTTTGTTGTGTTTTTAGTTAAAATACATGCTTTATATATAATTTTCGGAACTGAATAAAAATAAATAGCTTTTAGTAAAATTATTAATTTTCATAAATAAATATTTCATATAATTCCTATTATGCATACATACATATATATGTATATAAACGAGAGGTGCACCGTGTAAAGTCCTATGGGGGAACTTTTGTTTGGAAATTGCATCTTGGAACAAGGACCAAGTTTATTCTTTGTCCTGAGACATAATTTCTGTTGGAAAAATTTTTGTGAATGAAAGAAACTTTCGTGCTATGTTCTTTTTAAATTTAAAATTTCAATTTTGCAAAAATTGGAAAATCTAAATTTTATATATGGTCTTTGATTTATAATAATTTCTATAATTTTTGTATGGAATCCACTATTGGGGTCTAGAAAAGCCATCATGGGGATAATCAGTCACCCAACAAGAGCACTTGTTCTTCAACATCTGATATCATATTTGGACTAACCGTTTAATTGGACCCGATCTTTATGAAGGAACATTAATGGAACAGGGATATATCCAATTCTTAAAAAACACAGAGCCAGTTTAGATTATGGAATATATAACAATTGCTTTATTCCCTCAATTGTGGCTTCAACATGCCGGGGCCTCTCCACATGAAATAGCAAGAGTAAAACATTTTCTCAAAGAATATTTTAAAGAACGCATCACATCGAGAATAGTGTCAATAGTGAATGGCCCTGAAGATCACAGGGCGTTGATTTTTAGACCTTTCCCTCTTGAATTATATTAAAGAAAAAACGTCTATACGATATCACCCACAAATTATTAGATTTACGTCACCGTATTTCTGATCCGCGTAATAATGTAAGCCCCATTTCTTGCTATAAAACGTGTATGAAGTGATGTATTCATGATTTCAAACGTATATAACAGCAAATGATGACATTTGCGTAATGTATTTTAACATATACTCTCCTGGCCAACGTAAATGCAACATCTTGAAGGAAGCATGCAAATAACATGAAATTTACAACATGCATTAGCAGAGATGAGATATGCAAATGATTAGAATTTCAGAGCAGACGCACATCATGCGCGCCTGTGTCGCCACTTCAAAGGGCTATTTAAGGCTTGGAGATATCGATGATTTCAAGTTCGGCAATCGTGTTTTTCATGTGGTTTTTTCAAAAAAAAATTATCAATTATGCTTCGAAGAAAACAGCGATCATTTTTGGAATTAGTATCCGAATTCGACAGAGGATGTATAGTGGCATAACGAGATGGTGGTTTATGTTTCAGGGAAATCGGTAGCCGTGTTGGACGAAACCAAACAACTGTAATACGGATATGTAATCGTTGGATACAAGAGGATACGACGAACCGACGTGTTCGATCGCATCCACCTTAGTGCACCAATTCACGTGTTGACAGGCATATTGTGCGCAAGGCTGTGACGGTTCGCTCAGGCACATCCCGAACCACAACACAGTACATTCAGTCTGTAACGCATCATCCAGTGTCTGCGCGTACCATTCGACAACGTTTACAGCAGAGTGGTCTGACCGCAAGACATCTATTGCTTCGTCTTGACGCGGAACCATAGACGTCTCCGCCGCCAAAGGTGCGATGAAAGAAGGATGTGGATGGCAGATTGGAATGAAATTGTCTTTACTGACGAGGCATGCTTTTGTCTGCAACATCACGATGGTCGTTTTCAAGTCTGGAGACACCGTGAAGAGAGGATGCTGAACAGCATGCCACATTGTGGATCAGGCACCACCACACTGGTCGTGCACCGGGTATTATGGTATGGAGCAGTATTGGATATCACTCTCGCATTTCTCTAGTACCTGTTGCCGGTACTTTAAACAGTCAGCGCTATGCCTCCGAGGTGTTGAAGCCAGCTGTCCTTCCTTACATTCAGGGTTTGCCCACATCCATATTTCAACAGAATAATGCGCGACCACTCGTAGCACGCATTGTCCATGGGTTCTTCATCCATCGGCAGATTGAATTGCTTTCCTGGCCGGCTCCCTCTCCGGATCTTACGACGATAGAAAACATGTGGTCCTTGGTTACTCAAGGATTGACCCAGATCACATCCCTATTTGCCACAGCAGATCAATTTCGGCAACGTGTGGAAGCTGTACGCCAAAGTTTCTTTGAATCAATGCCGAGGCGTGTGGCAGCGGTGATCTCCAACAATAGCGGCTACTCTGGCTACTGATTTCGGCAGGAACCACACTTCGCTGAGATCTATAAATTTGATACTTAGTCAACATGTTATCTACAAAATAAATTTTGTTGTGATATCTTTTGTGTGTCCTTCTTGTTATTGAAATTTGGGTGACCAGAAGTGTATATTACACCAGGATAACATTTTCATTTTTATGTTAACAAATTGATATTTTATAATTTTAGTCAATAATTTTGTTTACAATGTTTTGTTTGATTGTAGTTTTTTTGAATTACATTGAGAAGATTATATCTAATGATAAAATTTTATATATTGTACTATATTTTGAATCTTTTATCATAGGGCTAATTTTGTTATGTATAACAAATCACATAAAGAGTATCAATATAAGTATATATAGTACACAAAGATTTTCAATTTTGGAGTTTTTAGAATATTCATTTGGCATTTTTTTATATTCGCGTAAATGAAACATGATACATGTTGTGGAATTTTATATATCAAATTTTTTTATTTTATTATATTTTAATTACAAATTAGATTTTCTATGTTTGATTTCTATAGCTTCCAACATAAAGTGTATGGCAGACAGACAGACAACGAGAAGAAGAGGCCCTGTTCTATTGCCGAGGCTATATACACACCGAAAAGGCACTATTGTTCAAAAGTGTTTCTAAGAATTTTTCAAAAATTATGATACTTAATTTTATAACCGACCATTTAAAGAAAACAAAAAATCACACAAACTTTGAAATTAAATATCTCGTTCGTTTTTTTGTCGTAGAGAAAACCATTTGTTAAGGAAAGGACATGACTTTTCTAAATATAATCATAAAGACCTGGCGACTATATAAAAATTTAGATTCTACAATTTTTCTCACAAAATCAATTTTTTTTAATCTTAAATTGACTACATAAATTGTAATGTGTAGTCACTACACATTACAATGGAACAAAATATGTGTCTTCGACCAACTGTTTGATCAAATAAAGGACCACAAAGAAATTTACTATATGTGCCCACTATATAAATCTATCTATCTATTCTAAACGAGAAATTTGTCATGCTTGTACTAACGTACTAAGCTCGCAACTTTCTGCCAAATTTTCGTGGGCAGTAATTTTAAGTTGGAAGTATAAATTGTTTTCAGAAATATTTGAGATTAAAAAAAAAGGATTTTGTCTCTTTATGATGAAATATTATTACCTTTATTCAAAATATCTTTTGGACCACAAAAAATAGTTTTCCTTTATTATTTTAGATTATGTATCGGGTTGTAACTAAAGTTTTCCACCAAAAAATGCTATCTAATCAAGTCAGATAAAACATGAAAGCAGAACCGTTAATGAAGGTAGTAACATCACCCAAATTTGATTTTCTGCCAAAGTTTGGGTAGTTTTTGAAGGCTCGGCTGAAACATTTGGTAGCCGCGCGAGTCCTAAAATATATCAATTTCATGGTGGACGTCCTATGTGGAATTGAAGATTATACAATCATGATATAACTGCAAATGTGAAAAAAGAAGATTTACGATAGAGAAATGTCAGGGCTATTTGGTTTTTGGTTCAAACGATCGCATTCGTGTCCATACAGAGTCCAACAATGAATGAAAATATATGTGGTTTTGCATTATCGTGTTGGAATAGTGTCTTCTTGCTTCGGAACACAGTTCGATATTTTCATTTGATAGCAATGTCATCCCGGTCTAGTATCTCTCTGTACCCTTTACTGGCAGTGGTTTTACCTTTTTCCAGATTTTTCTTTTGTGACTAATACCACGACAATCCCATAAGACACAAATAATGATATTTGTGTTAGTCAAATTGACCTTTACGACGCTACTTATTTGCTCAATGAGTGCAGAATAACTCCCTTTCCTGCTTGTCTTGTTGATGAAAATCAACTTTTTATCACAAGGAACGATCATCTCCTTGTGCTTGAGTTAATATTAAAGAAGATTAATGCAAGCCTGAAATCGATAGTCCTGATCTGCTTGAGCCAGCTCATGCGACAACCAGCGATTGAACTTGTATAGTAAGTTTGCACGATTTATATCGCGACTACTGGACATTGTCTAGTTCCTTAGATAGCCTATGGAATGGTTGAATATTGATATTCTTTCATAAGTTCTCGCAGGCGAGCTTCAGCGTCAGTAGACTGGTCAGACCACCCTGCCTCTTGAATGTCATAGTCCTTGTTTTCGAACTTTGAGGATCAAACTTCACAACAATTGTAACTAAATCTGTAAACATGATTTGGTGACATTCTACAACTGAATTTTTGCAAGAGAACTGTAAGTAAATAGATCAATCAAATAAATTTCTAATATATATATATAGTCTTTGATTGGCTCTTTTTAGCTGTTATAGAAATATAGTTTTCGAGGCAACAGCAGGAGGGTTTGATTTTCGTCCCTGAGCTTAGTGCTCCGGAGTTCGAAATTTAATTTAAAGTTAAGTCCTGATTTAATGAGTCCACGAATGCAAAAACTGAATGTTGAGCGACAAATAAATTCATTCTTAAGCGCGTTATTCTTGATGTTGGATTCTGTGTAATTATGTATTATCTGTAGGGATATAAGTCTGGGTAGATCTTCCATGATCCAATCAGAAATCACATTGTGTTATTTCTCTTCCCGCTTGATCTACAGAATCATCAAGATCAAGTCCATGAACCGTTTGTTTCCAAACAATAAAGAACTATAGAAGGATCAAAAAGGAACTGTGATTCTCTTACGGCACTCAATACAAGGTATGATATGGGCAAGAATAGTAAGATTTAAGATCATCCTGTTGAAAGAACTATTTTAGGACTTTTTTGCAGTTGTTCCTTTTTTTTTACTTATATTGATCTTATGGAAGGTAGAGGTATAATTCCTTAGGGTTGCCAGGATTTTTAGAAAAAAATAAAAACTAAAAAAAACTATATAGAGAGAAAGTAGCTGTAGGGATATAAGAGATCTAAAAAAGATTCATAAGCTCTCATTATTTTATAGATTTTTATGCCTTGCTAATGAATTTCTTATTTATTTGTTAAAGAAAAATATTTTGTCTAAATTTTTATAGAAAGTTCTGGAACAAAACCAAACTGTTTTAGATAGTTTACAATTGTAAGATGCTCACACAGGGCCTATACACGTTGAATGTGACAAAAAATTCATGATTTTCCTCCGGTATGGAATGGAAGAGAAGAAGCCAACTCAGGTGTCAACCTCGTCATTCGACCGTAGTTCAAATTAACAAAGGGATTAAAGATGTTTGTGTAAAATCCCGTTAACCAGTAAAATTGACGTAAATTCTGCCAAATTGTTGTATATTGTTCGTTTTGGCATATTTAATGAAAATTTTAAAACTAAATTTATTTAAAAAACAAATCATGAAATCAATGCTTTCAACCATACAATACTTCGTATGATAGTTTAGTTTGCAAAAAAATAATATAGACTTGTTAAGCTTATTTTTGTACGAACAAATAAAGATGGCTATTCATATAAAAGCTTAAAAAGAAAAGCACATTATATGTTTTTTTTTATCTGTATTTGGTAAATTATTTTCTATTGTTGGCAGAAAATTGTGTTATTTATCAGCTTTTTTTTCTTTCGTTGACGAAATTTTACGCAAATACGAGTGTTGTTAAATGGAGAAAAAGAGAGAAAATATAAACAAACTTTAAAAGGGAAAATGGCTCTACATTAATATAAAGTAGTGTATTTGAAAGAGGAAAGGAACAAATAAATATTGATAATGCTATACAGAAGTTACAGTTTTATACAGTGCCATCTATCGGTGAGTTAACAAATACAAACATGGTATTCATTGTTATAAATCTAATACAAATTTTTTAATAACAAATAAGCTTTTAGTTTTTTTTTTTTTTTTTTATCCGATATATGATTTAATTGAATGAATATGCAAGCACCCATGTACCAAACGATGATCTAAATTCGGAATCTGCCATCACTAATATATACTTATAAATAAGAAAAAAATATGATGTTTATTAATATTCATTAATTATAAATTTCACAATTTTATACTCTCAGAAGCTTATTTTCTAGATCAAGTAAAAAATAATAGTTTTACAAAAAGCAAATAAAAATTAATAAATTAAAATAAACAAGAAATGAATTAAAACTTTTTCCTTTTTAAAATTTATTTCTTATAGCAGAGGAAAATATTGCGTTTAAGTCAAGTATCCACAGTGTCTGGTATTAATCCCTCCACTTTCGAATCAGCATCTCATTTGCTCGTAACCCACTTTGTGCACAGACATTTGTAGTAGTTCGGAATCCACTTTAAACTGTATGTCCTGATCTAATTATCCCTCGTATTCCAAAAGTTACCACTGAGCCACAAGCAAACCATACCATAAATTCTTCACTTGTGCTTTGATATAAGTTTTGGAAAAGGATACATACTTAGCCTTAGTCATTTTTTGCATATGAAGGCCAATCCGATCAGGGATTACTGTTTGAAATATATTCCTAAAGATTATAGATATTCTTATCGAAGGTGGAAATCGAACCCACAGCTCTCACACACACACATTGACTTGAAGAATTGCGCACTGACTGCTTAATTCATTTAGTGAAGTTGCGAGTGAAAACTGCATTGGCACTATGGTAATATTACCACTTCCAACAGCTTGTTGTTACTTAATCGGTTTATGGTCAGTTTTCGCAAATTTCCAGTAACTATTTTTAGTTGAAATTGATATCAGTCCATAACCCCAGACAGACCCTCTGAATGTTGGATAACAGTCGTTAGCTATGTTCGGGAAGATGACTGCGGATTTATAAAGCTAATGTATTTGCTTAAATTAACTTTATAAAAAACCATAAAACTAATGCCTTACACAAAGTTTATAGATTTTCTAAGAAATCCAATCGTATGAAAACAATCCAGAAACCTATGTGTATTACACGTACTTCTTATGATTTTCCCCATAAATTATTTGCTATGGGGACTTTACAATCCACGAAGAATTTGTTATATGGTATTATGTATTTGTTTATAAGTGTACTAATTTGCATTTAAAAATTATTCTAATATGATATTATATTTCTATGGATTCATTTCTGATATTTTAAAAAGAATGAAATGAAAATATTCCAGTGATGACAAAAATTCTGAAATTTCTTTAGATATGCAAATGAGTAACTCAATAAATTATCATTATTTGGTTTAATATTTCGCTCAATGGTTATTTTTTGCACACGATGGCTAATTAGACTGGGAGCTACAGCTTAAAGCGGAGTCCTAACCATAACAAACATCTAAATCCCAGATGGGATTCGAACCCACGAACTCTTAAACCGAAGGCCAGAACGCTAACCATTCGGCAGCCAGCTCATTCTTATCAATATTTCTTAGAAACTAAAAATGTTTGGCTTTTATATTTTCATTTGATAACTGCCTGTTATAATTCAGGGCTCGCCGTAGCCTAATAGTTGAATAGAGATTTTCAGGGCAAAAAGTCTCGGTTTTGATCCCAGCTATGATTGAACAAGGGAGGTTGGTTATTAGCGTTTTAACATTCTGTATGCGCATTTGTCGGGGTGGATGCTTGGAAGTTTTCCTGGTTTTCTCCTTGGCGATACACGAACGCTAGAAAAATTCTCTCTGAAATCAACAAAGCAGTGTACGTCAAAATACCTTACAGCAGTCGTACACGTCTCACAACTTCGTAAGACATTCTACGATATGGTAACAAAGCATTCACAATTGGAAAGACTTGCAATTTTCTCCAATAAAAAACCCCGATAAAATTAAATTGGAGAAAAAAAAAACCAAATCATTATAACGGAATAAATAAATACAAAGTAAAAGAAAATGTAAGCAATAATTACGGAAAAATGAGTTTGCAAAATCGTGATTCTTAGAGCTTATTTTTGAAAATGGAAATAAAAGTTATCATTGCATCTATACGAAATCGTGTTAGAGACCGAGCACTAATTCGTGAAATCTTGAGTGCTCGAAAATGAACTGCGAAATCGTAAAAACGATTGCTTACTGTAATAGTACTGGAGTTACATTCACATGGAGAGTGTAGGAAGTGAATATTTAGACAGTGATGGAAGCTTTTTTTTTTATGTACACTATAGAGAATTATATATTCTTTATATACAATTCCCTACAGCGTACACTTTTAAATAAATAAACTATAAATATATATTTATTTATTAAAATGTCTAATTTTTTGATTATTCTTGTAATAAAAACTATAACTTTATGTAAACTATGTAATATAAATTCATACATAATAAGTCATATCTTAAAATTAAAAACAACAAATTAAAAAAATAAATACTTAAAATATAACAATAAAAAATTAAGGAGATTAATTAGTCCTTCAATATCAAAATTTTTTCAGCGATGAAGCACATAATTATTTATCATGAAACCATGTAAATTTTCTATAAAAATTTTCATATATTTTAAATGTGGTAAGTAGAAATTTTTTCTACCTGCAAATATTTACCTTTATATTTTCATGGATTCATTTTAATTCGCAAAATACCATTAGAGTAAAGGATATTTTTCAATATAAATTAAATTCCATGAAAGGAATGAAATTTGTTTTTGGAAACACCACATTTATTCTTTCAAATATTTATACAATATTTCTTAATGAAATATATATATATATATATATATATATATATATATATATATATATATATATAACTCATATGTTTAATACTGTAAATGTAAATAGATTACACAATTAATATTTATATTTAAATTTAAGTGTATGCGAAAATACAATTTAAGAGTATAGATTAAATCTAATTATATATAAAACAAATTAAAAATTGCTAATTTTGGATTTATAGATTATTATCCCCTACAATAATCAATCTGGATGTATGCATGTGTATGTGTACACACACACATACACACACACACACACACACACACACACACACACACACACACACACACACATATATATATATATATATATATATATATATATATATGGCATTTATGTAGCCCTTTAATGTAACTTACAATATTTTAAAATGGTAAATTGAAACTATTAAACTATATAATCTCTGATTTATTAAAACATAATGATAGTCTTTAGCAACTTTATAGTGAAATGATAAGTATTTTTTAAATATAAAATATATTTTATCAAAGCTAGAAATTAGAAATTTAGGAAAGCTAGGAAATTTATTAAATCAAAACTGCATTATATGAGGATTTAATTAAGAAAAATCGCACCCACAAACAAATAAACCCACTCAGGTTTAAATTTTACAATACAATATTCCCTATTTTCACTTAAATTTCAATAACACGGCGTTATTATTCATGCGCTAATGCATATGTTAGAATTGTCAACAAAGTAAAACTTTTCACCTCGATTCCATAAATATTTGTTTACTTTACCTGCGCTGATTCTTTCGCTTTTTGAACAGAATTTCGCTTCTATAAACCAAGTTTGAAATGAATGTGCGTGTTTATTCATATTTATTTGGCACTCTTTTATACAATCATGGGATGAATTTTTTCAAAAAAAAAAAAAAGTTTTAGGAATTAACCTTTGAAATATTTTCGAAATACCATCTTCTCAGAAAGGACTCGCATGTGAGGAAAGTGTAATTTCAGTTTGAAAATATAATCATGTTAATAAGGTTTTTACGCTCTCTTAGCGATAAATATGGATTTCAAAGTATTTTAGTCTTTTATAAGTGATATTGGTGATATCAAATATTATTTTACGAAAATTTTCAAAAGTGAACGGTTATTAATTATAATTTATTCCTCATATTAAAATGGTTTATGCATGTTGGCTAGTCAGATATTTGGCAGGAAATATCCAAAAAAATGGCAGGAAATCGCCAAGAAAAATTTACGCTATCGTTTGATATCGTAAGATTTCCTTGGTGACTTTTTGATGCTGAGTTGGCAATCGAACGATTAAAGCTTTTGTTTTCAGTTCAAAAGTTCATGGGTTCGAGTCCCATCCAAATCATCGAACATATGTAGTAATTTGAAATCCACGTTAAGTCGTAAGCTCCGTCTAATTAGCGCTCGTGTACAAAAAATGACCGTGGAGCGACAAATTTGGCGATATTTCAGCGAAAACCCTCTGAAAGGCAATGGTATATTCATTATTTTCCTATATACTGAGGTATTTTCTGATGAAGACAAATGTTTGTAATTGACTAAAATTACTGTAAGAACTATTATATTTCCATATATAAAAATAATTAATTGTTTTAATTATTTATTTTTAAAACTAAGTAAATATAAAAACAAAAATCTGCTAAAATAGTGAATTAAAAAATTAAAAGAATTATGTTTGTAAATTTAAACCAAAACAAAATATTGATTTTTCTTTGTCAAAGCAAAATTGAATGCATGTGAATAATTTTCTTTCAAACAAAAACATCTTATTTTAACATTTTATTTATAAAGATATGTGTCTGAAAAGTATTTCGAGGTTGTTTTGTAAATATTGGTTTAATTGTATAGTTTAAGAATGCTTTTACTCTCTGTTTTATAAATATAAATTTTAAAATTTGAGCAGAGTTAAAATTTATTTCATTAATTATCGATTTATTGGAAAAATTAATAAAATGAAATTAAAGAAAAATTATTTTTACCTCATTAAGCATTTTTAACAAGTAAATTAAGATTTCATCTATAAGCTTTTCCATTACAAAATACAAATTAAAAATCCGAATACTTTTCTGACAGCTTTTTTGACCATTTGGCTAGAAAACTTTGCAATTTCTTTTTAATATCTAAACAGAAATACTAAATTATTCATATTTGTGAAAAAGTAAAAGGAACTATTTAAGTAAAAACAAAGTTTAAGTTCTTAGTTGAAAAATTATTTCAGAATAAATTATTTCATTTTTTAATGCAGTACATTTGAATTTTGATAGCTAGTTATCATACCTTTTTTACCAACCAAATCAACTAAGCACCATTAGCTTTAATATGATTTAAACTCTCTGTTAAGGGACCAGTTCAACCCTTGTGTTGGACATACTATTAATAAAAAAGGAAGATGTGTATAATAAAGAAAGTAGTTATAAATTAAACTTTTCTGTAAATGGCATCCTACGGCGTAAGAGGAAAGGAATGCGGTGAAATTTTGTATATGGGCCATATATGATCATGGGATTTCTAAAAAAATTTCTAAAATGTCCACCAGAGGGTGCTTTTGGGAAAAACAGGAACTTTAACACAATAAATGACCAAAATAGAATACGGAACAATATTAACATTAATTGATTAGTTTCTAATTACTTTATTAGGAAACGATATTAGGTAAAGATAAAGGAGAAACAAAAACAGTTCAGTTTGCTGAAACAATAACAGTTTAAGAAGCAATTACCCTAGAAGAGAAGCTGTTAATCGTATCCAGGATAATGTTGAGAAAGTTGCTTCACGTCATCATTCTCATTCTCCTACAAAATATCAAGTCGATGTTCAACAACGGATCGAAACTGATCAGTTATGAGACTTCGGTTATGGAGTTCTTTAAAGTCATTCAATGTCGCAACATCTTCACAATACACTAGATTTTTTAAATAAACCCATTATCAGAAATCGCACGGAATTAACTCTGGCGAACTTGATGTCCATGGGTTAAGAAAGGAGCGGCTAATGACACTTTCCTCTATGAAGTGTTGGAGTAATAGCTCCTTCACGGATCCATAAATATATAGGGGAACACCATCCTGAATGAAAATAGTTGATGTAAGAACCCACCTTTGTGCTGCTGTAGTTGCGGCACAAAAAACGTCTGCAGCATGTCAAAGAACATGTAACGAGTCCACATTCACCGATTTTGTCAAAGAAGAATGGCCCAAATGATGAATGACGCCATGAATCCGCACCAGACAGTGGTCTTTGGAGACGAGGGGAATTTCAGTGTTGCAATAATTTTTCTTAACCCAAGTGTTGACTGTAACATTGAGGTATAAATGAGACTCGTCGTCCCACAGAATATTCCAAGGCCATGACCGATCAGCAGACATTCTGTTGAGCAATCTGACTGGGAATGAGAGACGTTGTGGCTTGTCCCTATCAAACAATTCTTGGATGTGGTGGATTATGTTTCCACCACATCCAAGAATTGTTGGATAGGGAAGTGTAGTGCATTATGTTTCTGAGTACCTTTTGGACGGTGATGCAAGAATAGCCTGTCTGTCGATAAACGTCACTCCCAAATTTTGATGTCTTGACTGTACATCAACAACTGTCTTGACTTAATCAACAAGTACCTGTGTGATATGCTTACGACATCTTTCAACTTGAACTGATAATTTTCTCATCAATTCAAATCTCTAAAGCAATTCTCGAATATTTTTAGTTCACATTGATCAACACAGTAGATTTTTTCTAAGACAAAAAACACAAATTGTAGCAGAAGCATTCCCTTGGTTTTGGTAAAACAGCTTCATCAATAACTAAAGAGGTCGTCATTAGTACAGCTGCAAACATCGACTTAAACATGACAATATCTTTAAATATTTTATACCCTAACCTGTCTTGAATAAAGCTTGCAAATCTAGACACTTTTCTTCTGCAAATGGCAGTTTTTCCCGTTTTTGTATTTTATTATTCATAACACTTGTTCTGGATTGTTAATATGTATTGTTTCTATACAACCATTTTTCTCACTGTGTTAAATTTCATACATTAAATTTCATTATGTTAAAGTTCATGTTTTTTCCAAAAAACGCCCTCTAATGGACAATTTAGAACTAATATTTTTTTCGAAATTCTGTGAGAGCATCTATTGTATAGTCAATATACAAAATTTCGTTGCATTCTATTCAATTTGAACAGGTAATATTATCTCTCTCATTCTCCCTCTGTGTGTACGTGCGTGTGTGTGCACCTGTGTGCGCGTGTGTGTGTGTGTCGATAACATGCTACATACCATTTTTCCATGCTTGCATACCACTTTTTATTATCAGGTTTTCCGCTACAAAGTGCAGATATAGACAACTCGTTTTCGTGTTTTAAATCAACGTTTCAATTTCGTGTCAAACAAACACGTTTCGATATAGACATCTATTTTTATGTGATTTAAACCCATAGTATGAAACGTGTGATGAACATGTAGATGAATTAAATGTTCTAATTTCATGTAAAAATTTCAGCCATAAGCGTTTTACTCTTTTTAGAATCAATAAATTAATCCTATCACACCTACTATGTGAACATTTGTATCATAATCTTTTGGCTTTTATAGGATTTATAGGTTTTGTAGTTTTTATGTAATTTTAAATTATTTATTAGTATATAATTAAATTAAATTTAAGCTCTTAATGATTTTATTTATATATTCACGTATTTATAAATACATGTTTATATATATTTACGTTCTTAAATACTCATATGTTTTAATATTAGTATTACCCTATATATATACGTTAAGTGATATTATACTAAATATTTATTATTTTATTTTTGAGCAATCTTCAGATGTTGTGTGCTTTGGTTTTTTAAAGTACTGATATTACATGATATTTTTACTGATATTTTTATGGAGCAATTTCTTCTATTTTGTTTCTTGCGCCATCAAACTCAACCAACATTTTATCATTCTTCCATACAGGTCCATAAATTGATCGTATATGATTGTCAGCAAGCTCATCAGTAGATTGTCAAACAATAAACTTTATGAAAAATCAGGAATACATAAGCTATACATACTTTATCATATGTAGGTTGGAATTAATATTATTTTCCAAAAATGTGATCAATAAAATAAATATTACTAATTCTACTTTCAAGATGACTTGTTATAGATATCAAGATTTAAAATAACATCCCCTGTCAATTTATCTTAATTCAAATTTCAACCAGCTTTAGCTTTTGTTATAAAGTAGTTGCACACATACGCAATATTTCTTTCAAATTTTAATACCATTATTTCTTTGCTATCAACAATACGCATTTTCAGAATACAAAAGGAATGTTTCTCAGCAATTCCAAAAACATATGTTTATTTCTCGTCTCGAAAGTTTTCATCTCTCAATACTTTACTGCAAGAATATGATTTATTCAAGTTTAAAGCAAATAAATGCGAGTTGTTTAGAGTATTCGTAGTTGTTTAGAGTATTTTCACTCCATAACAAAAGATGGTTCTGATAGGATATGATAGCATGCTTCTTTCATTAAAACTTACAGAGAATTACGCTTAGAAATTTACGAAGTATCACTTGTTCAATTTACGAAGTATCAGTTATGCTTTCCATTTATTTTCTAAGTATCACTTAGAAAATAAATGGAAAGCATAACTTCGGTCTGTAAGCAAAATGACGATGATAAACAGAAGGGCTGGCTCATCGCTTTGATGTATGGCATGCCGCCTTGTCACCGGAGCGGAGAAGAGCGTGACGTCACTGGGCATCCACTGCCTGGCATTCTCAATCTAGCTTGTGTCTTATCGGAGCTTTCTCATTCATTTTGGCTTGTTTAATGTTAACGTTTTCATTTTAAGCAAGAGTATTTCTTAAAGAGGAAAACATGACATCGTGTGCTGTTGCTACGTGTTCAAATATGTATCAAAATACAAAAGGAAAACACACAATATTTCATCGATTTCCAAAAGAAAATCAAATGCTTTCAAAGGAATGGGTGCAAAGATGTCGAAGAAGTGACAAAATCAACATCAAGAATGCTAGAGTGTGCAGTGAGCATTTTGATTTGAATGAATATATGAACGACATGCAAAATCGACTACTTGGTTTGCCAGAAAGAAAAATATTAAAACCGAAGGCTCTGCCAAATCTTAAGTTTCCGGCTTTAAACATAATTCAAAATACTCCGAGAAAACAGAGACAAACGAAAAGAAGAAGATTAGTAGAAGCTATTGAAAGAATTGAGTGTGTGAGTCCACATAAATTATGTGATGCAGGAAATCAATGTGATGGTGATATTAAGTGCCTTAAATGCAATATTCGCAAATTTCATGGCGATCATTCGCAAATTTCATGGCGATTCATATTAATAATCACAAATTTCATGGCGACATATTTTTTAAAGGGAAAAATGTTATAGCAACATTAATAAATGAAACAGAGTTTCCTTTTCCTACTGTAAATCGAAAGGCAATTAAAAGTTTTATCGCTTAAGAACATTTATACGAATTAAGTTTTAATGCAGCGATAGTATCTCATAATAAAGCTCAACAGAAAAAAAGAAATGGATCAATAGTCAAAAAATCAAGATAAGCTGAAGCTAATAGGTAAATATATTTTTATATTGGTTATACAATTTTAATTTAATTTCAATATTAATAATAATTTTTTGTGTTTATTAAATAATAATTGCAAATTTACTAAATATTTGAGAGGCATTTGTAGTTTTTTTCACTCTGATTAAAAACAAAAGGAACTTAAAAATAAAAAGAGGGTATTTTGCTTAGAAGCTCTAGACAACTTATTCTCCTTGGATGCCTGACTACGTCATCAACGGCTATTTCCGGTGACAGTTTTGGGGAGCATTTGAGCCAGCCCTTCTCTTTCCCTAGCCCTGAGGAAATTGGTTAGGTATTAAATTTAAAAAGTATGTTTTTTTAATAAAAATAAAACCAAACATTTATTTCTTAAAGCCCAAATTAATACCAAATTATTATTTCTTGCAAAAATAAAAACAAAATATAAATAACAAAACGAATATTCTTAAAAAAAACAAATAAAATTCTAAGTCAGTCATATTTAGTTAGCCTTCCGCGTTTTCAGTGTTCTGCCTTTTTTGTGACAAAAGCATCTAATGTTGTTTGCCTTTTTCTTTTGCGTTGTTCTCTTAAAAGTTCTTCATAAACGGATAGAGCATCTCTAACACCACGCCTTACTTTTGAGCTCTTGTCAAAATTCGGATCATTTTCAATGAATTGATCCATTATTTCAGTTATGGTAGACAAACTCCTTTTTACAAACGCCATCGAAAGTTCTTTTTGCTCTTCTTCTTATTCACTGCTGTCAACATTTTTGTTTTCTTCTTGTTCAGTTAATTCCTTGAGCTCATCATTAGAAAGACTAGCCACTGCTTCTTGAATTATTTCTTCGACATCTTCCACATTTACCCCTTCAAAACCAGTTTGCTTCGTTAATTTCACTATCTCTTCCACTATTTCATCCACATCGACAGAGTGTCCAACGTCATCGCTCTTACTTAAATCCGGCCAAATATTCTTCCATACTCTTTTCAAAGATCTTTCTGTTACCTCATTCCAAGAAAGTCCTATGTTTTCTACAGCAGCCATGATGTTGTAGTTTTTCCAAAATTCTCTTGCGGACTGGTTCTCTTCTCCGTCTGTTTTTTCAACATTTGCTTAAAGGTTCGCCGCAAGTAATAAGCCTTAAAATTTGATATAACGCCTTGGTCCATTGGTTGAATTAAGGCAGTTGTGTTAGGCGGCAAGAAAACCACTTCGACTGGAATGCATGTTTTTAAGTCTGATAAATTTGTTGGGTGGCTTGGAGCATTATCAATTAACAGAAGTGCTTTTTGTTCAAGTTTTTTAATTTTGCAATAACGTTTAACAGACGGGCAGAAATGTTCAGTGAACCAATCCTAGAAAATTTTCGCAGTTATCCATGTTTTTTATTAGACTCCCAAATTACAGGTAAAGTTGATTTAGATATGCCTTTCATCGCTCTTGGGTTTTTGGAATTAGTAATGGTTTTAATTTAAAATCTCCGCTTGCGTTAACACCTAGTAGAAGGGTTAAGCGATCTTTTGCAGCTTTAAATCCTGGTGCCCGTTTCTCTTCACGGGATAGAAATCTTCGTTTCGGCATTCTTTTCCAAAACAATCCTGTTTCATCAACCTTAAAAACCAATTCTGGAGGATAGTTTCCTTCTTCAATTTTTTTTAATATCGATGGAAATTCAGCCGCCGCTTTTGTATCACCACTTGCTGCTTCTCCTGTAATCTTTATGTTGTGAAGGTTATTTCGATGTTTAAATCTATTAAACCATCCTCAACTAGCAACGAAAGTTTCACTTGTGTCAATTGTCTCAGCCTGAATGTAATTAAAAATTCTTCTAGCTTTTTCCATTATGATAGATTGGCTTAATGGCATATTGCGGTCAATTTCGTCGTCAATCCATATAGGCAGTCGTTTTTCCATTTCCTCTATGATATTATTTCTAGAACGGGTAATTCTAGTTGCAGAGCTTGACGTAGTTGTAGTTGCCGATGACAGTATTTTTTCTTTATTCTTCATGATGGTCCTTATTGTTGAAGTTGGCAAATTCAATGAAGCACTAATTAGAGTTTGACGTTCACCAGAATCTAATCTTCTAATCATTTCCATTTTAGTTTTGAATGAAATGCTTTTTCTGGTTGCTTTCTTTTCTTTTTCATTATCACCCATAGTAAAAACTAAAGATCAAAATATTTGACACTGTAATATAGTATTAAATATGTAAATTAATACCTTCTTACAATAATGTCAACAAATGTTTCCAATAATAAAAATATGTCTGTACAATACCGCACCAAACAAGAAACACAAGTTCACTCTTTCGGATATGTATTTGAAACCTATCGCTGCATAATATTTCGGGGAATCCCCGTATGCTGCGAGCGATTTCGTGGAATCATCGGATGGAAATAAAAGAGCGCTAAGCCGAAACAGCGCTAAACGAAACAGCGTTAAGCGGGGTCTTACTGTACTTAGATCTTCATTTTTAATTTGAAGGCAGTAGAATTTCAAATAATTTCAGTCAAATACGTTTGAATTTCTTCAAGTCCCTAATAATTATTAGTAATTTACAATCTGTGGAAGTCTGGATTATATAAATCGTCTTCAGACAACAACAAATAATAGCAGATGCTATCGATTTGTAGTTACAAAATCTATAATGAATATTTTGTTATATTTAGAGAAATTATTTATAATTATCTCCTAATCAGGACATATTCTTCACACCCCAGGGGCTCTCGGTCAGGAAAACAGAGATGAGGACTATAGGCTTTAGCCAGCATGAGCAGTCGATTTTTTAAATTTTTGTTTTCAAAATTGTTTTCCTGAATATTTTAACTAATACTTGTAAAAATCTATTATAATAGTTAAATACTGTTTAAAGGAATATTGTATCATTCGTTCTTCATGGACATATTATGAAAGTTTTGGGAGAGATGCAAGTAGAAGATTGAATGCTCTAACATTAATCATAAAGTTTCAATTATATTCATGTTTGATGACTGTTCAGGCCAAAGTAGACGCTTAGCTACAATCCTTGTGTTTGTCAAATCAGGATTGGATAGTTCCCGTTGTATAGATAGTTGCACAATCATCCAGGAACATTCCATTTCCTGCAATACACCAAGTTTGCTTTACAGAATGGAACTGGTCAGCTAAAACTTCTCCGTACTTCTCTCCAGTAGTTCTTTCTTTCAGGATTGTGATTGGCTTAGCAGGAAACCACAACACGCCTTCCCATATCATGACAAATTGACATTTGGCATTAACATCTTGATCTCTATGGTTGACAGTTGGAAGGAAACAAGCACGATCATACGCTTGTTCAGGTGTCCTCCTAACGTGCACCCGTTGTGTTGTTGGGAAAAGTATGAAAGATGATTTATATCAGACCGTATTATTTTCTTCCACTAATCCATTGACTGGTTTTGTGGATACGGCATTAGTTGCAGACGACGTTTGATACTAAAATCTGTGAACACAGTATTTGCATTTGCTGCTTTGCAATAAATGTTCTGTTTATGAAGGCGCCCTCTAACTAAAATCGTTGATACATAAAAGTCCAAAAGCTTATTGTGTTCAGCTGTCATTTTTAATGTAGTTGTTCACTCTTTAGACATAATCCACTGCAATACCTGTCAAGCTCCTTCACTGAGTACCGCTGTCCTTCCACTGTTTCGCTTTGCCGAGCTTGTCTTGTGTGTAGCTTTTTATAAATTCAGATATTTTGCATATAAAAACGTCTAAAATTTGGGATTTTTCAGTCACACGTACTTCATCTGGTGAGGCTCTTACAATCTGGGCTCTTTAAAAGTGTGAGATGGTTGATATTTTAGGTTTTTGAAAAAATATACATGACTTACAGAACTTCAATAAATCTATCAAACATTACCAGAATATATACATTTCTATTTAAACCAAAAATATATTTACACCAAAAACTGGAAATTATTATTATATTTTATACTTACGAAGTGAATTCAAAAATGTCTCTTTTACTCTTAATAATTGCCATTATTTTGGTAATCACCTATATCTATGTAAAATATAGAATAAAAAGTCTATTCTCATCAATAATATAAAGGACAAGATAACAACTGTTTGCATTTTTAATCCCTCCATGAACTATTTTTATTATTAAAAGAGTTGCAAATTCCATAGGCTTCTTGGACTCTCTATAAATAAATGGTTGGTCCAAGCTGTTTGCCTTGATCTAGCTCTTCGAATGTGGTTGGCTCTTCGGCTAATCCCATTTGGTACTTCGAAAATGGGATACTGCATTATTATCTTGTTTTCACACCTTTCAAAGAAAAACGAAAAATTTTCCATTTTCTGCCCTTGCTACAAGAGAATGCATCACTTTTATCGAGCAATAACTTTAAGGATGACATATGCTGTAAATATTAAAAAATTCTAGAATGAAACAAAATATAATATAGTAAATACCACATAGTATACAATAGCTTTATATCATTATTCTACTCCCTGCGCAGAGATTTAATTAAGTTAGCAATCTTTAACATTTTACAATTATCAATACTTATTTTAAACAGTAATAAAACAAATCATTGATTAATTTTAGATCTTGTTTTTTTTAAATATATTTATTTAATTTATTGATTTGCTAATGTAAATTTATTTAAATTCTTAGTTATTTTAGATATTTTGATTTATTTCAATTTTCAATGATAAAACTAATCCTTTTTATAAATATTGTCTATGTACGTTGATGTACGAGACCTATATAGATAAGACATTGTGTAGCTCTAATATGTTGTTATTGTTACTTATCATTCTTGGACAATCCAAGTTTACTCTGCCGTTGGTTATGAGAATTTAAGTCAGTATAGTCTTTCGTTTAATCAGAGTACCACGAAGGTGAAATTACGACTTTGCTCTAAGATTCCTCCGATAGATGGCACCACTAAAATTTCACTCACTCAATTTTGACATGAGAGGGAGGAAATTTTCTCCAGACCATTACACCCATGATAACTGCTCAACAACCGATCATATTACTTTCGATTCCATAGATTTAACGAGCACATATATCGCATGTGGTCTTTAGCGGCATTGGGAATCGAACTCCCCCATACCGCACAAAAGGCCGATGCCCTAATCCACTACGCTACGTACATAAATAAAAAAACTGTATGTAAAATATTCAGTAAATAATAACCGTAACACGAGAAATGTTGAAAACGCTATCTTGAGCTCAAATGAACACCAGATTTTTCTCCGAAAATTTAAAGAAAACTCATAAATGTTCATGGATTTCATAGATATTCTCGTGACGATATAGGAGGAAGCATGGAAAAATCCCAAGCACTCATCTCGAAAAATATGAGAAATCAGGTGACAGAAGTACAATATTATTCTAAAAATGTCGAATATGCTCAGAAACTTCTACTTCATAAAACAAGATCCTATTTCCAGACCATAAGGAATCTAATAGCGGAATGTTTACGCAGAGTTAAATATTCCAAACTCGAGGATAGTCAATGTTTTTACATCAACTACTCTCATTTTTACATTTCTATGAGTAAAACTAATTTTGTAACGTCTATCGGTTCTACAGTATCGGTTAATTTTAATCGTGATAACAATGAAATATGGAGGAACTCTCAACAATGATCAACATTCCACATACACAAAATAGGTTAGTTACCACTAGTACATCTGCTGGAAGTCTTTGTAAGGTATTCGCTGCTTATTGTTTTCCGTCGAGCTCCAATGGCTCGGTACCTTCACGCCGCCTATCATTATGATCACCTATGTAAAGTATCATTTGCCGCGGGCAGTGGTTTGGATGTTCACTATGTTGCTGCTGCTTTGTAGGCTGGAAATGTGTCCCCGTTCATCGGTGACATCCAAAATGCTCCCTCTAGTGTGGCGTGGATGTGAATTGGAGGGTGTGACCTCGTCACCTGACCGGGGTTCATAATGACGAGGCACTTAGTAATGGGCAAATATTTCAAACCCGGTAACCTTAAGGTACAGTACGGGCCTCGACAGCACCGCTATTATGTTTGTTCCTGCATATAAAAGAATCGCATATAAAAGTAAATTGTAGGTTCGTATATATAAAGGCAGATAACGCTTTATTGCATCGTTCACATCGTTTCACTGGTGTTTCTTTACAATTATCTGTTTTTGCAAACCAAAACTGCTGAAATTAGGCTTATATTTGCAATTTTAAGTTCTTTTAGCGGTAAAATTATCATTTAAGCAAACTGTTTCACTGGCGCTCGTTTTCAATTCTCGGTTTTTGCTAATCGAAACCGCGGAAATTAAATTTACATTTGGAGTTTTAAGTTTTTTTTAATGGTGAAGTGTGTCATTTATGTGAAAACTTTTAATCACCATACCACGTCACAAAATTTTAGTAAAACTTTAAAATGTTTAAGACCAAACCACTAAAATTATAGAATTCCAATGAAATCATAATTATATAAATTTAGGATCTTGAAAGATGTATATCGAATTAAGAACACATTTTTGGTAAATATAGTTAATTATATTGATAGCAAACATTAAAGAACCTCTGCCATGAAATGATAGTATTATTTGAGATTTACTGTAGATGACAAAAATGCGAATTAAATTTTTTATAATTAGAAATTTCTCCAAATTTTATTAAAAATTTCTAGCTAAAAATTTCATTTCAGTTTAAAATATTTGTGACTTATAAAAATGTTTATGGTATTAATCCTTTATTACTGATATGTAAATTTTAAAACAGACATCAAAACAAATTTTTCACATCGATTCCATAGATATTTGTCCATTTTAGAACTAAAATCTTCAGTTCTGAATATTTTGTGTGGAATATTTCTTTTCTCAATATCTTTAAATTATTCAATAACTATTTTTATTATTTTAGTTAGAATAATTTACACATTCGTCCGTAATGATTTAGTTTTCTTTTTATTGAATAATAGGATACACTTTCCTATAAAAAAAAATTCTGAGTTATATGCCTGAGTTATTTCAGGAAATATGTAAGTATTAATTTTAGAATAAATTTCCAAAAATATATGTCCGAATGTAGAAAATACAATTCGATCTGTTATTGTAATTGTTTGAATAAGATGCACCATTACTTTGAAAGCTATTTTAGACACACTCGTTTCATCCAAATTACATTGTTGAATTTTTTTTTAAAAGAACGCATATTCCGGGCATTTGATGACGTACCATTTTATCTATATAGATTTTTCGCACGTGCTTCCGGAAAATCATATTCAATTATTACCCTGAAGTTTTCACCACTTTCTTAAAAGTATAATTTTTATTTTTATTTTACAGTATACGGATGGGATTATTCCATGCACGTTTTCCTCAAAATAAAAAAATCATCGCCAAGTGTGTGATATACATTTAATTAAATGAGTAAGGAACACAGTTAAATAAATAAAGGAAATATTTGAGGACAAATACAAAAAATATAGTTAAAGGATAATTGAAAGCAGTATATCATTATTCCCAAAATTAATTAATGACACATTTAAAATTGCCATAAATATAAACTCTTATTTCCATAAACATGGAGTCACATAAATAAAAATAAGGGTATACAGATAAACATAAAATAGGTATCATTCTTCGCTCTTTTCTGCAAAACCTTACTACTTTTTTGATGTTTTGCGCATATGCAATTTTATGGGGATGTACAATATTATAGTTACTAATTTTAAGATAATTAAGAGCTTGTGTTGCTTTCTATTCGCTTTTTTATACACTTTAGAGAATATCAGAAAATACCTTAACTTAAAGTTAATGTGCTCAAACTTGCTCAACAATATTCCGCCATAATTGGCTGTTAACAGCGCCAGCGTTTTTTTGCAGAAAAATCGAAAAAATAATCAGTATATACAATTTTTTTAGTTGTTTATTTATTTTTACTTATGATTGTGTGAACATAGAAAAATTATTAATTAATCCTATTGTTGCTGTAATTTATTGTACCTTAAAAAAGTTAAATTATAGTTATTTTCCCATTCATAATAAAAGTAGAGCATGTGATATTACTATACAGAGGTTTTGCTTCGTTACTTGGCTATATTTAATATAAAGAAGCATTGAAAATTTGTTTAATTATTCAAAAACAAGTCACGCCCCTTTTTTGTTGAATAAATATTCTTATGATTGATTTTAAACTACTCTGCATCCTTATGATATCACAAAATAATGAATTATTGAATTCACATGTTTTATATTTGTATATATCTTGAAAACCTTAAAATTTTAAAAATATAAATGAAACAAAAAATAACAATGCTAGAAATTAAAACTAAAGTTTAAAATGTAATTTTTTTAAAAAAATTTAAACCCGTTACATTAACAAATAATAAAATTGCAACACTTTTAATAATAAAAAATCTTAACAAGAATAAGTTGTGTTTCTTTTAATAATAAGAAAGTTCTTAAAAAGATAAAATATATATATATTTATTTTAGGTTTGATTTGTCTTTTACTCTATGGACACTTTTGCTTGGGAGAGCTAACACTTTTAAGGAATTTTAGTGCAAAAACGCATGCTTGCTTTACTAGGGAATCGAATGGATGTGCAATCAATATATATATATATATATATATATATATATATATATATATATATATATATATATATATATATATATATATATATATATATATATATATATATATATATGTATATATATATATATATATATATATATATATATATATATATATATATATATATATATATATATATATATATATATATATATATATATATATATATATATATATATATATATATATATATATATATATATATATGTATATATATATATATATATATATATATATATATATATATATATATATATATATATATATATATATATATATATATATATATATATATATATATATATATATATATATATATATATATATATATATATATATATATATATATATATATATATATATATATATATGTATATATATATATATATATATATATATATATATATATATATATATATATATATGTATATATATATATATATATATATATATATATATATATATATATATATATATGTATATATATATATATATATATATATATATATATATATATATATATATATATATATATATATATATATATATATATATATATATATATATATATATATATATATATATATATATATATATATATATATATATATATATATATATATATATATATATATATATATATATATATATATATATATATATATATATATATATATATATATATATATATATATATATATATATATATATATATATATATATATATATATATATATATATATATATATATATATATATATATATATATATATATATATATATATATATATATATTATATACTCTTCACGTTCAGGAATTCTGTTCAAGAACGAAGGCATATAATTCTTTCTTTCTTCTTAAAAATATCACCTATGCGAAACCCCTGGGATAGGGGTTTCAATGTTAAAAATTTGTAAATATTCTTGTAGTGTTTTAAAATATCTAAGATTTAAGTCAGAAATTGGATGGTTTAAGGGTATTCTAAGATAAAAATTGTCTTTCTAGTGACTTGGCAGTTAGGTGATCATTTGGGGAAATGGTTAGCTACAACTTGGTGAAAAACAGATATTTCTGGAATATTTCATCCCCGAAGCTCTGGAAACAATATTAAGCGAGATAACCAAGAACCTTTAAGAAACCTTGGCGAAACTCTTGTATCTTCGCGCCAAGTCAGGTATAAATACCGTCACCCAGCGTAGAAGAATTTTTTATTAGTGAAGACGATATCAGCCTTGATTTTCTGTCTTGTGCAGAAAAGCTGTAATAGGTATTTGAGAGCTATTATAGGTAAAGCTATCTGAGGTATTTGAGACCTGCATATTTGGAAGCAGTTTCCTGTTGTATTGGCTGAATTGCAGCTGTTTGATCGTGATTTCTACATATCAAATTGCGGTTCATTCTATGGAATTTTCAATATCTTGCAGAAATTGCTACGAATAAAAGTCTTGTGATTTTTAAGAGATTGTATTATCAACACGAGCTACGAAGTGCAGGACATCGGATATATGGATATGTATGGACGACATCTTTCTACATTCTCTCAGTATACTAACTTTTTAAAAAATAAAGATTTCAATTTTTCAATATTGAAGAAGGTCTTAGCATTGTATAAAGCAGCGAAAGTTTTAAGGACGCCGATGCAGAGAATGATCCACATTCAGAGATAACCTAACCTCTTTGCTTAAAAACTTTATTCAAGCTTTTCATGTAATTTATCTTCAAGTAATACATATGTTGCATTTAACTTTGTTGTTGTTACTGCATAAGCACGATTGCCTGTATCTGAATTGAGCTCTATCAGTTAGATAGAAGCAGTCTTTGAGATTTTGAAGCAATGACCAAACAGAAGACTCCCAATATTTGGCTTGCAACCCCAGAGATATCATTTCGCCTGGAGGACATTGTGACGACGCTCTGTTTTAACGTGCCCCAGCCTTCTTTAACGAACACGATGGATCTTTGGTTAAGCCGGGATTCTGTTGAAAACGTCAATTGTGACCAAACATGATAAATTTATTTCATTCTTTCGTTAAACAAGGAATTTAAATGGCTTTCCATAAACAGGTTTGTTTTTGTCTCTACGTTAATTAGATTCCGAGATATGAAGGATTTCGTAAAGATTAGGAAACCGGAAGTGGGCGTTTAAAGGGCCAAAATGATGATAAAAATTAGCTTAAACAGTGTTTAATTTTCAAATATAAATTTAGTAAGCTTTTAAAATATACATAAAATAATTAATTTTTCGGGAAATCAATCAGCAAATATGAGAAATGATTGAGCAAAAATGTTTTGTCGAAATTTTATAGTTTTGAAACATTATTTGACTTGTCGTTTTTTATTTCTCATAAGCAATAAAATTATTTTATTTAACAAGCAGTATTTCATCAATATTTTTGATTTCCTTTTATGATACAAAGTGTGAAAATTTAATTTTGACTATGATAACGCAATAAAAAATTATACACAAAAAAGAAAATATCATATAACTGAAATATTATTAATGAATACTTTTAAGAATTTAAATGTGTTAATAACAGAAAAATCAGATTTTACTTAAGTTATCAAAAACGATATCAAAAGATCCGCTTGTAATTGAGACTGTGGGAAATTATATTACGCTTTTTTTTTTGCCCCAAAATAAAAATAAAAAACAAGTGCTTATGCACACATCTCCTTATGTAATATTTGTAATAGATGTTCCTAATAAAAAATGGTTAGTCTTAAAAAAACTGGAAAAAGTAATGATCGAAACCTAGTTTTTTATTATTATTTGAGATAGCAGGCTTTCAATTTCGATATTAAAGGAGAGTTAGAATACGATAGTGATGATATTCTGAAGATAAATGTAGAAATATTTTCTATATCAAATTCTCTGAATATATTTTCATTTCTAAAATATACCGCGCAGGGAATTGCCTTCCTGAAATCGAAATGGAGGGGATAGAGAACTAATTAATAACCTCCAAATTCTAGGAAACCACATAAACTTTCTTTCCTTTTTATTCACTCTATTAGTTTTTCATTTCTTCCTAAACATCGCTTCATCGGAAACAAAAATTTTAACTTTTGAATATTTGGAGTTTTGACATTTAAAATATTGCAATTAGTTGTATTTTCTGTCTACTATGTATCTTTTGATTTAAATATTTATTTCATTTTTTGGCTTACTAACATATGCTTGTAAAGTATTGAAAACTAAATATTAAATTATTGATTACTTAAAACTATTCATTTTTAAAGTAATTTATTTACTGTTTAAATGTCTTTATTCAGGGAAATAATTTTATTCGACTCGTAATTTTGTTGGCTTTACATTAACACTTTATATTGAAAAATTGTTTTCTTAAGTTATAAAATTTTAAAATCTATAAATGTTTTTTTTTCTCTTTTTAAAAGATCGTCTTTAAATGATATAAATTTATTGAAAGAAAAGAATTTATGCCATTGCATGAATAATATTTCCAAAATGATTCTTAATAGAAATAAATTTTGATTTTAATAAAAATTAGCCCTTATTTTAATAATAAAATATACTTCAACACCTTAAGAAAACAGTTTTATTAAATGGCTTAAAGTTAAAACAAAAACAAGAAAGTTATTATTACTATGATAACTGATTGAGAAAATTTCTTTAAATACAATTAGGTGATATAACAATTAAAATATATTTATTATCTCAGCACTTGTGTAATTTTTTATAATAGTTTAAATCAATGAAAAACTTGAAAGAACAGTTATCAGTTTTGAGGGGAAAAAATTGAATAATATAATATATATTGTTCGACTGAAAATTTCTGATTTTATTAAATATCTATAATTTATGTGTGTTTTGAAAGAAATTTATTTTAATTTTTGATTTAAGAAATTTGAAAAAGACTATTATTGTCTATATTAACGTTTCGTAGCTTATTGCATTGATTGTACAATCGCATAATTTAGTTATCTGCACTGAAATGCGGCGAAGACTTATTAACAAAGGTTTTGTAGTTTTGGTATCAGAAATATTATGGTATAAAAACGAAATATTCAAAATGTTTATGTCGTATAAAAATGAAATATTCATAAATTATCAATATTACATTTTGGGATTTTAATTTTTTACAATAAAGTTATTTTGATTTACATTAATGGTCTAAATCATAGGTTCCCAAAGTAGTCCAGGTGGACCCCCAGGGGTCCATAGGAGATCACACGGGGGTGTACGTGGACGTGAAAAGAAAACAGGGGTTCACAAGTTGTAAGTGGGAGTCCACGAAATATTTTCTGGTTTTCTTAATAATGAACAAAATTTTTGGCTTGAATTAAACTATCAACGTAGGCGGATAGCATCATTTACAAGGTAGAGATACTCTAAAACATTCGAGAGTCAGTTCAAACACAGAATTGAATAGAATAATACAAGTGTACATCACATGTCGAGACATGCAAAGTGCCGCCCTTGTGCCCGATGCTTGTTTGGACCTGCAAAGGGATGAAATGTGACTTGCGTTGTGCTTGCAATCTACATTAGTATAAATACGAATGCCAAGAACAAAACGTTACTCATTTGTTTCCGGGATTTTGAACATAAAAGTGTGTCTTTTCTCGGTAAATTGAAATTAATGAAGCATATTTATTCAATACTATACTTATTCAAACTGACTTCAAATAAAGCTATTAATTCGCTCTTTGTCTTAAACATTATTTTAATATTAAACAAAAAATATTTCACACTCCTGATGGCGCATTTGATTTAAAGTTTTGGGCAGCTATTATTCAGTCAGATTCACCAAACAGTTTCAGTTTAAAAATATGTCCGAAATTAACTGAAGATCACATACGGCCAAAGTTTTATCAGAAAATGAATGTTGGAATGGCTTTTCAAGTATTTTCCTTAATTTCGTATTAAACATGATAATGGTATTTTATTTTATTTTAAAACACATTTTCATCATTGCAGTTTCTTAGTGCATCTGTTGCTGCTGCAATGACTGTGTATAAAACAAATTATCCATAATCTACAAAATTGTGATGGTTGTGTTCAGTTTGTGAAGCGTGTGAATCGATTGATTGATAACATGAATTCAAGGACACCTGTAACAGCTTTGAAATTAGATTCATCTTGTTATAAATGTAATTATAAAATTTTATAATATTAAGTATATGTGCTTTTTAAGTTGTTTTGTTGTCCAAGAAATTTGTGCCTGATTATTTTATAATCACATGTGTTGGCTTCTCTTATTTTAATGTGCTTATTTCTATATAGATGAGTCGTATCATTATAAAATAATATATATGTATAGCTTTATTTATAAGAGAACTCACTTATTTACATTACTCAGTTACTAGTTACTACATCCCATGAATTTTACTTAGCTATCAAAACAATTTCCATGAGAACTACTGATGTTGCCACTCAGGCGTATGAAACTTTGCGCTCACATGCGACCATCCTGACATTTTCAAGTGTCCTCAATGGAGCTAATACTTAGAATTGCATAAAGACAAAACAATATGGATAAGTAATATACATTAAAGTTCTATTGTAAAGTCTTTTTTTATCAGTTCAGAGTCACTGGTAACGCTGTGGCAGTCTGACTGTTCGCTTAGGTCTCTGACTGTCAAGTTCTTCTCCAGAATCATCGTCAGAAACATCATCCGAATCCTCATCCCAACTTTTCTAAGCCTTCAGTTGACTAACATGAGCTGTTGTGGCATACATGTGACCGTTATTAGCCTCTTACTGGGATATTTTATGTGTATCGCTAGGGAGAACCTCTGTGATGACCATAGGTCTTCGATATCGTGACTGCGTTTTAGTTGACTCCCTGGTGGCCTTTGGGTGTCTTCTAACTACAACGACTTCTCCTTTGTCAAATGATAGTGTGCCTGATTTCCTTTTGTCGTATTATGCTTTAGTTTTCTCTTGCTGTTTTGCGATTTTTGCTTCATGTTGCAGTTTTTCTGGGTCATTCCATACTTCACTTTCTTCATCTGCAAACAGCCTCAAAATTCCATCTTTGAATCTTGGCACATATCCATGAAGTACTTCGAATGGTGTTTTCCCAAGAGTCTTGTTCACAGTGTTGTTCAAGTTTCTTTCTACTTCTTTGATGACACGAAATAGTCTATTTCCTTTCAAAACGTAATTCTGCACTTTTTGGTTTTCTTCTTTAGATCTGTCTTCGATTTCTTTCTTGAGAATTGTAATTAATTCCTTCAAAGCATCATCTGAATGCTGCATCATGAGTACTTGATCTTCTACACTCAACGTTAGGCAAACCTCTAAATTGTTTTCTATAAAAGAGCCTAGCGTATCTGGAGAGTTTTGAACTGGTGCTCTACTGATTGCATCAGTGTGAGACAGTTTAATACCTGGCCTATCTCGGATTTCGAAATCATATTCTTGAATGAAGAGACTCCAACTGGGGGTTATTGGACTTTTTAGCATTCATATAAATCAAAGCTTGGAAATCAGTCAGTATAGTAAAACTGATACCCAACAAAAACTGTTGAAGTTGTTTTAGTGTCCATACTATTGCCATCAGCTCCAACTTACCGGAATGGTATTTTGACTCAGCTGCTGTTGTCTTTTTGCTACCACAATAAACCAAATGAAGTTTTCCGTCATCTCCATATTGTAACAACATGCCTGCAAAACCATCAGAGCTTGCATCTGTATGTACCTCCGTCTGGGCGTTGGGATTGTAGAGTGCTAATGTTGGTTGTTTAATCATGTCTTCTTTCAATTTGTCAAATGCCGCTTGTTGTTCTTCATTCCACTGAAACGCAAAATCTTTGCGTGTAAGTCATGTCAATGATTCAGCATGCAAGGCATAATTCGGTATAAAACGTCTGAAGAAACTAGTTAAACCCAAGTATCTTCTTACTTCATGTACGTTCTTTGGAATCGGGAACTGGGCAACAGCACTAACTTTTCTTCGTCCTGGTTGAATTCCATGTTTGTTAACCATAAAACCCAAGAATTCAATTTGTTCTTTACCAAATTCGCATTTTGACAGTTTCAACGTTAAATGTGCAGATTTCAACCTTTCTAAAACACGCTTCATTTTCTCTATCATTTCCGTCCAAGTTTTTGCCGGTACAAGAATGTCATCTAAATAGCATAGTACTTCTTTATCTAACAATGGTCCCAATGCCAAGTGCATCATGCGCTGGAATACTGCTGGAGCATTGGTTAGTCCAAAAGTCATCCTTTCAAATTGTCCGGTTTCATCAGGTGTTATGAAGGCAGTCTTTTCTTTAGCAGATTCGCTTCATGAAATTTGTAAATATCCATGGGTCAAGTCCAATGTCGTAAATACATTACAGTTATTCAAAGTCTCAAACAGGTCATCAATTCTAGGTAATATTTGTCTTTAACCGACTGTAAGTTTAACTTTCGGTAATCCACGAGCAAACGATGGTCTCCCGTATTCTTCTTTACAACCATCACAGGACTTGCGTAAGGAGATCTAGTTTCGCTAACAACTCCATTTTCTTTCCATTCTTTCACAATGTCTTTAATTATGGCCCGTTCTTCTGCATTTGTCCTATAAGGACGCATACAAACTGGCTAGCTACCTTTCATTTCCTAGATTTCCATCGTAATCAAATTCGTGCATCCAAATTCACTAAGATTTGTTGCAACGCAGTCTCTGTATTCATTCAAGAGAGTAAGTAACTCTTGCTTCTGATCTACAGTTACATTTTCATCAGTTTTTATATCTTCCAATGTAAGGGGTCTTTTAGAAGTCTTATCTTCTGATTTTGTTGGGATCTTCAGCCAATGTAAAAATATTTTCTCTTACATTAGTGTCAATAACTGGATTTTCAGCATTATAGTATTCATTTACCGGAATACCATCTTCACATGAATAGAACTCTACAGCTTCACTTCTCCCGACGCATTGACCTTTCTTGAATATAAAATTTTCACTATGTACATTTGAAATAGGTACTATTAATCTTCCTTCCTTTATTTCTAATAAACAGTCAACATTTTGTCTGTCTCTCATCAACAGAAAACCTTCCTTCTGCTCATCCGACTTACATTGAACAAAACTAACCGTATTCCTTTCTAACACTGTTTCTTCCACAGCTTTCAAAGAAACTCCTGTTTTATTTAGATTGATTTGTAGTTTACTGAATGGTGCTTCATCAATGTGCAGCTCATTTCCTACCCTAGCATAAGCAATATGAGGCAAATCTAACCACGTCCTCCCAACCAATAAATCCACTGGCAGAGACTCATCATTAACTAAAAGAATGGGGGTTTCTTTACCTAAAACATCGTCGATTTCAATATCCAATATTGCCTTTCCAAGTGCTTTACTTGCTGGCTTAATCAGATTTCTAAATCCATAAATATCAGTTACTCCGGGAATAATAACTATACCCAACTTATCAGCAACTGATTTCTTCATTATACAGCAAGAACTTCCAGTATCAATCATGGAATCTACTAAATTTTCTTCATTAATATTTGCCTTCTTAATGTAGAGTAATGCGTTTGAGCTGTTTTAGATATCAAATTCGTAACGGCTTTCTCAGAATCCTTTTTCTTTTCAGGGCAGTCCTTAGAAATGTGTCCATAGTAGTTACAATTGAAACATTTCGGTTCACCCTTCTCATTACGAATTGGTTTGCGGAAATCCGATGCAGTATTGTTTTCATTTGTTTCTAATTGTTGAACTGGGTTTTTAAATTTATTGTTATTAAAGTTACCTGTACGTTGATAACGAGAATTATTTGCACTCTTATTAAAGTTGTTTGCTTGCTTGCGTTCAAGAACTTGAGATTTCGTTCTATTATTTCGCACCGTTTTCATATTCATCTAGCTTATCAACGAGTTCTTTTGGCGTCAAAAATTTCGCCCATTCGTCGATGAAATGTTCTTTCAACTCAGCCGGAACTCGGCGTTTCACCTGATCCGTAATCATCAAGTCCTTCAAACCTTGAAAATCCTTAATTCCTAGTCCTGAAATCCATTCTTCAAAATAGTTCTGTAATTCAAAGGCGTAGTCACTCCAAGTAATATTTGTGTTTGGATGAACAATAAACTTTTGATGAAATTTCTCCGGACTGAGTTTAAAACGCTTCAACAACAATTTCTTAATATGCTCGTAATCATTAGCTTTTTCTTCAGGTTCCCTAGCAATTATTTGTGTGATCTCGTACGGTAATAATCCCAATAGATGACATACCCACTCTTCTTCAGGTATTTTAGCCCTTCGTGCTTGGCGCTCAAATAGAACCAAATATAGCTTATTTCCGATTCCTTAAGATTAAATTTGCGAATTGGCTTCTGCAAATCGTTGTTCGGTTTAACCAAAACCACTTCCTGGTCTACGTTGCTTTCGTTGTTTACTTCACGGCTATTAGCAATGCGTAATATTTCCAATTCGTAAGCTCTCTCTTTTTCTTTTTCTATGCGTTCCGTTTCGAATCGTAGCATTTCCAATTGCTCTTGTCTTTCGATTTCAAGTTGTACTTTTTCTTCTTGATTTCGTTCTTTTTCTTCTTCAACTAACCTATTCAGCATTATTTTAGCAAATTCTTCATCATAATTTGGCGACTTTTCAATCAACTGCCTTAAACAAGCGTTTTTCATACTACTATCAACAGTTTCACCTAATTCCGTCGCCAATTCTAACAAACAAGCTTTCTTATAATTTCCTAAATAAGCCATACTTATTTTTTTGAAAAACGTAAACGCAATCGAGTAATTTAATCTTTATATAAAATTCGTACCTGTCCGTCGTTTCGTTGCTATCCGTCATTTCGAATTGCGTTTTATTTTTAAAAACCATCAGTTTACGTACTTCGTTATCGTTGGTGGCGTATATGGATCTTCAAATCCCACTTCTGATTTGTTGACTTCTCTTATTTTAATGTGCTTATTTCTATATAGATGAGTCGTTTCAATATAAAATAATATATATATAGCTTTATTTATAAGAGAACTCACTTATTTACGTTACGTTACTCAGTTACTAGTTACTACATTCCATGAATTTTACTTAGCTATCAAAATAAGTGCCATGAGAACTACTGATGTTGCCACTCAGGCGTATGAAACTTTGCGCGCACACATGTCACTATAAACTTAAGATACCAAATTTTGATATATATATATATATATATATATATATATATATATATATATATATATATATATATATAATCTTTAATTTGATCATTTATTCTTTTTTATTTTAAAGATTATGTTTTATAAGAAATTAAGTCTTTCATTAATTATCTTGATGAGAGGGGGAAATTATCTAAAGAAGCAAAATCTAATTTTATTACTGGCTCTACCTACTATGGCTTAAAAATAACTTTAGCTGCTACTTTAGAAATTTCTAAATTTTTAATTAATAAGTGTGGTTTTACTTACTTAATGACAGCTAGATTAAATCAGGATTCTTTGGAGGTTTGGTATTTCATACTTATTCACTGTTTTTTAAATCTTGAAGTGTTTTTTAGTTTATTGATTTATTCATTTTATTTTCAGAAATTTTTTGGAATTATAAGACATACCTGTGTTGTAATGATCATCCTAATTCATCTGTTTTTCTGCAAATATTCCGTCTCATTGTAACATAATCATTAATAATGCCTCCTGAAAATTCAAATGTTGATGGATCAGAATTTCTAAAGACTTTATTAGAATTTGATTTCAATAACACTGAAAATACTAAAAAATTAGAATGGAATGAAAAAATAGATGCTATGATAGAAAATAGTTCCTATTTATTTCAGGCATCAGCAACACTGCAAAATGATCCCAACTACAATTTATTTAATTCAAATGATATGGTTGTACGTTATTTTTCAAGTTATGTTGCAAGAAAAGCCAGAAAATTTACAACTTGTGAATCTTGCAGAAATGCTTTAGTTGATGAAATGGGGGATACACAATGCTCTACAAATGCATTAATTGAGGCCAAAAATAACGGTGGTCTTCTAACACCATCCACAAATCTTTTTTTACTCATAAATATATTAGAAAGTGCTCCAGTGCAAGTTTTAAGCACAGAAATTTAAGCATCTTTACTTTAAATGGCATATTTGAGTGCTTAGAAACTAAGAAATTACCACTAGTAGGCTGCTTAAATCATCAACATTATTTAAGTGCTTCAATCATAAATTTTTTTAACTACCAGGATGCATTTTATATGTGACAGAGCGAATAAAATTGATGCAGCTAAAGTTAATAAAACAAAAAAATATAGAAAATTATCTTAATTTTTTTTGTATAGGTGAGTCGTCGGAAGCTCAGTGGCAGAGCACTAGTTTCTAATTTATTATCTTTATTACTTTATCTTAAATATTATTACTTTATCTTAGACGACTTGAGGTCCATTCAGACTCAGAACAATGAGGACCAGAAGTAATTCTGGGTAACATAGGCTGTCTGAGTACAGTGTCAAAAAATTTTTTCCCTTTGCCATTACTTTTAAAGCTATACCTTTATGACACCTTAATCCAGGCTTTTTGTACCTATGTTATATTATAATTTAAAATTAAGTGTGCATGCAGATATGGAAGTATTTGTGTGTGTGCTTTTTTTCTGGCATTTGCCTGGATAAACATTTAGTTGTTCTTGTAAAATTAACATTTATAATATTTGTACTTGGAAATAATTAAATATGTGTACTAATAAGTATGTAATTATTTTCCATGTATTCATAATAATTAATAAATTTTTACAACTTTACAGGGATGTTATATGGAACATATGCATTAAAAATATTGAATATTTTATTTTATAATTCATAACTATTGTAATTTGAAGTATTTATATTTTTATGTGTTCATAAGTGCTAAAAATTTAAAACTATTTCAAATATTTGCATGATTAATTTAAGAAAATGTTTATTATAATTTTTATTTCTACCATATTTATATCATTTTTAATTTGATCTTGAGCAACAAATGTAACATGTACCTGTATTCTTTTTGTATTTGCTTTGAATTTGATCTTGCTAATTTTACTTTAGATTAAATTCACTAAATTTTCAAATTATTCCTTTTTTATGCTATTACTCAGTTTTGTGTATTACTATGTATTTTTTTGATATTTAATAAAGTTATTCTTTTCTTTTAGCAAAACCCAACTCGTTGTAATGCAGAAGTAGATACACAATACAAAGTGAGTGAAATTTCCATGACACAAATATTCATAACTTGACTGACATTGTTGGATGCATTGAACCCTATGTCCCAATTAACTAAATACTCTATTTTTCATGAGTTACTATTATTTTTAAAAAAGTGACCCAGTGAAATAGGATATTTAGTTTGTAATTCATATTAAAAGAAGCAAAAATATTTAGTTTAATTTGCACTTTGTTATTGCTTTCTTTTTAAAGAAATGTAAATTTAGATTTTTAATATATTATTCAGGAAAAAAAATGAAAAATAAGAAAGCCTATTGTAGTTTATGATTTGTAACTAAATTTAAGTAGTTCTTACCTGTAATTTTAAGAAATGTTATATTTATGTAATTATTTAATTACATAACATAGTTATTGGTTATATGGAATTTGAGAAATATTTAACTTTTAATTGTGTAAAAAATGAATTACAAATAATGATAAAATGCAACATCATAACAAAATATATTAAAAGCTTTAACTAGGAATAAAAAAATTTGAACAAAAAAATGAATATTAAAATGATTTTATGTAAAAATCACTAGAATAATTAAATTGAAATGTAAAACTTATATTTGATTCAAATAAGATTAATTTTAATATAATAACTATAGTTATATTTAAAAATAATTGAATAGAATTTGATTTCCTATTAAAATATATTGAATTTTAATTAATTATTCTAAAATAATTTGAAACTCAATTCCTAAAATTACAATTAATGGTAAAATGCATTAAAGTAATGTATCTATTAAAATTTCTTTCAGCTTTATAAACTATCTATTAAAATGGTTAAAATCAGAGAAAATAAAAATAAATAATCAAGGGAAAACATCTATAATTAAATATAACTATTCAAATAATATTGGAAATAGATACAATGAATTTTCTAAAATAAATGTTTCTCTATCCACAAAAACGAAAGTAAAATTGGTTCTATTTATTTTTATTATCTACATTAAATAAAAAATAAGAAGTATCTTCAAAATCAGTAGATTTGTTAAAATTTAAGAATGCTTATAAAGAAATTAATTCAGAATTCTTGATTTTGTTTTTATGTAAAGGCTGATGCAATAGTAAAAACTATTTCTTTTTAAGAAATTACTTCCACTTTTTTATCTTCAGGAAACTATCATTAACAAAAATCCTTCTATAAATTCATACAGAATTTAATATGTATTTCAGTTAAATTTAATATGTTATTCAGAATATGTATTTCAGTTGCTTTAAAAATTTTAAAAGTTTGATAAAAAAAAAACCTTTAAATGATTTTATTTTTAATAATTTGAAAAGTGAAAAGTAACATTGAATTCATTTATAAATTCTTAAAGTTAAGTCACATTGTGTTTACACTTTTAATATTAGAGGTGTTATATATTACGAAACATTATTTATGATGATTTTTTTTCTTTTGAAATAAAGTATTTAGTCAAAAATAAAACAATAAATGAACCCACAAAAAAAAAGCTGGCAACTGCTATAAAATATTTCAAAATACTGTTTCAGTTGATACCTTCTAAAAATTATGGGAAAATACTAACATTAATTATGAAAATTCCATTAGAAATGCATTTTAGCTTTTAATAATTCTGGAACATATATATATATATATATATATATATATATATATATATATGTTCCAGATAAAAGAATAACTAAGATATCTAAAGCATATCTAATGAGATTCGATCTGGATATCTCTTGGATATCGTATTTTACTTAGATAGATATATTTTGGTTATCTAGGAAACATCCAAAGGATATCCAAAATATCTAAGAGATATCTATCAGACGTCGCAATATCCAAATATCCACGGGATATCCATTTGCTGCGACCCTTTGGATAACTAGTAGACATAACAACGATATTCGGATATCTTGTGTATATCTAAGAGGCAAAGCGATGTCCAGATAAATGTCTGAGAGATATCTCTTGGATATCGTGTGGATCTTCGTGGTTATTTGGGTCAGACAAACGAAGCTGTATATCCCGTCGGCTACGTGGATTTAATTCAGTAGGATGAGTCTTTCGTTTAACCAGAACACCAAGAGGGTAAAAGTACGACTTTGCTCTAAACACCTCCGATAGATGGCACCACCAGAGGATCCACTCGTTCACTTTTGACATTGATCTGGAGGAGGAGGAAATCTTTCCCAGACCATTACACCCATGGCAACTGCTCAACGATCGAGTACAGGACTTTCGACTCCACAGATTTAACGAGCAAGTATATTGCGTGTATTTGGTGGTTCTTTGGTGGCATTGGGAATCGAACCCAGCCCTTCCGGATGGAACGCCGATGTCCTAATCGCTAAGCTACCGCGGCTCTATCGTTGGAAAATAATATTATTATGAAATTTTATAAGTATAAAAATACTTCACAGAATTGTGCCTTTTTCTATAAAATATTTACCAAAAATATTAAATTAAAAGTTTTCGATATTATATCTGCATTTTCATTATACTAAATGCTTTATTGTATTAATTGGGACTAAAAAACCTGTGTAACAAAAGAAAAATTTAAAATTTATATTGATGTGTCAAATGAGAAATTATTTTCAGTTACATTATGTAGAGTAATTAAATATATTTAAGAAATTAGGACAGAGTTTTTTACGAACATCTGAAGTATCTATCGTTTTAATGTCATTAATTATTAATTTATTAGTATTAAAATATTTAAATTATTCAATTTATTAACAACATTAAATCCTTCTCCGAATTCTATAAAGTTAAAAATTTGAATCAATATTTATAACATTTATTAAAATTTCCCTGTAGAAATTTTGCAACATTGTTAATAAACCGCATTATAAAACAGGCAACAAAAGAATTCTTTTACATCAATTCCACGAAAATTTATTTATTTTATATTGCGAATGCTTGCATTACTTTGATATTTTGTAAAATATTTCCTTACCCAAAATTGTTTGCATAGCTTTTCTTAAAAATGACTTAGTCATGATTCGACGTAATAATTTCACTCGATAATGAGATATTTCTTTAAATAAAATTTCTTAAAAATTATGTTTAGAAAATTTCGAAAATAGTAACAATCTCCTCTGGAACAGATTCCGTAAACATACCTTAATAAGAGCTATATATTCGCTGATTTTAATAAAGGAAATTAATGGAAAAACTTTAAAGATATTAATGACATCAAGAATTCTTTATCATTCAGATTTATGAAATAATATTTTTATACGTCACAGTGTGCTCTCGTCTTAATTATAATATTTCATACGCGTTTAAGTAGAATTGTAATAAGTTATTCTAGAATAAATTTCCATTAATTTCTTGGGGTTCAAGCTGTAAAATGTTTGACTGGAAATCGAAAACGGATAACAAATAGCAAATATGAATCGTTTCATATTTCTCACTATAATATGTCGATGTATATCACCGGTGTATAAAAATGCATTTTTAGCGATGACTTCAGATAGAAAAATCACCAGAAAATTTAAGTTTTGATTATTTATCAATACACTGAGTATTTTCAGAAAAATAAATATGATTCCACTGTAATTGTTCTCAAAAAAAGTGTGTTAAAATAAATATAGGAATTTTTTTTATCATATATAATAAACTTTTTTTAACTTATCTTATGAAAATAGTGTTGTAAATTTTTTTTCCAACGGCGGGCACTTCTTGTGGCGAACCCTATGCCATAACAAGGACAGAAACTGCTACTCATTTGTCGTTACCCAGCGGGCACCTGTGAACCAAGTCACGGAGGCGGGTAGAGTTGCCCACGCCATACCACCACAAACCCGTTTATAGGGTGGGCCACATTCATAGATAGACATACGCAATGGAACACCTGGTTATCATCTTAGGTTATCAGGTACCACATTCCTACATCATCACAGAAGAAAGGACAGAGAGAACAGAGAAAGAAAGTAACATCCATGCTCGAACCGAGATTCGAACCCGGGACCCACAGCTCAGGGATCAGGAACGCTAACCACTCAGCCATCGGTCGGCATAGTGTTGTAAATTAGAGAAATAATTTTAATCATTTAGAAGTTTTTTAATCAATTTAATAAAAATGTTTTAATTTCGCTAATTTAAGAAATTGAGTTTATATTTAATATATAAAATATGTTTCAACTAAAATAGCACATATAAAATGTTAACGAAAAAATTAATTTTTAAGTATATTTAATTTTTTTTTATAATTTTCCTGTTTTTAATTTTCCTTTATTCTTATTTTTTTATTTCCTCAGAATGTTTTCCTTTGCATACTAAATGACTCGCATCTTGAAATTTCACTCTAATTTAAAAAAATTTCTCCATGTTTATGTTTTTCCAGTTGTTTAATATTTCTATTGAAGCCCTGTGGCTGAGTGATTGCGCTACCGAAGCTCTAGTCCGAGGGTCGGTACTGAAGTTGGACTAGGTCGACATAGCCTTTCATCCCTTCAGTGGGATGATAAAACGAGTATAAACTTGCAAAAATGATTCATGTCAATAATTTTGTTGCATTAAGGTTAACGGGTTTGGAATACTCGCCCATCGTCAAGCCCCTTGTTATTTTGAGCCACGGTCATGTGACGAGGTCGACACCTGAGCTATCATCCTCCTCTCCACATCCACGCCAGACCAGCGGGCAGATTTTGGAATCCCAGATCAATGTGGGACACGTTCCCAACGCACGGAATTCCAGCAACCCGTTGAGGGAGAATGTGGTCACCCTCCCAATCGCTGCCCGCGGCAAATGATGCTTCACTTTGCTGATCGTAACGGGAAGTGGAGTGAAGCCACTATTGCTCCATACCTCCTCTGAAAACTTTATTGTTTTCAAATTATCATTCTTTATATCACACGGTCCATTCTTCTGGACAACGCACGATGTGGTAAAGTCAACGTATTTAAAAAAAAATAATAATAATAATTAGCCAATGTGTTTTAGAATAGCCATGACGAAGCCTGTTTCGAATTACTTACCTGGACAACTTTCGCCCTGTCTCCTAAAAATATGTATGTCACTGAGCAATGTGGCCTGTTGAGAAAATACTGTAATTGTATGAACTGGGAAATCTTGAAATGAACAAAATTTCATAATACCTGATAGAATAATCTTTTCTAATATCTGAAAATTCAAAAATTAATACATCGTGCAGAAAAAATGTAATTATAAAAAATACATTAAATTTACACGTATAATACATTCAAATAATCTATGTGTGTGTATAAATTTTAATTCGATTAATGTATTTTGTTTCCAATTCCAAATAATTAGGTACGATATTATTGCAAGTATTAATAAACATATGCATCTATCTATAATACTGTATTGTTTGATAATTTTTTTAATAAATTATTAAATTTTTTACAAAACAATATTATATTTATATTGAAAAGTTTTAGCGATCCTAAGAATAGCATTGCATTTTCTTATACTTGAGAAATTAAACGATTTGTAAAGGTAAAGGCTACCTTAGTATGCGCTTGCATGTTTTCGGGGTTTTCTCCTTTGTATTATTCGATTAGGAAATATTACTTATAAAAAGTGCCTTTCTTTTATTCATATCAATAAAAATTTCATCTTATTTAAAGCTAACACTTTGCGATATCTTTATTGAAACATCACTAAGAGATACAAATCAACATAATTCTGTAAATAAAAAATATTCAATACCTGTTTACGCTTTTTTTGTAGTTTTTCCAATTTTTATTTATATTAGTTTTAAGGAGAGGTAAAAATTAGTAACCTTATTGTTGGCAGCATTTTGAAACTTAAGCGGAAGAGAATGTTAAAAAAAGTTTAGGTAGAGAGAGAGAAAGTAGCTACTATATGTGGACAAGAGCTCTAGAAAAAGATTTCCTCCTCATTATTTTATAGATTATTTGTTATTTGATAATTGAAGGTTTGTTTGTCTTACATTTTATAGAAAGTTCTAGCGAAAACCAATCAGTTTTTAGATAGATTGCAGCTGTAAGATGTGTATATACACTGCTCAAAACAATTAAAGGATATTGTAAGTTTTACATAAAATAATGATATAAACGAAATTTTTTTTGCTGAAAATGGAAGGAGAGAATCACAAATGAAAATCTTTCTGATTTTCAAACTGTGGAGTATGCTAATTTTGAGTTCGACGTCAAAAACGTCACTTCAGCGGCAGTGAATGAAATTTGACTTTCAACTGAATAAAAGACAATGAATACAAGGATGATCGGTTTTCAGTGACTGCTTTGTTTCGATGAGTACGATGTCTCAGCGAAGTCATTTAACCGATTCAGAAGCTTGGAGAGTTGTTGGTACGTTAGAAGGGGGCCAAACTCAAGCTGGAGTAGCACAAGTCATTGGAGTGTGATTTACAGGATCTGGAACCGTTTTTTGGAGACTGGAAGTGCAGACCGTAGACCAGGGTAAGGTCGTAGACGGGCAACAACGCCCAATGAAGATCGTTATTTAGTGTTAACGGCTCGGAGACACCGAAATATGAACGCTGATTTTCTCCAACACCTTCGCTTGGCTACTGACAGCACGGTTTCAACTCAGACTGTCCGAAACCGGATCCATGGTGTAGGTCTGTATGCTCGCCGACCGATGGTATGTGTTAAACTAACATCAAGGCATCGTCGCGACCGCAGGCAGTGGGCAACAGAGCATGTGAACTGGAGGAGAAATGAATGGAGCAATGTTCCTTTTTCTGACGAGTCCCGTTTTCTGTTCATCCTGATAATAGGCGTATTTTCATCTGGAGGGACCGTGGCAGTTGGAATAATCCAGCGTTCGTGCACGAAAGTGTCAGATTTTGCGGTGGGGGAGTGTTGGTGTATGGTGGCATCTCCATTGACGGGTGCACAGACCTCTATATCATTCGAGATGGACCTCTGACTGGTCGCCAATATAGGGATGAGATCCTCAGATCTATTGTAGTCCCTTACGCTGCAGCAATCGGAGATGACTTCATTTTAAGGACGATAACTGCAGGCCACATCGTGCTAACCTGGTGGAGGATTTTCTTTTCAAGGAAGGAATCGTACGAATGGAATGGCCAGCGTGTTCTCCAGACATGAATCCAATAGAGCATGTTTGGGACGCTCTAGGAAGACGAGTTGCTGGCCACCAACACCCCCACAAACTCTCCAAGAACTGGAAAGAGCTCTTCTGGAAGACTGGGACAGAATACCCCAACTCGTGATTAATAGCCTCATTGACTCCATGCCTCAAAGGTGTTCAACGTTGCTGGCCGTCCGTGGAAACCATACCCGCTACTGAAAATGACTTCCTTTGAAGACAACACCTTTTCTTATTCTTTTTTTCTCATATGCACAAATTGTGTTTTTCTACTTTTGTACACAAATGCGCAATAAAATGCATTTTTTCTGCCAAACATGTGTAATTTATTCTCATATAACCTACTACGTCTGTCGACCACGTATCAATCAGCTAAAAAGTTTCCCAGCCACAAGATCCACCTAAAACCTCAATATCCTTTAATTGTTTTGAGCAGTGTATATCTAGTGGGAATCATTTAACCAGTGAAAAAAAATCAAATTACGGTTGAATAGAAAAGGGGGAAAACCAAACACTTTTTTGAACTGTGAAGCAGAAAAACGTAGCATAATGTCTGGTGCCGCGTTAGTTTTAAATCTAAGAAAAGTTAACATAAAAAGACAATTATCCGAAATAGGTTCGTCCCTTTCTGAAATTTATGAGGAAAATATTTTGCGTGCGAAACTGGATAAATTAGAAAAAATAGAAATTTGAACAGTTAAAAATAGGTATTTATTCTTCAGTGAAAGATTAAGAATTTGCTGAATGAAAAATAAATAGGCATTATTGAGATGGATTTCTAGAATTTAGAGGTAAAAATTATAACATTATTATTTAGTATTAAGTCAAAATCAATTATTTTCAAAATATTGTAAATGATAATAATAATGAAAACTTTGCTATAAAATCACCAGAAATTCCATTCCCAATATTTTATGGAAAATGTGAAGAATTTTAAAATTTTAAAATTCAGCTTGAAAATTTAATGCGAGATAATTCTAATCTCATCGATAACCAAAAACTTTTGTTATTCACGTCTAAAATTTCTAACCTAATCTAAAGTTTTCTGAAAAGTGAAACAAAGCAAAAATTGAAACGGTTGATGATACCTACGAGTCCTTATTTCAAGCATTAGAAAATAGCTATAATAATGAAAGATATGTAGTAGACTCTCATGTAAAAAAAAATATTTTAAGTTATGAAAAATTAATTCATGCATCTGGTAAAGAATTAAGATTTTAGATTATATAAATAAAAATTTAAGATCATATTAAAAAATTTAACGTTTCAAAGAAATATTCTGATATTTAATTAATGAATCAAAAGCTTGATCGGGAAAATTGAATTAACTTTAACAAACAATGATACTTTTGGTTATGATGAACTTATTAAATTTATTGAAAGATATATAGTATTGGATAGTGTTACTCGTAATTCATTTAAAAATAGATATGTAGACCATATTGATAAAAATAATAAATCTAAAACATTTTTGCAAATATGTATGATGTTTTTTTTAAGGTGGGCGCCATTGCTCGGTATATTTAAAATTCGAGTTTAAACAAAAAGTGAAATTTTTTAATGTTCGAAATTTAGCTTTACTGCCCGGTTGGCACTGCAGTTGGTAGCGCTACACTGATGTTTTTTATAAGGTGGGCGCCATTGCTCGGTATATTTAAAATTCGAGTTTAAACAAAAAGTGAAATTTTTTAATGTTCGAAATTTAGCTTTACTGCCCGGTTGGCACTGCAGTTGGTAGCGCTACACTGATGTTTTTTTTAAGGTGGGCGCCATTGCTCGGTATATTTAAAATTCGAGTTTAAACAAAAAGTGAAATTTTTTAATGTTCGAAATTTAGCTTTACTGCCCGGTTGGCACTGCAGTTGGTAGCGCTACACTGATGTTTTTTTAAGGTGGGCGCCATTGCTCGGTATATTTAAAATTCGAGTTTAAACAAAAAGTGAAATTTTTTAATGTTCGAAATTTAGCTTTACTGCCCGGTTGGCACTGCAGTTGGTAGCGCTACACTGATGTTTTTTTTAAGGTGGGCGCCATTGCTCGGTATATTTAAAATTCGAGTTTAAACAAAAAGTGAAATTTTTTAATGTTCGAAATTTAGCTTTACTGCCCGGTTGGCACTGCAGTTGGTAGCGCTACACTGATGTTTTTTTAAGGTGGGCGCCATTGCTCGGTATATTTAAAATTCGAGTTTAAACAAAAAGTGAAATTTTTTAATGTTCGAAATTTAGCTTTACTGCCCGGTTGGCACTGCAGTTGGTAGCGCTACACTGATGTTTTTTTTAAGGTGGGCGCCATTGCTCGGTATATTTAAAATTCGAGTTTAAACAAAAAGTGAAATTTTTTAATGTTCGAAATTTAGCTTTACTGCCCGGTTGGCACTGCAGTTGGTAGCGCTACACTGATGTTTTTTTTAAGGTGGGCGCCATTGCTCGGTATATTTAAAATTCGAGTTTAAACAAAAAGTGAAATTTTTTAATGTTCGAAATTTAGCTTTACTGCCCGGTTGGCACTGCAGTTGGTAGCGCTACACTGATGTTTTTTTTAAGGTGGGCGCCATTGCTCGGTATATTTAAAATTCGAGTTTAAACAAAAAGTGAAATTTTTTAATGTTCGAAATTTAGCTTTACTGCCCGGTTGGCACTGCAGTTGGTAGCGCTACACTGATGTTTTTTTTAAGGTGGGCGCCATTGCTCGGTATATTTAAAATTCGAGTTTAAACAAAAAGTGAAATTTTTTAACGTTCGAAATTTAGTTTTACTGCCCGGTTGGCACTGCAGTAGGTAGCGCTACACTGATGTTTTTTTTAAGGTGGGCGCCATTGCTCGGTATATTTAAAATTCGAGTTTAAACAAAAAGTGAAATTTTTTAATGTTCGAAATTTAGCTTTACTGCCCGGTTGGCACTGCAGTTGGTAGCGATACACTGATGTTTTTTTAAGGTGGGCGCCATTGCTCGGTATATTTAAAATTCGAGTTTAAACAAAAAGTGAAATTTTTTAACGTTCGAAATTTAGTTTTACTGCCCGGTTGGCACTGCAGTAGGTAGCGCTACACTGATGTTTTTTTTAAGGTGGGCGCCATTGCTCGGTATATTTAAAATCAAGTGATAAAAATTTCCTTTCTATTTATTCGAATTTTAAAACTTCTACAGTATTTAATTGTAATGAAATATTCAACTTTTTAATATTTGGAATTCGAAAAAACGCGTGATTTCAAAGCTGAAGTTCGAACGCGATCGTTATTGGTTGAAATTTATCGCGCGTAGTGACGCAATTTAGGTGGGCGACAGAGCTGTAGAGCGCTTGGTGCCAAAATTTGAAATCGCGCCAATCCCGTTCCCATCTGGTAACTTTTACCGAAAATTATATTTTGGATAGTATTTCTAAAGACCCGTGGCTAACTTGGCTGTGGTTCTCAAGTTACTCTATTTACTGGGTTTGTGCAAAATAAAAAATAAATAACGCAGTTGAGTGTGAATTAAAAATAACAAGTTCTCACATTAAAAAAAATAATTCTTTTCTTGCTCGCATCGAAGTTTGATTGTATCAGAAATTGAAAGCGTTACTCCCAGATAAGTATTTTGATGTAGATAAATTCCTAAAATTGTAATGTTAGCCTATGCTAATTTTCTGACTTAAAAATTAGCTCCAAATTTTTAAGCCAGAAAAAATTCATTTATTAATTGGTGCAGAATAAAGGCCAATGATTACAGTTTAAAAATTCAGAAAAGAGAAAACTATATTAAGACACTGAGTAGGAGGTGAAATCCCATGTTTTGTTTTATTACAAACCTTTCTACAGAAACTTATTCAATACAACGTTCGGTTTCAGATACTACAGTAAGATTATTTGATCCACTAATTCACTCTGAAATTGGACTGAACATTTCATTACTTTCGAATGAAGAAAAAGCTTAAAGGAAATTTCAAGATGCCTTAACTGAACTAAAAAGCCTCAAAATAGATCGATATCTGCAAACAAATTAGAGCTGCATGGATCCTCTGATGCGACAAAAGATGCCTATGGAACAGTTTCCAAAGTGTGAAATTGCTGACTCTCAAAAACACCCACTCATTTTACCCAAAGGTCATAAGTTAACAAAAAATGATTGTAGAAAATGCTCATAAGAAATATTTGCATATTTTCCATCAAGAATTGTTATATTTTGCGCGCAAAACATTTTGGAAAATTAATGTCGGTCAATTTGTAGAAAAACTGTCCACAACTTTAAAGTAAACCAGTTAGAGAACACCAAATTATGTCAATTGCCTAAAGAACGAGTAAATGTAAATTTAGTGTTGAATTGCTCAAATACTGACTTTTGCGGATCTTTTTTTATTAAAAATAGAGGCCAACATAAAGGTATATGTTTGTATTTTTATTTGTACGGTTATGAAGGTTTTTTATATGAAGGTACGATTATGAAGACATTTAGCTGTAGTCAGGGAATTATCTACTGAATCATTTATTGCTACCTTAAAAAGAGTTATTTCTAGGAGAAGTAAGCCAAAAAAATTTATGATATTTCAAAAAATTTCAAGGTTGCTAGTAAAGAACTTAAGAAATTGTATGGATTAGTAAGAGCTCCAAATTTTGGAACTTTGTGAGAAGTTAGAGTTAAGTTTTTCAATTATAATTTAAAACGGTTGGAGATACAAAATTAACTTATAAAAAATTTCTTACTATTGTTACACCAATCGAAGGAATTTAAAATCCCCACCTATTAACTTCTTTAAAAAATAATATTGAAGATTTGAAAGTCTTGACAGTTTTGCAGTTCTTAATTGGTCGCCCTATTAATAGCATTATTGAATTAGATATTTATGATGTTGAAAAGTAATAGATTACATTTGTGGAAAAAATGTGGAAAAATGATTGAACGATTGAGAGAAGACGCCCTGGCAAATTAGCTATTTAAATAATTTGCGGCAACGTAATCGTTAAAGACAACATTAAAGTTATTGACATAATTGTCATGAAAGAAAATAAAGTGCCTACCTGGTTCGTGGAAAATTGGAAGATGATTGAAGTCTATTATAGTAAAGATAATTTGTGGATAAAATTAAAAACTAATAATGGATTATTTAAACGATCAAAATCAAAAATTTGCCATTTTACCAATTGAAAAGTGAATGTATTTCGTGTTATTTTTTGTTTGTTTTCATTTACATAAATTTAATTATTTTTTATATTTTTGTATTTTGGTAATCTGTATGAATATTTGCATTTTAATGCAAGTAATTATTTGCCATTGTAGAATTTGAAAATATATTTGATTATAGTAGTAACCTATTTAAAAGTGTTGAATGGTAGTTTCTATTTACATTATTGCTTTTTTTATGTACTCTACCTTTAATTGAAATTGATATTTCAAAGAGTTTGTATATATACGCCTTTTTTCTTTTTGTTTTTTTAAAATTTATGTTGGTTTTAAGAGCAAGTACAGGCATGGTTCTATAGAGCTACCAGCTTTTTAGAGCTTAAAAAAATGTTAAAAAAGGATTAGATTGAGAAAGTACCTGCTATTGGTAAAAAGAACTCCGGATAAAGATTCTCGCTCCCTCATTATTTTGTAGGTTATTTGTTAAGCCTTATTATAATAAATTTCTTGTTTGATAATTGAAAATAGTATATTTGTCTTCAAACTCAAGCCAAAACTTTAGATAGTTTGAATTTATAAGATGTACATGTAAATTACAATTATTATTCATTAAATTAAAAAAATACAGAATAAATTCTCTGGAAACATTTTCTCAGAAGTTGAGTTTCTTTTAAAAAATTCAAACATATTTATTTGCTGAAATCAATTTCCTGTTGCGTAGGCTATGAATACTCAATTTCTGATTCATTAAAATTATTATATTGTTGCTGTACTTTAAACAAGAAAATTTATTGAAGAAATAAATGCTGAATTGCTTCTTCTTTGTAAGTATTTTCTTTTAATTGCTTGCTAAGAAAATTAAGTCATCTATGATGATAGAAAATAAATGATTAAATGAGATGGAGATTTAGTGCAATTTGCCTTATTCTTCAGTATGGTTAACTCGGGGAACTCAATTTAAACTCAAATTTGGCGATGGAACATTAAAACGACAAATTTGAAACGAAAAAGTTTTTTTCGAAATTTCAGTGAAGACTAATCATGTATTTATTTTAAAAAGTAATGAATTTGTAATATTTTTGTTTCTTCGATATCAAAGCATTTTGAAGTCATTTCATTTTAATTTCGAAATAAGAAAAATAATGTGATATAGAAAAAAGATTACAATTATATTACTGTTGCACGGTAAACAAATTTATCGTCCATTCAACTGTATCAGCTCTAGAATAGCTGTTACCAATTATCAAAAATGTAATCTTCTCTTATATCAAACAGAAATCTTTGCAGATTAATAAAATTGACCCCCACACTGAACATTATACCACCATTTCTTTACATCTGTGTACCATTAAATTTGATAAGAGTGATACCAGTTTCAATCAATTCGAAACTGCTTTGACTGATGTAGTTTTTGATAATGAATTTCGTTTCAAATTAGATGTCTCTTGATGGATTAGTGCAGTTGAGACGTACAGACCAACATAGATATCTTACGTTTACTATCTTTCGCCACATGCTCACAACAGGTGTTTGCACTCATGTATTCCAGTTCTTAATACAACTAGATCACTTTGATACTCAAATCTAGCACTCTTACTGTACATAGAAAACAGACGGTATTCTACCACCCATTTCTTACTGGCTCACTTTGCGATAACTAAGGACTACTTTTTAAACAAACTCAATGACCATTCGTAGAGGGTACGTTTTGCAAGTGCGTAGGGAACAAGCTATATCTTTCTGATGTGTCTCTACTCTTTTACGGTAATTTCCAGGTCAACTTGTTCCATTACCCTTTCTTCCATAAAACAAAGATTTGAAACATAGCAAAATGGTTAGTTTTTTCTCTGGACGTTCAGTTTTGAGTTTTTTATTTGGTTAACTGACATCATTTGGCAAACATTTCGACAAGACATTATCTAGAAGCCATATCAGTGCATACCATAATTAGGTGACAGTTAAAAACAGCTCTTTCATATGGCTTTTTTCTTTTTTTAGCTGTCACATTATAAGATAAAACATTCAAATCCTTTAGAGTACGGCTCTTATATTTTTGTTTTATCACAAGTTAAAATAACTATTGGAAGTATTTGTATTTGATTAAAAAATTAAGTGAGCTCAGACAAGTTGGCACTTTTGAAAACTGTATTAGGTGTTGGCTCATATATATATATATATATATATATATATGTATGTATATATATATACATATATATATATATATATATATATATATATGTATGTATATATATATACATACATACATACATATATATGTATACATACATATATATATATATATATATATATATATATATATATATATATATATATATATATATATATATATATATATATATATATATATATATATATATATATAAAATTTATCTTTATAAATACACTGTTGGCCACCGAAAATGCAACACCCTGAAGTAAGCATGCAAATAACATAAAATTTACAACATACATTAGCGCAGGTGAGATATGCAAATGATTAGAATTTCAGCGCAGACGCACATCATGCGCGCCTGCAGTGCCACTTCAAAGCGTTATTTAAGACTTAAATATTTTGACGATTTCACGTTCAGCAATTGTGTTTTTCTTGTGGTTTTATGACAAAAAAAACGATTAATTATACCTCGTAGAAGGCAGCAATCATTTTTGATCAAGTATCCGAGTTCGACAGAGGAAGGATAGTGGCCTACCGAAATTGTGGATTATCTTTCAGGGAAATCAGCAGTCATGTTGGACGAAATCAAACAATTGTAACGCGGGTATGTGATCGTTGGATGAAGGAGGGTACGACGGATCAACGCAAGTGATCGCATCCACCCTAATGCACCATTTCACGTGATGACTGGCATATTGTGCCCAAGGAACATCTGGAACCATAGCACAACATATCCAGTCTGTAACGCGTCATCCAGTGTCTGCGCTTACCATTCGACGCCGCTTACAGCAGAGTGGTCTGCCCGCAAGACATCCATTTCTTCGTCTGATCTTGACAAAGAACTACAAACGTCTCAGCCGCCAGTGGTGCGATGAAAGAAGGATGTGGGAGGCAGAATGGAATGAAATTGTCTTCACTGGCAGGCCATGCTTTTGTCTGCAACATCACGACGGTCGTTTTCGAGCCTGGAGACACCAGGTTGAGACGATGCTGAACAGCTGCGTTATGCACCGCCATACTGGTCTTGCACGGGGTATTATGGTATGGGTGGTATTGGTTATCACTCTCGCACACCTCTAGTACACATTGCCGGTACTTTAAGCAGTCAGCGCTATATCTCCAAGGTGCTGGAGCAAGCTGTCCTTCCTTACCTTCAGGGCTTGCTTACAGCCATATTTCAACAGGATAACGCGTGACCACACGTGGCACACATTGTCCAAGGTCTCTTCGTCAAACACCAGATAGAATTGCTTTACTGGCCGGCTCGTTCTCTGGATCATTCGCCTATAGGAAACATGTGGTCTATGGTTGCTCAAGGATTGATCTAGATTACATCCCCAGCTGCCGCAACAGATCAACTTAGGCAAAGTGTGGAAGGTACTTGGTCTGTTGTTCCCAGGAACACATCCAAAGTCCACTTGAACCGATCCTGAGGCGTGTGGCAGCGGTGATCTCCAACAATGTCGGCTCTTTCGGCTATTGATTTTGGCAGGAATCGTACTTCACAGAAATCTATAAATTTAATCTATTGATACTTAGTCAACATGTTATCTACAAAATAAATTTTGTTGTGATATCTCTTGTCTTTCTTGGTGTTGCAATTTGGGTGGCCAGCAGTTTGGAATCTTTGCCCTGTTTTTTCACCGAATTTTCATCAGGGGTTGAATTGAGAAATCTTGCATGGAAAGAAACTTATATAAGGGTTTATGTCTGATGTTAATATGAAAGTGTCTATGTTGCACTTCAAAATTTCGATTTCAAAAGTATTTGAAATCTATTTAAACTGTAATTAAAGCTGATTCGAACACACTGCTGTTTATCTCAAACTCCATACTTTTCCGGAATTTTTTACGCTTCAAGAATAGGTATATGGTTCTATCTTCCCCATTTATAATGCTCATCTATGCATAACCGACAGTGGTATAAAAAATAAGGCCTTTAACACCCTCCCGTCTTCCAATGTTCCCATAGAATAGCTTAAATCAAAAGCAAAGCTTTCTTCGATTTTTAAAAATTTTCACCCAGTTAGCAAATGATTTTTTCGCTTTTACTAATACGCCGCCGCTTGAAAATTCCTTGGTATGAGTGTGAATAAGAGCCCCAACTTCCCTTTATTTACGAAGCTATTAAATATTGAAGTTCCAGACGTTCTTCAACTCAATCGATTTATTTTTAGCTTATCCATACGACATTTCATTTCGCACTTCAAAATAGCGTTTCAAACGAAGTTAAGTAAATAATATCATTATCAAATTGCTTTTATCTGAAATTTCGTTTCGTTTTTTCTACTGAAATCCATTAACAATATTTTTTCTACTTGCGTGCATTAGTCATAAAATATTTTTCTTATAGGATAAATATTTCGAAATACTTTTATGCATGAATTTATGAAATATATATGTATTATTGCTTTATTAAAAAATATATTGCACTATGAAAATATTCTCTATGCTATATTTATGTAAGATAAATCAATATAACAAAAATAAAAATTTTTTTAAATCAAATGCATTTTGTTGACTACGAAATCAATTTTGCACATCCACTATTTTATTTCATATCTTGTTTCACATTTCTTAAAAACTTTTGAATATTTTGAAAAATATTGCATTTTCTAATAATTTTTATCCTATTTTGCAAAGTAAAAAGTCTATTTTTGCGAAAGTGCATTTTTTCGAGATTTTAACCTAAAGTTTACAGAAACACAAATTTCATATTGTATTGAATCTAATACCTTAGCATCCACTTTACAAGGAAAAGGAATTTTAACAATGTTTTTCAATCATGAAATCCTTTTTTATCTACATCGAACTATATTTTAAAATACAGTTTCGTTCCTTTTTAAAAAAACTTTTTCTCTTTGTTATATTTTAAAGTTTTTCAAACTGGATACCGTTTTGAAAAATGAGGAATTCTGAGAAATGAATAAACACAATGGTAGAATATTCAATAATATCAAATGTTATATTCAAAATAAAATTTTGTTTTAAGAGAATTCTGCAAATCACCAGAAATCTGATTTTAACATGCTAAAGCAAAATAAAATTCATTCTTTGTAATCTGTTACAGTTTTAAATTTGTGATATAAAAAGTGTTGTTGATGGTATTTTTCATTTTAAATCGCTTGACGTATGCCATTCGTTAAAAAATCATTTTTTCGACAATTATTGAAATTTAATGTGCTATGTATATATATCTGTAATATATATATATATAAAGATATTTTTGTAACCAAAAATATCTGTGTTACACGTTAAGTTTCAGTGGAGTTATCAAATAAAAGTATGACTATTTTTTCTTAGCGCATTGATTGAATTAAGAGATTTAAAAGGGAAAATATCATCAGGAGCAGCATACATATACCAACTGTAATAGATTATAAAAAATGCAAATGCATTTTTATAAAAATTATATTATTAGAATTAATTATTAAAATTAATACCACTTTTGCACTTTAAAATCACATTTAACGTAATACTTTTTGATTTTTTTATATATATTTTTAGGTAACAGAAAAAGAAATTATTTTTTCAGTAAGTGGCTGTAGAGATGTCCTAAAGAATGGATCAAATAATTTCAGATTGCAACTAACAGAAAGACAGCTTTTCGCACAAAAGTTCTTCTGTTTCATCCTTGTTGGTCCTTTCAGTTGTGAGTTACAGGGTGTAAACAATGGAAGAAAACAGAAAAAAGTCAGTGCAATTTACAGTTTTTCTTTGATAGAGCGAAAGTGCAAGCCAGATGGTTGAAATTGTGGATGGTGTATATGGTCTCTATACACTGTAACAGCCAATTAAGGTCAATTTTAGTCCCCTCCATTCTGTTAGTGTCATTTCATTGTGCAAAATGCTAGGATAAACTAGGTATAGCTCATACGTATATATATATATATCCAGATATATATATACATATATATATGTATCCATATACATGTACATGTATATATGTATATATATGTACATATATACATCGTTTGAAATTTCTTCAGCGTGACTCAACAAAATCTCAGGAAATTTCTGGTTGCAGCATGTTCAGAAATGTCCAAACATGCACAGTAACCGCCACGCCTATAAACTCAATTGTTCAATAGCAGTGATAGTTTAAAATGGGAACTATGTTGTGAAAATCGTACACTTGACAGACGATGGCTTTCTGTTTCGTTGTGTGCGGATGTGGAAGACGGAGGAGGCGGAGTGGGAGTGTGTTGGAGAAAAAAGGAACGTTGTTCTTGAAAACGCGACGAGTGGTAGCGGAGGTGCCGTTTCTAGGCAGGGGAAAGTTCTTGTATTTCAAATGATGTAAAAAGGAACTATTTAAAATTATGTTAGTGTCTGTAGTTAATGTTATGTGTTTTTTTTGTGTAAAATAAATGTGTAGTAAAAACCCAAGATCTTTCGTATTACTGAACGATCCTGGAAACGACAGGTTCGTGGAAACAATCACATTGGCGCTGACTCCAGGATGTGTTCCGGATTAATACGAAATGATGGGATGCTAATGATGGAAAAGTATCTACAAAGTCGTGAGTCTGTATATTTTGATTGCTTCTCATTCCATTAAGAGCCAATTTTTGTTTTAATTATGTATGGTTTAAGGGAACTTTTGTTTTCGAATTTTCTTAAATTTCTTTGTAGGGTTTTGCTTAAGAAGTAAATATAATTATTAAAAATATATATAAATAATTTTGATTTATTAAGGAAAAATATTTTTGGAATAATCTGTTTATTACAACAAATTTATAATAATGATGTTGTTGATAATAATAAGGATGTTGCTGTTGCTAATTGTCAATTTCTTCAGTTATGTGCATTAATTTAAAAGATGCTGTATTATTGAATAGTAAATTGTTGAAACGTATGTTTGGTTTAATATGATATAATAGGATATAAATCTTTTTGTTTAGAATTTTCATTATCATTTTGTTGTTTATTATGTAAATGATATAAGTTTATGGAATAAGAAACTATTTCAAGAAAGTTTAAATGTTTTTTTAAATGTTTATTGTTTTGCATAATCAAATAACGCGTTCAGAATTATTCAATATTATAAGGTATATTAATTATTTACTATGATTGTATTTAATATTTATGTAAAGTAACCTAGATTTTAAATTTTGATTCAAAACCGAAAGTGTGAAACATTTTGAAGAGGGGAAGTTTTGAATTATTTTATATTTCGAAAGTAATTGTGCTTGCAACTATTGAATAGATTTTTGGTTATTTCGATAGCTCTGCTTCATATTATTTTAAAGTAAAATAGTATATACAAATAGTGATGAACAAAAATACATATTACTAAAAATTATTTAATTTTTTTTATTGACTTAAGTTGTTATGCTTAATGATCTGCTGCGATAAGGATTTATTTAATTTGAAATGCTTAAACTGGTATTATGATTCGTATATGCAATTTTTTTTAGCTTGATTTAAATTGTTTTCATTCATTAATGTGTATTATATAATTGAAGTTTTATATATATTAAGTGTATTACAGTGTGTTGAATTGAAAATCGAAACTATAAATTTTTAAATTAAGTATTAAAATAAATTATTTAATTTTTTTTGTGCACTAAGTAAACGAAAGTGTTTTATTGATAAAACAAAAGAAAGATGATTTGTAGGATTTTAAACGTTTTATTTTGAATAATTGATAGTTAAACGTTTGGTAATTTGCGATAACATTAGTTGTTAAAATGGCTTTCGCATTCTTGGGTAAAGCTCGGAAGGAGGATCTGTTAATATTGGCTAGTGAGTTAGGAGAACAGATTCCTCCGGACGCAAAAATAATAGATTTAAAAAATGTGATTACACAATCTAAACATTTTGAAGAGTCATTTGTTCGAGAATTAATAAATACAATAATTTCCGATCGGATAGAGAGAGAGAAAGCCAAAGAAAGGCAACGTGAATTAGAACGAGAACGAGAAGAAAGGCAACGCGAATTAGAACGAGAAGAAAGGCAACGTGAGCATGAAATTAAAATGCGTGAATTAGAATTAAAAGAAAGGGAAGATGAGAGCAATTCAGGAAGCACTGTCGAATATGGGCGAGATAAATTAGGAAACGCATTTCTAGGTTATTTAAATATAATGAAAGGGGTAATTTTAGATCCCCCGGAACGAGCAGAAGAATGGCCATTCTTTTTCCATCATGCCGAAAGGATGTTCAAGCTTTATGAAGTACCCGAGCAGTATGAAGGGAAAATTATTTTACAGTGTTTAAAGGGTCGTGCTAAAGGAATAAATGCTATGTTGTCTGAAGAAGATTTAGATCAGTATGACAAAATCAAAAATTTCATTTTAAGGGAACATAGAATAACCCCCTTACAACACAAGAAGAATTTTGATTCTTGTTATAAATTACACAATGAAAGTTATGCTCAGTATGCGTCCCGGGTGGAAGCTGCATTAGAACTGTATTTAAAATCAAGAGATGTAGAAACATTTGCTAAACTTAAAGAGCTTATTGTAGCTGATAAAATAAAAGAAACTTTACCTACTCATGTAAGGTCCCAAATATTTTTGAAAGAGACTGAAAATTGGCTTCCAGTCCCTGAATTGGTGAGGGAAATTGATAATTTCTTAGTTTCGATACCAAAAGGTTTCACAAATAATCCCCACAACTATACCAAATTTATTCCCGGCCCACATGGGACAAAACAGAACGAAACTGTAAGGAAACCTTTTTCAGCTGAAGTTAGAAATAAAAGTTTTTTTGAGAGGAAAGAATATTGTAATTATCAAAAGAACCCAGATCCACGACCACAGAATCGTTTCGGAAATAACACGGCGAGTTGCGCTCCAGGTAAAAAGGTATTAAAGTGTTACAAATGTCAAGAAGAGGGTCATTTGAAGAAATTTTGCCCACAAATGAATACAGTATCTCAAGTTTCTAATAGAAGTGAAACTGAAGTAAGCAAGAAAGGGTTAAATGAACTTTGCATTAAAATAGGTAATGCAAGTTTCGATTGGGAAATTCCAATCAGTGAAAAGGATGGTGAGCTTTTACGAGTTGATTTAAATATAGGAGATAATAAGTTTCAAGGAATCATTGATAGTGGTGCGGAAATTACAGTACTGCGGAAGTCAGTGGTGCCAGAAGAAATGTTGCAGTCAAGTGGGAAAATTTACTTGAGGCCTGCAATTGGATCTCCGGTTGAAGGAAAGCTTGTTTCTGTTCCACTTAGTCTTTGGTCAGCAGATGATGATATCAGGCCGTATATCATGGTGCATGCTGCGGTTGTTGAAGGATTGCATGAACAAGCTTTGATCACTCCTAGAGTTTTCAGTTTGTTGAAAGAACAAAGAAGAAAATATCTCGGAGAGGAAATAAAAAATATCCACGGGAAAGAAATAGTTTCGAATACTTTCAATGTGGAGGGAAGGAAAATAGAAGCTCACAAGGAAATAGAAGCAAATCAAGGAACACTTGATTTAGAAAATTCTGAAGTAGAGATTTCGACTACTCCAGTGGAAAATAGCTTGTTAAACGAAGAAATAATCGCTATTAAGGATGAAGAAAATAATACTCCAATTTCGCAAGCAAAGATATTAAGAAATGAACAGTTGTCCTGTGCTACATTAAATCGGTGTTTTGAAGATGCCAGACAGCGTAAGAACAATTACTGGCTGGAATCAGATTTACTGTACCACACAGGCAATGTGGCAGGACAGAAATATGTACAGCTTGTAGTTCCTGATTGCAGGAGAAAAGAAATTTTAAAATTGGCTCATGAAACACCAACAGGAGGACATCTTGCCTCTAGAAAAACCAAGGAAAGAATTGCAATGTCTTTTTGGTGGGAAGGTATGCCAAAAGATGTCAAACGTTGGTGTGAATCTTGCCACGATTGTCAATTGCGGAGGAAAACCAAACTGAAAGACAGAGGACCTATAGAAGCTGTTGGTAGACCAGAACTACCCTTTCAAGTAGTGAACGCTGACATTTTAGGGCCTATTGAACCTAAATCTTCTAGGGGACATCAGTATGTATTGTGTGTTATGGATCAGCACAGTCGGTGGCCAGAGGCAATTCCTATTAAATCTTTGACTGCAAAAGCGACGTGCGATGCTTTTATGGAAATTTTTATGAGGACTGGCATTCCTCGAATCATTGCTATGGACAATGGAACAAATTTTGCTGCCAAGTTAACGCAAGAATTTCTTAAAAGATTAGGGACTGTACCAAAATTCTCTACACCAGGTTACCCACAGAGTAACGGATTAATAGAAAGATGGATTGGCACAATGAAGTCAATGTTACATCATGCTATAAGGTCGCAAGGTAGAGGATGGGACAAACAGCTGCCTTTTCTCTTATGGGCATATCGTGAAGTGCCAAACGCTACTACTGGGGTCTCACCATATCTACTAGTTCATGGACGCCCCCCAGTTGGACCTTTAGCAATTTTAAAATCTACATGGGAAGATGAAGTTGTTTTACCTCAAGGTATTGGTGAATCAATCACTGATTATCTTCAGAAGGTTCGAAGTAGGTTGCAGGAAGCTGTGGAATACGCTGATGAGCATACTAAAAATCAACAGGAGAAATATGTACATTATCATAATTTGAGATCGAAATCAAAAGAATTATCTATTGGAGATGAAGTTATTGTGTTGATTCCAGACTCTACAAACAAACTTTGTTCTAGGTGGAAAGGTCCAGGAGAAATTGTAGAACAAAAATCACCACATTCTTATGCAGTTAAGCTACCGGATGGAAGCATCCGTCATCTGCATCAGAATAAGCTAAGGAAATATATCCAACCGATGAATACGGTGGGTATAATATATGAAGCTGATGAAGATTTTGGGGAAGTTAAACCTGTACCTCTAGGAGGCCTTGGAGAAATAAAGGACTGTTGGAAACAGCTAGAAGAAAAGACAGAATTGTCAAATCTATCTCCGAAGCAAAAGACTCAGCTTTTAACAATTCTCAAAGACTACAGAGTCGTTTTCAATGGTGAATTAAAACGAGCTAAGGTACAACCGCATAAAATAACATTAAAAACTGGAATCGAAAGGAAACAGCCTCATATTTACCGAATACCGGAATCACTAAAACCTCAGGTGGAAAATCAAATAAAGGAACTATTAAACAAGGATTTAATAGAACCATCTTCTGCAGAAATTGTTTATCCTCTTGTATGTGTCGCAAAGAAAGACGGAACGATTCGACTATGTGTCGATTATCGGGGACTAAATTCTGAATCTAAAATAGCTCCATTTCCAATGCAAAATTCAGAAGAATTACGATTCAAAGCTGGTGCGGCAAAGTATCTATCAACTCTAGACATCCTTAAAGGTTATTGGGAAATTCCATTGGATCAAGATAGTCGAGAATTAACAAGTTTCGTTTCACCTAAGGGACAGTATCAGTGGAAAGTAATGCCATTTGGACTTGCAGGTGCTCCAGCTACTTTTCAGAAAATTATGAATCAGATCCTAAGACCTCATAATGATTTTGTTGAAAGTTTCCTGGATGATATCATAATTTATTCATCTAGTTGGGAAGAACATTTGAACCATCTAAGAACGGTTTTGGAAACATTAAAGCAGTGCAATTTTAGCGCAAATTTAGCAAAATGCACATTTGCTAGATCAAAGGTAAAATACTTAGGTCATATAGTTGGATCAGGAGAGCATGGGCCCGATCCGGATAAAATTGCAGCTATCAAAAACTTAAAATCGCCAAGAACAAAGAAAGCCTTAAGATCGATATTAGGACTGTTTAACTATTATAGGGAATATGTGCCTCATTATGCAAACATTGCTAAGCCATTAACAGATCTGACCAGAAAATCTGTACCAAATGATATCCCTTGGTCTGAAGAGACAGAAAGGGCTTTCATCTCATTGAAAGATAGTTTATGTGCTGTCACTTCATTGTCAACCCCTGATCTAAATAATCAATTTGAACTCCACACAGATGCTTCGGTTACTGGCATTGGAGCATGTTTAATGCAGAGAGACACAGATGGAAATCCTAAGCCTATAACCTTCGCCAGTCAGAAATTAACTCCAGCGCAGACTAAGTGGAGTACCATTGAGAGAGAAGCATATGCTGTGATATGGGCTCTTGGTAAGTTTGAAGCATGGACTTACGGAACTTCCATAAATTTATTCACAGATCACAATCCTCTGAAATACCTTACGGAAAGCATCCCGAAGAATGCCAGATTACAGAGATGGTCACTGGCTCTCTCTCGCTATCAGGTCACAATAGCTCATAAGCCCGGTAATAATAATGTTATCGCAGATGCCTTATCAAGGGTTTATGAGGATGATTAATTTTTTTTATTTCTTTTATTATAAATCTAGCATAAGAAATAGTAAAATATTTCTGACATATTATAATATTCATATTTAACTTTATATAAGATATTGTAGTTATTTCGATTTGTTTTGGTTGTTAATTTTCATAAGGTTGTGTGAAAACTATTTGCATAGTTATTTTTTTAATGTTAATATTGATTCTTATTTTCTTACATTATAATATTGTGTTGTAATCAATATAATGGATATAGCAGTAGTATAGGCTATTTTCCTTTAAAGATAATATGAAAGAAATGTGTAAGCTGTAGCATGTCAGCAAATAGATTAATCGTTAAGTTACATTTAGAATTTTGGTATTGTTTGGCTCTTGATGGAATGGTGATGAAAGGTAAAAGAAACATTCTAGGATTCTTCGTAGTTTCCATTTGCGGGACAAGGTCCAGCAATGGAAACTGGAGGGAAGGTGTGAAAATCGTACACTTGACAGACGATGGCTTTCTGTTTCGTTGTGTGCGGATGTGGAAGACGGAGGAGGCGGAGTGGGAGTGTGTTGGAGAAAAAGGAACGTTGTTCTTGAAAACGCGACGAGTGGTAGCGGAGGTGCCGTTTCCAGGCAGGGGAAAGTTCTTGTATTTCAAATGATGTAAAAAGGAACCATTTAAAATTATGTTAGTGTCTGTAGTTAATGTTATGTGTTTTTTTTGTGTAAAATAAATGTGTAGTAAAAACCCAAGATCTTTCGTATTACTGAACGATCCTGGAAACGACAGGTTCGTGGAAACAATCACATATGTTATCATGGCTGCATAGTGAGATAAGAGTAGTTTTGGGTGTATATCATTTTGCGTTGTTTAAGCATGAAAGAAATGACATTTTCACTGAATAATGATTGTCCAAATACTACGACTATATTCAGGTGATTCAGGAAATTCAAATGGTTAAATTTTGTAGGACTTTGGGGAGATATGTAGAAGAAATGAACGTCAGTAACAAAAAAAAATTCTGGTGTAAAGGAAATGGTTGACGATGACAGCCAGCGAATGATATATCAGCAAGTAGAGGAGATCTTACACCTTCATGCACTAGCTATTCATACCATTCTGAGACAACACATTTACACATAAAAAAACTTTGTATTCTGTGAGTGCCTCTCGAAAGTGATTTGTCATGTGGCATAACCTTGAATAATGCTGAAAATGTTTAATACGAGAAATTCTTAGAACGTGAACAGTATTGTACCAGGTGACAAGGCTTTGGTGCACTATTATGATTACTTGCTAAAGCTCAAAACGAAATTTAGGTGTTTGATGAGGACACACCTGTAGCTATCGAAACATTTTAATCACTTAAGAAACATGATAATTGCATTTCTGAAATCGAGCGGAATTGTAAGGCATGTCGTTTTGGACACACAAAAAACAGTTACAGCTAAATGGTACATTGAACACTGCCTATTTTAAGACATACAGTCCATAGAAAAACCAGCGTTCAAAATCAAGAATGGACATTTGGTTCCTCCACCACAATAACGCTTCAGTCACTGCTCCAAGCTGACACCAAATATTTCACCATTACTAAAGAGTGAAACCTCCTTCAACAACAATACTGTCCAGACCTTGTTCTTTGTGACTTTGCACTGTTTCTGAATGTGAAAATGAAAATCATATAGTGATGAGAACTTTCAGGCGGCTTGGGTTTTCAAGCATGCTTTACTCCAAGTTGAATTTTGACAACGCTGGTTTAAGGACTGTTTTATCTCATAGATATTGAACGTGGTGGGAATTCCTTTGCAATAATTCAATAAATAAAGCTGTACTGCAGTTTGGTAAGTAATTTTGATTTTAGAGCAATACAGAGAAAGAAAGATTCTGTAGTTTTTAAAATATTTTATTGAAACTAAAGTATTTCGAATTTTAGAAATTAAGTTTTTTTTAAACAAATAAGATAATTTTATGATAGGATATGATTAATTCATAATACTAGTAATGAGTTTTTAATATTTTTAACATTTGATGAAATTTGCTCAAAAATATTTACTAAAAATATGTGTACAATTTAATATGCAACAAATGAAGTATAAAATTATATGATATATAAAATTACTGAATGATATATAAAATTACTGAAAAAAAAGACTTAATATTATGCACTATTTCCATATTTACACACGATACTTTTTTATATTTTCTGGGTTATCTTTTTCTTTAGTACATTGTCAGGGCAACGAGCAATTCTATACTGTATACTTAGTTCACAACAACTGGGGCTGGTATTTGTTGTCCAGCTGATGGCACTAAGTTATCATTCCCTTTGGGTAAATATACAACTGTATTTCAAGCAGAAGTCTTTGCCATTCTTATGTGCAGTAGAATATGCTTGGACAGAAACTATTCTCGTAAAAGAATAATCATCTGCTCTGACAGTCAAGCTGCATTACTAGCTCTACAGAAGTCTACTATAACTTCTGTTCTTGTCTGGGAATGTTATATCACTCTGTGTTAATTAGCTAATAATAACCCCACCACTTTAATGTGGGTGCCTGGGCACTCTGGTGTTCCTGGCAATGAATTAGCTGATGAGCTAGCAAGGACTGGATCAACAACTGACTTTTTTGGTCCTGAACCAGTGCTAGGTATTTCAAAAGAATTGATCAGAAAAAATGTCTTTGATCTCTTCAGAAAACAACAGTTTATGAATTGGCACAATGCCAATGATCAAAGACAAGCAAGGCTATTAAATAGCACGTGCCCTAGCAAAAGGCAACAAGAATTATTAAAGCTCAATAGAGACAGTCTAAGGAAAGCAGTGGGACTACTTACAGGACACTGCCACCTTAAAAGACATCTCACGATAATGGGAGTTTCAGATTATCCCACTTGTAGAGGTTGTCATTATATGGAAGAAACTTCAATGCACATCTTATGTGAATGTGAAACCTTTTCTGCACATAGATTTGAACACCTGGGTCAGCACTTGATTGAACCTAAGATGTTACAGGAAATTCCTGTAAAATGTCTGCTGAACTTTGCTTCAGCAACTGGTCTCTTTAAATAGGGCTTTCTGAGGGGTATAGTACAATAGACCTATGGTCGCGGTGCTAGGTTCTTTTGGACTACCCTAATTTTAAATCTAAATCTATTCTAGTTCACAACAATTTTATTCATTTTTTAATATTTCAAATCCAGAGAAACAATACCTTTCTTAGAGTATGACGTAATTTTTTTTTTAAAAAAATGTGTTAATAATTTTATTTAAATTAAATTTGATATTTAATTCAGTATTTATGTACATAATTTATAAAAAGCTTAATTTTTTTATATTTTTTTAAATTTTATTTTATTTATTTATTTTTTTAGAATTCCAAATTAGTGTAAGTCATTATTATCACTTAGTCTCTTAAAATGTTTTCATTTCAAAGAAACCAAAAACCAAAATATAATTTATATATTTCTTTATATTCTCAAATCTGTTATTGTTTTTACTTTAGACGTTTTGACAAGCCCAGTTCGCTATGTCGTTGTCTATGTGAATTTATGCCAGTAGGATGTGTCTTTCATATAATCAGAGCACCACAAAGGCGAAAATACGACTTTGCTCTAAGAGTCCTCCAATAGATGGCACCACCAGAAGATCCCCTTCCTCAATTTTGATATTAATCTGAAGGGGAAGAAAATTTTCTCCACACCATTACATCCACACTGGTAACTGCTCAACGATGGATCACAGGACTTTCAATTCCACAGATTTATATATAATAAGCAGGTATATCGCATTCAAAAATATATATTTCAATAATTCTTCAGAAGTTCTATGCAATCATAAAAGCAAGAAAAACTCGAGTTACAAGTAATATGGTTATTTAAGAATATTTTATGAAAATCATAAATTTACTTCTATTTTTGAATATTTTATAGAAATTATAACATTGAAACTTAAGCCAAGAATTAGCACACTTATTTCAATGTTTCCAACATGATTTTATTTTAGAAGATTGCTACGAAATTTAGATTTTTCAAGAATTTCCTTTTATTTACATAAGAGGTTTTTACTTTATTTTTGCTAATTTTGTGTGTTAACGCATAATCAATTAACTAGAGGTGTGATTTTCCTGTTTATCTAATTTTTACAGACATTTTAAGAGTTTGTCCAAGATATGCTGCAATTTCATATTAAGCTCTTAATAACTTTATATAATCAAGTTTTATATAAATATTTTGAAAATTAACAATATATAATTAAAAATAAAATCACAGTATATTTTCAAAAAAATTGCATACCCATGATTTTATTAAACTAAAATATTTAGATTTTGCATTCAGAATTTATGCTGAAAATTTATAAGTTGCTGATTTCTAAACAATATTAAATTTTTACAACTAAATTATGACACAAAATATAAAAGAGTTTTATATTTTTAACTCATCATTATTTACTACTTTTTATGAGCAATAACCTGTATACCGAAAAGATTATTTTCACAGATGCAGCATACATAACTAATTATTTTAAAAGAATGAAAAAAGTTAAGAAAATTCTTTTTTTAATATTTGGCCTTTCTCTGATTATTTTTCTTCACTTTCTCTTCTACTTCAAAAGCAATCTCATTATTCATTCTTTGTTGTAAACTTCTCGCTTTATATGCAAACTTAACATATGTATTCCTTTCTCTTTCTTAATCTTTGAAAATATTTATAGAAAAAGTTAGCAAATGCAATTTTTTTAAAACTTTATAAATGAAAAGTGTTTTTTAAATTTATTTGTTCTAATGCTTATGAATGCAAAAATTCAATGAATTACAATGAGCTTTCGCCTTCATTGTAATAACTTGAATGCATGTTAATAAGAAAATGATCAAACTTCTTTCTTAATTTAGAAAATTGTGTTAAATTAAATTTAACGTATTATGTTTTGCTTTACTAAGAAAATAAAATTAATTTAAAGTACTTAGAGATTTTTAATTGCATTCCACTTACCAAATTTAATTAATAATTGCACATTTAACGTTAAGTCATCAATTATAAAAAAAGCCTGTATTGTAGCGATAAACCAAGCCATAAGCAGTAACTGGTCAAATATAAAACTGTCAGTATAAATAACCATATATTTTTATTCGATCACATGTGAAACTTGTGGTAATCGTAACTAAACGATTAAATGTCAGGATTTCTATTTGATATATCATAAGTTTGATGCCAATTGAGATGAAGGATTTTTTATTGAGGTCTCTTTGTATTTGTATAATCTAATCGAACTTTATTGTTTTGTGTTAAAAAAGTGAAATAAAGAGACAAAACAAAACCGATTTATTTAAGCTTTGATGAAGTTATTTCTTTAAATTTTTGCTATATATATTTTGAACGAATGAACAATAATTGAAACGAATAAACACATCTGATAATGCTTAAATCTGATCTATGCTCCATTGATGAAGTCGTTGAGTTTGAACCCCGGTTTGGAATACTCGCCTATCACCAAGTGCATCGTACTTCAGAATCAATCAGATGACAAGAATCACAGTTAGAAGAAACCTGAGCTGGTACCCTCCTCTCCATATCCACGTGGTACCAGCGGTAGGACATTGGATGTCACAGATTAATATAGACACGTTCTCAAACCTTCCTCCTCAACCGTTGGGCACCAGCAGAAGGAGTTAGGATGTCAATCATTAACATAGAAACGCCCAAACCCACCGAGCTTCTAATCATGTCCGCGGTAAATGTTTTACTTTGCTGTTCTTGACTTTGCAGTGAAACTACTGACTTGCTGGGGCTCAATGTCTTTGATATTTGAACCAGCAATTTCTTTTTTTGCCGACATCCGGGTAATATACTCAACGGAATATTCCATATTCATAAAATTTCTGAGGCGATCTTCGAAAATATGATTTAAAATCCCTGGCTTTCAACCAAAAAAAAAACACATTTTCTTCCTCAAGGCAGCCGTGACTTATCTATCAAAATCTCTATCTTCCGGTCACAGTAAACAAGACTGTTTACCACCAGGCTACCGTGGGCACCTTTTACTAACGAAATCCAAGGTATCTGTCACAATGACGGTATCATTTTCTAAATGGATATCACGGCAACTTCTCAACTAGCAAAATAACTATATCTATCTTCTGGTCACGGTAACGATGGGTTTCTTCACCAAGTTACCACGACCATCCATTAAATACCAAAACATTAGCATACATTTATAATAACGATGTCATTCTTTATAACGGTACCACGGCCATCCATGAAATATTGAAAAAATATCGATACGATAACGATGTCGCTCTTCGCCAAGCTACCAAAGGTCTCCATTAAATACCCAAATCCGTATTTTCCAATTACGATTTCTTTACGGCAGCTATTTATTGACAATCGAAATTTCTATATCCTGGTCATGATAATGATACCCTTCTTCACCTAGCTATTGCGATCATCCTTTAGCTATTGAAAACCTTATATTCTGATCACAATAACGCTGCCTTTTTTTCTCTAAAGTACTGCGACCACTCATTAGCTATCGAAATCCGTATCTTCTGGTCACGATAATGTTACTCTTCTCCACCAGATTACCACGAATTGTCAACAATTATAAAATTCTTAATCTTTTTCATACTATCGATCCCAATTACCACGTGACTACCGTGGCATTTTATTAATAAACGATATCCATGGTTTCCAGTTACGATAGTTATTTTTCTTATAAATCTGTCACTTCCTCCTTAACTGCTGAAATTTTCTTGTTGCAGTTCTGACAGCAACAAACTATCGCGGCTTCTTGTTAAATATCGAAAATTATTTCTTCTGATCCCGATGAAGTTGCTTTCTCACTAAGGCTACCGCTGCAAGCTAAATTTCAAAATTCCTATCTTTCCGTCACGATAGCAATGTTTTTTTCCACTAAATTACATTAGTAACCCATAAATTTTGTTATTAACTAATAAATGCATAAAGGTGAGAAACATTTTGAGAATGTTTTTTGGTATTTTAAAGATATATAAAAATCAGATCAATTTCCTTGGTTTGATACAAAAAAATTATCTTTATGATTGTATATCTGGTGTTATGATTGTAGAGATCTTAATTATCTTAAAATTTCTTTGGTGCTGTTATGAAGGAAAATTCGATCTTAATTTAATGAATAGATTTTATTCGAATTCTACAAGTCTCGATCTGATATTTCTCCACTGGTTTGGTATAATCATTCTTGATAGAAAATGCCAAGTTACATAACACTTCTTCGTTTCATCGCATATTTAAGATAACCAGTTGTTGCCATCAGTAAAGGCGTAACATTATCATTATAGAACATTGTAAACTTGTCTATTGTTAACAGCATCTGTTGTTTGGAATAACTTTTTCTCTGGTCTGGAATGTAGCGAGTTCAATATCTAGCAGAAGCCATTATGCTGAATGGGTGTTTGCACATTAAAAGCTCCATAATGTACCAAGTGCATTTACTGCTTTTCAACTGAAATATCAATAACTTCGTCATCAGATTTTTGTTCAAAATTACAAAGCTGTTTATCGTCTCATGCTTTTTAATCCTCAGAAAAAAATAGCCAGAAATATATTTCAATAACCATAAATAGCCAGAAATATATTTCAATAACCAAAATTAACTTCTATTTCATGCACTGCATTGATTTTAAAGATTAAAAAATCCCTTTAAGTAATTTTATTTTTATTATAAAAATACATATTTTTAAACATTTAAATAATTTGCATATATTTTGGTTGCGGGCATATCTAGCCTGTATTTAATGTAGTTTTATTGAAAAATACATATAAAATTATATTATATTAGACACAAATTTCAGAAAGAATATTTTACAAAACCAATAATTTCAGTGCTAAATTTGTATGTATATTATAAATATTTTAATATCGTATTCATATACATAAATCTAATATACAGGATATTTGATTTCATTTTATATATATTTTAACTTCACATTATTTCAATCTCCGCATATTGTATTAGTTTCACAGTTTCTAATGTAGCCATTTTACCACACAGAGTGGAAACAAATATTTAGATATCCTCGAATCGCAACAAAAACAGAATAATCAAGCTCTGGTTGTCATGATGGAAATCACAAAAATATTGTTTCCTAGTTTATTGTTAAGTAACGTGTTCTGTCTTTTTGGTTAATATTTTGTGCTTGTTCTAGTGTAGCGCTCGAGTTTTGTGATTGTTTTATTCCAAGAACGATTACAAGTTGATTTAATGGTAAAAGTTTACAATCGAATACCTCATATTTTTGGTGATCTTTTAACTAAAAGATAGGAGACAAGACGTGACAAACAAGATGACCACTGCACAAAAGCTAAACTAAGATAAATTAAATTTTATCGCCAAATTTTTCGCTAAACCAAAGAGTAGTCACTTTCTACACAGAACCCGATTTAAAATGGTGCATAAGCATGCTACTATAATTTCACTAGTTTCATATAAGAAATTCTATAAATCAAAATTTTGAAACCCATTTTAATAGTCCTTTTATTGATAAAAGACATGTAAGTTTTTACAATACTCAAGCACTTAATTTAATGTCACATGCATATTGTCTTTACTTCCAGGCTCTTATGCAAATACAAAATACATTTTATTCGGTTATGATCCTTGAAATTTGTCGGTAAGGTATTGAAACACCATTTAATTGATGGCGAACAAAATATTCCCAACGACATTTTATCGCCAACTTTATTACGCTTTCGTTTGCAGTTCTAATTTAAAAATTATCGTTAAAAGTCTGCTTTAGTTTCCCGTTCTGAAACGAGGATGTCTGTTTCCAGAATGTGATATTTCACCTTTTGTTTGAGGTTAAATATGGGATCGCATGTAAATAAAATATCACCTGATTCAACTCGATTACGTGAGAATATCCCATGGCGAAACCTAAGCAAACAAAGCTCAGTTGTGGCTTATTAATGAAGGTCGTTTAAAGAATGTTACATTCGCTTAGAATACTTAATCAAGGATTAAAGTCAAGTTGTAGAGAGGCATGCAAATTCATTTTGCGAACATTTTCGTGATTTTAAAACGTTGAATCAGAAAGAAAATAAAATTTTTTCGTCATGTTCACTAAATTTTAGATTGGTTCAAATATTAAAATTTCATTAATTTAATTTTAATGGGATACATTTATTTTGTTTTAAAATATAGACTTCTCTTTATAAATTGAAAATTAGATAATAGAGTAGGTACTCTTGATTTTTTTTCGCGATCATATGAAGCAAAATAGGCGCTGAAATGTGACCAACAAGATGACCACTGCCACTACAGAAAAGTTAAACTAAGTACCAGAGTTACCGGAAATTTTATCGCCAAATCAAAGGGTATGCAATTCTTCACCAAACCAAAAAATTTAACATGATTTTTACAGAGAGTAATGAAGTACCGGTTCTACATGAAGAAACAACTGTTTCTTCTCATTACAAAAGCATATAAAAACCCCAGTTGCATGCAAATTTAATATTTTTGTTTCCATCGTATATTATTTGCCTGTGATAATTCTCTTATTTGCTTTACTACGCAGTTTTGCAATTTTAATGACCTGCAGTGTGCTCACAGGATCGGAGAGAAAAATGGAGCGAATTATTTCGATCACTTGTACGTTTCCTGGGAAAGATTGCTGATCTTACCAAATTGGGCAGTGTTTAGAATGTGATGTCGCAAAAACTAAACAAGCATCTCTAAATCTGCTCACCTCGTTGAAAATGTTCGAACAATCGTTACGATTACCAATGCCGAATGGTAGGGAGATAAGATCAGATGCGAGAAAGATGGACGTTCATTTATCATCACCGTAAGTCAGAGGTTGTCCAGCTTGATAAATTGGGATCCTTGATAGATGGTAACTCTATCGATCACAAGCAAAACAGTCAGTGGTATTTGTTCCTGTCGATCGCCAATGACATTTTACGAAGAGAGGCAGCTTCCAGCATCCTATGTCCTGAATAATGAGTGTGTAATACAACACTGTGGTGTCTGCTACTCGTCGCACCGGTATTCATACACTTGGCTTAGATTCACCCAAAGACAGCACGTAAACAAACAGTGAATTGGGTTCTTTCAAAGATATTCTTTGGAGCAAAATAATCTGCCTTTTGTCAAAGTTACTTAGAGCAGCAGCTTTTTCCATGAAGTACTTATAAGTAATCACAGGAATAATGCTTAACACCCTTCAGAATAAATCTTATACCATTCCCACTGGAATCATGTGTCCTCCACGATATCTAGGTGGACTTAGTTTAAAACTGTGAAGGTGTTCAGAATTGAAAAAAGACTATTGACAATCGCATTTACTTCCCTTCTATTATTTTTATATAGAGACTGTATTTTAACTTTTAAATCCTCCCTTACACTACATCCTCATCCCCGTATCATTGAATTATGAACTCGCGAATTTTTTTAAAATTAACATACTAAAAGGAAATTAATACATAACTTACTTTAAGTTACATTTTCCTACTACTGTAATTGGTGTTGTCGAAGATTTGGGTAATACAGAAAAATCTCCATCTCTTTGTTAGAAATAACTTGAATCAAAATAGTCCAAAAGCTTTATACGAAATGATTTTATTACAAAAAAACGAAGAACTATAAAACACATTTTGTTCGAATTTTCTCTGAATCACAAGTGTTCAGTTACCAACGTTTCATCCTCTGCTTCATTACGTGGGTAGCAATGGGAGTCGTTCGTTCTTCGCGATGGTACAGACCACCCCTGCTCGTCGCTGGAGGCGAAGAAGCCGTATACCAAGGCAGTTACCAGTCCCAAGACTCCACTGGGTATCAGGACATCCTGCCAAGACTCATGTGACTGAAAAGAAGGAAGATAAATGGACAAATATGCAATCATTCGACAATTATAAAATATAAAAATTCTAATTACTGCTTTTAAGCTGTATTTTTAAAGTGATTTATTTAGTTGCGATTGGAAAGAGAAAATCAAAAAGAACATTGCTTTTGCCAATTGAAAAACGCTGCTGACACAAGATGTCACCAAAATTCAAAACTATTTAGTGAACAGAATTCAAACTATCAAATTAAGCTTGGCTTATAATATCTCAACAAAAGAGGCTCGCTAATTTGAAAATCAGTATATATTACAGTGAAAAATATATAAACAATATGTAATATTAAAGTGAATAATGTGATTGTTTTTCTAAATTTAAAATTATTCCATCCCAAAATATTAAGAAACAATGCTTAAAAATTTTCCATTTAGTTCCACTTAGCTTATATAATGTTGATTGGGAATTTATGTTTTTAACATTTATAATAAACCTGAGTTTCTAAAGCTGTGAGGCACGTTCCAAAATAATAAAAAACCATCACCAAAAAGTTTCACAATTTTGATATTTCATTAACATTAATTTTACAAACTCCAAAATAGATAAAGAACACACAAACAAAAAAATTTTTAAATGAAAATATTTTTTTGCTATACATGAGAAGACTACTTTCCTCTATTGTAAGAAAGTTCATAATATCGTTCATTTTCCTCCTACGTAATTTGAGAGTAGATTTTCCATCCCAACTGTCCAGATCGCAATTGCTGATTAGCAACATGCCAAACCAAACAAAAGATGAAATTGACTACCTTCATTACAATAAGTGTAGTCAATTGAGTAAATAAGCTGAAATCGATAAAGTAAATGGGGAAAAGATCTTGTCTTGTTAGGAAGAGAATTTCATTTCTTCTCCAATAAAAGAGAATATTCACGACTATTGCGACAAATAGCTTTCGGATATCTATAAATCATCTACAAATTTTTTAACAAAGCAATCTATAGGTGGAAAAAATTAGCAGATTATGGTTGCTAAAAACCTACAAGGAGCACTAACTTAACCAATCATAAAAATGTATGGAAAAACCAATCCTTATCATAAGACTTTGAATTACGAAGACTATTTTAGTTATTTCGACCGGGGTGAATCGGTTGGTCAGAATGTAGTTGTTATTATTGGAAAGTAATAAGTTCGAATCTTGTGACCTAAAGATCCATCGTGTTCATGAATGGCGGATGGATTGTGTAAAATAGATTGTGGTTGCAAAGATCCCTGTGTGAATTGATGCCTCTGGTGGTGGCAAGTCAAGTCATGTGGACTTCGGATTGGTTCTAATTTAGGCATCTAAATTACGAAGACCCAACCTCCTTCGGAGCGACGATGGCACATTGACTCGATGCGTCACTGTATAAATTCCCATCAATTTTTCCTCTTGCTGTATCAAAGATCCTCTGATCAAGATGGGTGAAAATTTCTTAATTATCTGAGAATTAGAAAAAAAGAGTTTTATGCACTTTAAATGTGAATTGAGGTGTACTAATATGCTTAATAATATTCATCTTAATGTTGAGGGATTTTAGAACATTCATCTAATTGTACTCACGTGTTAAAAAGAGTTTCTGTCGTATCTAGCAAGTATCGAGTTTGATAGCTGACCAATTCGAAGACCACCTGACTAAAAGTTATGATGAATAATCAATAGATCTAATCTTTTGTCTTATGTATGTTGTACACTTTTGAAAGGTGTGTTGATTGTGGTAGTAATTTAAGAGACGTGTTATTGTATTTAGCAGCTTAGGTATAATATTTAGGTTATTGCAATAGACTTCCAGTTACTGGATTGTATGCATCTGCTTAGATAAGTTAATAAGTTATATTGCAATAGGTTTCTGATTAGCTTTTTCTGCTGATGGAATTATAATTAGCAGTTTAGGTTGATTATTTAGATTATTGCAATAGGTTTTCGGATGACTGTCAGGATTTTATTTATCTGTTTAGGTAGATTATTTAGGTTTCTGCAATACGTTTCTGGTTGATTTTCTGTTGACGGGATTGTATTTAGTAGCATTGTGGTAAGTTATTTAGGTCATTACACAACATTTGTTTTCTCTCTCACGCGAGCGGCTGTTTCTGCTGACGGGATTGTATTTAGCTGCTGAGGCAAGTTGTTTAAGTTATAGCAATAGGCTTCCGGCTGACTTTTTCGGTTGATGGGACTGTATTTAACTGCTTAGGTAAGTTATTTAGGTTACTAAAATAGGTTTCTCTCTCTCTCTGGTTGACTTTCTGCTGATAATATTGTATTTATTTACTTAGGTAGATTATTTAGGATACTGCAATAGATTTTTGACTGTGACTCTGTTTCTACTGCCTGAATTGTTTTTAGTAGATTAGGTAAGTTATGGAGGTTATTGCAAAACGTTTTCGGCTGATTAAGTTTCCTAACTGGATCGGCTAACCACGAGAATAGTATTCAGTTGCTGAATATGAGAAAAGTAGGATGGATTAAGTGTCAAACACATTTAGGAAAAAGAAATATTTTTACTGGTCTATTGGAACCCACAGTTTAGGTATGCAGAGACAAGCAACGTGTAATCTAATGTTATAATGCAAAGCACACAGATCAATACGCATCGTTTTATCGGGCATAAATATCGAACTTTCCAAGTGGTATGTTATTCTATTGATTTCTGCCTTATTGGCCATCGAATTGAAGTCGTGATGAGAAATATCAATGCAATGTTGTGATGTGCTGAAATACTTACCGTTAACCCACTGCCGTTGGTGACGGCTTCTACCACCACATCAAATAGGATACTAGATAACTGAGACGCGGTGACGCAGAGAGCTGCAATGACGCAAGCATAGCGGGGAGAAAGCTCTAGAATATTAGGGACGTAACCTAAATGAAAAAGGGCAAAATAACTATTATATTTATGTATTGAAGGCGTAATGAACAAAAAACTTCGCGACATTGTACATAAAATATATAGATTTTAATGTGTGTGAATATAATTATGTTTTTAATTCATCCGATATATTTCTGAAGAGGTATAAATGAATAAACTTTGATATTAAGAGAAATAATAAGCTTGGTAACATGGAATAATTTGAATGTTCTATAGTCTCTGTAATTATTAACTTGTGATATTTCCATATGTGAATCCAACTTTTATAAATGCCATAATGGAAATATCACAATTAAAAATAACTTAGAAGAAACTTGAGCAAATACTCATATAATTGGTCTTATATATATATATATATATATATATATATATATATATATATATATATATATATATATATATATATATATATATATATATATATATATATATATATATATATATATATAATGGTTGAATAGTTAATCATGTATATTTAAAAGTAATCGTTGAATAGGAAACATACCAAGTTAAGTTGGCAATTGAATGGTTATGGCTATAGTGTTGAATTCTATAGTTCATGGGTTTCAATCCCACTTCGGGTTCGAATTTTTGTAACAGTTCGAAATTCACTTTAAACCCTAAACCCCAGTGTGCAAAAATGAACCTTTGAGTGTAAAATAAACCGAAATGTGAAATACCTTGCTCCTGCGAGTAAATTCTTTACTTTTAAAATTTTTAACAATATGTAGGATTCATATTGGTCAAGTGATAGGATCATTTTCTGAGAGGCTGATCCAGAGTTCGAATCCAGTCATCCTGGGATAACAGGAAAGGATTCTTCTTTCTGAGTGCTCATCTTTTAGGGTTAAGAAGTTATTTTTTTATTTTTATTTTTTGATTTGTAAATTTATTCCGCGGTCATTAAAATGAACTCTGGTGACTGATTAATTAATATAGTGTCCTTATGGTTACAGATTAAATTACAGTCATTATTTACATGTGCAGGCTATTTCTATCTGGAGAAATTTTGTTAAAACTATCCTACACAACTGAAAATATCTACGACCGAGGTAAAAATCGAAACCTTTAAACTATGGAACCGAAAGTCGTGGCTGTAAATATTCTATCAACTTTATTTTTATAGCTCCCTTTAATTCATCATAAACATTAAATCTTGCTCCAGTTAATCCGTGAATGCAAGAAAACTTACTATAGTGCTACAGACAAATCAAACTGGCTATAACTATAGTGGAAATATAAGAAAACAAAGAGATTTGGTATAATATTTTAGTATTTTGTAAACAGCTACATAGAAGAATGCACATTATTTTATTGGATGTAACTTCAACTTTAACAAATTCGATGTAAAAAAATGAAGTTGTAAACAAGAAAAAATGATAAAAGAATGAAATGTAAAATATGATAATCTATTTATTATTAAAACCTGTAACAGAAAATCTATTGGCAATCTTCTGGCAAATTTGAAACATTTAACCTAAAATTATTTAAATTAGTTATGTTAGTTATAATCATAAATAATTTTTAGAAAAATGACAAAACTTTTTTTACTTTTCTTTTAACAAATTATTTACTTTTTTAAAGCAGCAAAACTGTGATATATACGACCACCAAAAAATTCAAAATTGCTGCTAGGTTCTATGTTTTAAAAAATCAGCTAAAATTCAAAGAGTTTAAAGAATAAATTGGTAAATGGGTACTGTGTGTGTATGCACAAGACTACTATCATTCATATTTATATAATGTATAGTCATAAATATTTTAAAAGATTTGTTGTTATTCTAATAAAAATATAAAAGTAGAAATTTTAATCTATTATTACTATCAAATAAGATATTAAATATATTCTGAGAGAAATTTTAATTTTGTTCGAAATAATTACTCTGATGGTAGTGTTATATGTAATAATAAAAAATATAATTATTTTGAAGAAATATTTGATTGCAATAATTTCCTTATTGTTCTGAATTTATTTTAAAAAATAATCATTTTGATAGAAATAATATGCATTGATAAGAAATATTTATTATCATGAACACTTTCAGAATAATAGTTTTCTTATTAATTTGAAAAATACGAATTCTAAACGAAATAATTATTTTGATAGATTTAAGTATTGATAGTAAATATTAATTATTTTGAAGAAATATTTTATAATAATAATATTTATTGTTCTGGATTTATTCTGAAAAATATCTCATCTCAATATCTTATATAAATATTAAATATTTATAAGAAAGATTTTCTAGATATTATTCTGAAGAAACATTTCAGAACAATAAAATTCTTATTAAAATTCTGATCGAAAATTTTAATCTGTTCCACCATATTATTCCATGGTTATAAATTATTCCCATAGTAAACTATGTTATAAGTATATTAACCGTGATTTATATGTCATGTAACATTTTTAATTCTCTTAAGTTTTTTATTTTTCCGAAATACGATTTCTTTTTACTATGCTGATGGAACAAACAAAATTCCAATTAGATAATAGAAAATGACGCAAAATTTGTTTTATTTTAAGCATAACATTAATTAGAATGAGAGACTGTGATTTGCATATCTTTATAGAAATTCTTTCATCAATTAGAAGTCACCTTACCTGTCAAGGTGAGAGAGACAAAGAGATAAGCGAGGGTGTTGAAAACGGCGCTTGTTATCGGGTAAGGTATCAGAGTCAGGAAGAGGAATATAGCATGAAGGACAAATCCTGAAAAATAAAACAATAACTTCGTTAAATACAAAGATGAATGTCTTTGATATGCCTAAAAATCTAGATTCTGTTATCTGCGACATGTTGTCTTCCGTTGGTGACAGTATCTCTAACCTGTCGCCAAAATTGTTTGTTGTCGCGAAAATGACCTATATCTCACATAGTGCTAAAATGTGAAATGGCTCAAGACATGTTGCCACACTACTATTCTTTGATTGGTAGTTTGCTGCTAAAGTGATAATATACCGATGATAATATAAGAGCGGTATTTACCAAAGTATTTCCGCACAATTTGATATAATTTTATGGCAGTTCATGGTAGCGTGATGACATTTCATGATAATAAATGGCGTTCTGAAGAACAGTCCGCAAAAATGAATTCCATATCTCAGCAGTGTTGTATTTCGTATATGAAACTTCCAACAAATGCTTAAAGATATAAATGTCATTTATATTTCTTTCATGTTTAAAGGATTTTTTTACAACTTTTGTCTGTGTAACATGAGTTTCTAGCTACCTTTAATGTTGTAGGATTCACTAGATGGCATTACTTAGCGGACAATAAAAACTTTCAACTTGTATATTTAATTTTGAAGGTTATGAATGCAGCTTTTAGAAAAAAGCTAACGATGATTTGTTTAGCTTAAAATTTTTGTCTTTAACTATGTAATCAGTTATGTTCATGGATCTGGCAACACATATGAGACAACATAACAGCTAGAATTTATAGTGTAAGGCTTCTTCCAGATAGCTAAATATAAACTGCCCATTTAGCTATCTGGAAGGTTTTTTTGTAGATCAATTTAACGGTCCTGTTTACAGTATAATTGATTATGTTTAGAATAAATTTTTTATGTTTTTACAATTATAAATCTTTAGATTTATCACTGTTTACAATTAGACAAACTGGCTTTGTATATATATATATATATATATATATATATATATATATATATATATATAATGTCATTTATTTACTTTTGTTTTTATGGATTATATTTATGGATTTACATCCATTCTCTTCTGGTATTCTTTTAATGTTTTTAGAATAATTACATTTTATACGTGTGCTTTTTCTGATTATAATATATTTAATTAAATATTGCTCTGATATTATTATCAAAATTTTATTCAATCATTTATTTGAAATTTCAATTTACTATTAGGAATTTATTTCGACATTATTTTCGTTTCTAAATGCCTCTTTGAATTTAATTTTTGTATTCTTTTACTTTCAGCCTTTCACCCATTCAGTGGGATGATAAATTGAGTAACAAGCATGCTTGGGAACTAAACACTGGGGGTTTCGCGTTAGGCTGACCACCTAATCGGCACATATACTTTGCACCCCAGGGCCTCTCGGTCACGAAAATAGATGGGCACTGTTGGCCTTGTCCCACATGGGCTTTCGTGCCACAGAGTTAGTTATTCTTTTAATTAATTTGTATTTTTTTAATAAAAAAGTATTTTAAATTATGTCTTTATTTTAAAAAGTATTAATTTTCTTCCTATTTTAATAAGATATATAACAACAACAATTCAGCTTTTTCTTAATATAAGATGTTTCTTAAATGTATTTATGTAACCTGGGCTACATCTCATGACCAATGAAATCATAGGAAATTTATTTCATGTAATTCGCAATCGATTGGTCTAAGAAATAAACAAGTCAAGGTCCTAATCAATGTAGTAGCTCGGACCATTAGACATTGAGTGTAGCGTGTAGATGAATATTATCCTACTAAAATATGGCAGGAAACAAGACTGTGTGAAAGAAAGCAGATTATTTGAGCAATGCAGAGCTTTTTGTTGATGCTTCGGTCATGCGCAATAATAGGTATGGAAATGGAATTAAATAACAATCCTATTATTTTGATAGTGGTGGATTTTAGTATCCCCCCAACTTCCGCTAATCAAAATTGATTAACATAGGCAACAACCTTGACATTTGAAATCACAGCTAACTGACCAGGTTCATTCCTAGGCTGATACACGTTTCCACACACCATAGGAAATATTTTTGAAGCATTTTTCGTGTATAAGCCCTTTTGGTACGACAGGTCTTCCCAATGTCTGGTATCGAATCCGCAACAATTCAGGCATGAAAACGGTTCTTTTTACCTCAAGTAACTTAAACCAATCTTCTAGTTTAAAAGTAAAAATTATGCTTTTTCTTCAGAGTGGTCTTGCTTATCACTTTATATAAGCCCAATACACTAAGTGTTTTCTAAAGTCACGCTCGCTGATTTAAAGAGAAAATAAAATTATATACAAAAATAGGATTTATTATATTGAAAATTAGTTAATATGTATTTAATATCCGGATACACCACAGACTTAAAAAACAATATTGTATCAATTGTAAATTATCAACAAAAAAATCGGAATATACATTAAAATATAAATATTCCTTTGATAATTTTCTTCTTAAAAATATCTCTAAATTTGTTCTGATACAGCAATCAACCTTCGTCTAGAAGGTATAATTTTGTAATCCACGGGACCTGTTATGTTAATGTGGTTGTAATTTATTAATATGAAGAGTGGTGACAAAATCTATTTATCCGAAAGCTATGTTATTATTGAAAAATGTGACTAGGATATTCTGTAAAAACAAATAAACATTTTTACAATACAGAAAGAGAAATCAAACTGCTGTAGTTTGCTCCCATGGAAGCTTCCCTCATATTAAGTGATCAAGATAGTATTGTATTTCTTACACATAATAAATGCTTTTACCGGAAATGGCGTAATATTGATTGCAAATTAGCGATATATACTGAAGAAGATACAATGAAAATAGATTTAATGAGAAATTTAATTCATTTTTATTCAGAATCTAATAACCTACTCAAATATTAGAAAAAATATTCTATTGAACTTTTATGTAGATATTTCTGGTTATTGTAAATTATAACTACAATCGCTTAAATGGCTGAAGTGCAACTGAAAATATAGCACAAGATAAACAACAAAATTCTTGCCTATTTTTGATGATCCAAAAGAACACGACCTACAGAAAGTATATCCTGTTGTTAGTCCTCCAACTAATCACCATCGGCATCCGGAATCCTCTGCCAACATGTCACCAGTTGTGCAACTCAATTGCGGTAAAACGTAGAGGTTTTGGACGCAAAGAAGTCTGAGTGTTTGGCGCAAGTCCTCTTCATTGGTGAATGACTTTTGACGAAGATGATTGTCCAGATAAAGGAAGAGTTGCTAATCTGTTGGTGCTCGGTCAGGTGAGCAAGAAAAAGAGCTCAAATTCTCCCAGGCAAATCACAATATGGTATTCCGGTGCAACCACGAAACTTAATACATCCCGTGATCGGCCAATAACAGAATACCCTTACGATTAAACAGTGCTTAACCAGTGGCTCCTTATGTTACAATGCCTGTTGCAATTATTCCAATTGCTGCGTGTACAGGTGTACTATGACCATTTGTCACATTGGTAGCCTCAAAGTGAATCACTTGATGATTAATTCACCAGACACCAGCTTCATCACAGAGGGACAAATTTTCCGACCTGAATTTTTGAAACCAATGCCTTGCCGTGTGTTCATTCACAGCACTATCCCCAAATGCTTGGCATATTCGGTGATTCGATGCAGCAGTGATAAGTCCTTAAGCCAAACAACACTGAATGAGTTCCTTAGACACGTCCATTTTTCTTCCCTACTGTACATGTTACAATTGATGAACGTACACGGTGGACCAGACTTTTCAACAAGTGGTATTCCTATTCTCGATTTACCGCTGTCTCAACCATTCATACCTTAATTTGCATACTTATTGTCACTTCATTCAATGTAACGTGAAAATGGCAACAACTTTCTTATTTACCTTATAATTATAAAAAATTACTTTAATTAATTTAAAATTTTCTGGTAAAATATGTGTCATCTTACAAGAGCTCCAAGAGTTTCTGCAAATTACTGTAAATTATCAATCGAACTGTTGCGTAAATATTTGGTAAGGGTATTTGAAGGTAACTAATATTTGATTGTATTTTCCAAAATGTGCTATACTCGAATTACTTCCTGATCAAAAACATTAGGATTAAGGACTTTGATAGAAGTGTGCAATTGTTGTAAATTATTAATCAAACTATATTTCCTAAAACTGAGCTTAAGGGATTTAGAAGAGTTAATGGATTTGAGACTATTATTAGTCTTCATAAATTATTAACTAAATTACTACTTCATCAAACACAATCAGAGTTTTGAGTATTTCACAAGAATTTGCAATAATTAAATTATTATTTTTTTCCAATGGTGGTCACTTGGGTGACAAACCCTATGCCACAACAAAGCCAGAAACTGCTACTCATTTGTAGTTACCCAACAGGCACCTGTGAATCAAGTCACGGAGGCGAGTAGCGTTACTCGCGCCATACCATCACAAACCCGTTTATAGGGTGGGCCACATTCATACATCATCACAGAAGAAAGGACAGAGAAACACAGAACAGAGAAAGAAAGTAACATCCATGCCCAAACCGGCATTCGATCCCGGGACCAACGGCTCAGAAGTCAGGAGCACTAACCACTCAGCCATCGGTCGGCATAGTTAAATAATTAACCAGATAATTATTATTAATTAAATTTAATTATAATAAATTATTAACTAAACCACCTGAATATTTGGTTATTGGAATATGAATTGATATTACTATTTACAAATTACAAATTGAACTACTATATTATCAAAATGTTAGGGATGTCATTTAATAAGAGTTTATACATTAATAAGAGTATATATAGTACATTTAATAAGAGTTTATATTAGTTATTGTAAATTATCAATCTAACTATTTTCAGAAATTCATACCATTGTAGTTTAAGTATTGGTTCATAATAATCTCTGTATATTCCTAATCTAACTGCTACATGATTAAAGAATGTTTTCTTTTGTAAAAAGGAAAAGTAATGAGAATACTTTATAAATACTTATATCAGAGAAAAACCCAATATAACATTTATTTAAAGAAATGGACTTAAAATTTGTTTGGTCAATTAATCAGTGTGTGTTAGTAACAAAGCGGTACTAAAATATATAGCAAGTGCAAACATATATAACACAGCAAGTGCAAAAATATATAATACAGCAAGTGCAAACATATATAATACAGCAAGTGCAAAATTAAATCTATTGATGAAATTAAAATGTAGTCTGAAATCTTACCTCCGCAACAGCAAAGTTTTCTGGCAGTAGAAGTTTTTAAAAATTTTCGATTCGTTAAGAAGTCGGCGAGGAATCCGCTGGTCGGGATCATGAGAATGAAGAACACCGATTGAACCCATTCATGCCAAGAAATCTGCAATTGTTTAATCTCTAATACGTATAATTCTTGGAGAAAAATTATTTTAAGAATATTAATTTTCTATCAAAAGTTATTGTTACGATATTCTAGAAGCAATACTGAATTAAACGTGTATATCTAATTACTTATAATTCATAAGAAAGTATGTTATAAATTGTAGGCGACACTACTATGATACAAAGTAAATAATACAATTTTTGATCATATTTTACTTGTTTCTACTTTTTATTACTACAGTAATTTATTAAATTTTTAAACTATTATACAGAATGTCCAACAAGAATTTGCTGTAAGTTTTTAATTGTGAAATATTGATAGTTATGGTCATACATTAAATTCTGAAGTATAAGAAAATGTTGCAATATATTTTTTCAAGCTTTGATGAAATGACAAATTATGGTAAAAATAGGAAATTAGAGACTTTATTTCGGAATAAGATGTGGAAAACGTCATTTACAAAGTTGTAGAGCAGCAGTAATATACGTAAACTTGTGCAAAGAAATAGAGTAAAAAAATATGGATCAGTTTGTTAAAATGCAGAAAAGGCTAATTGTAACGAAGTACATTTACCATCGATGCCTAATTTGTGCTACTTTAGCAAAAATATACATCTGAACTTTGCAATAAATCCCGCAAAGTATCTTCTTTCTGGTGACTGTGTATGGCGTCGCAGAATTGGTATTCAAGTACGAGCAAGTATTTTGTTTTCTTCATTTTCTACACGACATGATTTGCAACAATAAAATTCGGAAGTGAGCAAACCAATTTCAAAAACTAAAAATATATGAAGAAAAGTGATTTACAAAGCTGTAGAAAAAAGATATTACTTAGTGACAACTAGCTATATTTATCTTGAAGGCTGAATTTTTTTTATTTAAACATAGCACACATCTGAATTCTGGAAAGTATCTTAAGAATTCGGCTAATTGCATATTAATATATGCAATATAGCTGCAAATATAGTTTGCTGTCAATAAGCATATTCATTTTTAGAGTTAAATTTATTTTTCTTTCAATGTAAAACTGAATTTTAGAATGTCTGAATTTTAGCTTAAGAGTATGGGGAAAAATCTGAAGCATAATATGGGTGACAGTATAGTATCAGAATAGCCATTTTATGATTTATATTAGTGCATATCTGAATTCTAAATACCATTTATTACTAACTCATTGCTGCTCTACAACTTTGTAATGTGCTTTTATTTTGCATACCATTTAGTATTCAAAACAGACTCTTGAGAAGCAATATGTTGCATTTGTATTTAAAAAATTTCAGTTGTATGACAACCATTACGTCTCTTAAGTGATGTCAGATGTTAGGTTTTCTTATTGCCTATAGTAGGAGAGACACTGTTTACGAAATAAAAAGTGCCGAGTTCTATCCCAGCCACAGTTGGGAGATATGAAATAGTTGTTACGATTCCGTCCATTTGTCGAGGTGGATTCTTGGCAGATTTCCGCTTTTCTTTCTTTTGACACAAATGAACTTGAAAAATGTACCATATAATCAAATATCCATTACATACCTAGATTCTTCACAATTATATTTGGTAATTGGATTATCAACTGTGAAAAAAAGTTTCTAATACGTTATAAAATAAGGAAAAGCTCTAAATAACTCTAAGACGAATTTACAATGTAATTAAATCTATTACTATACTAAATTAAATTGTAATAAAATTATTACATTTGAAGATTATTGTGCATTTGAAAGGATATACTATGAAGAAATGTTAAAAACAAAATGATATATATATAGTTATGGATAAATATATTATATTGGAAACAAAAGTGATTTAATTTTTACTAAATTTGAAAACATAAGTATGATAAATCACAGTACCAATAACACAACTACCTCTTGCAGCAATAACAACGCTTTTGACTGGATCATGTATTGGATGGCGTGTACAAATGCAACTACCATACGGCTTTATAAATGGATGCTACAGTTCCTTACCCGTAATGATTGACGTGTGGTGGTGTGCCGGTCACTCGGCAACCAATCAATAGAAAATGTCTGTGGTTGAGACACCTGGAGAACATGGTGGCTAGACGAGCATCGAACATTTTCTGTATCAAGGAAGCACCTGGCAACAATGCTCAAATGCTATTTGTGTGTGAAAAACTAGCTACGCAGTTTCTTCATTTAGACATATTGTTAGTGTGTCACTCTCACTTCTTATTTTACATGAAAACTTTGAAAAATTTAGTCATTTCCACATCGCAGAATCTTTTTGAGGTCGGGTAAACTCCATGCATATAGAAAAAGGACTTTAATAGTCAAACAGTTTAATTCTAGAAAAAATATTTAGGGTGAAACAAATCCAGGGTATGAGTGAAAACAATGGTACCCTCAGATATTTTTAGATAAATCGCATTTAAATTTGAAATTTTGGAAAGAACGCGCTTTTAAGAGTTCTACAAGATATTTTTAATTCATTTTTCTCATTGTAAAATGTTTCAGACTCTTTCTTAAATTGTTTCTAATTTTTTCAGTTGTGTTTAAAAACAATTTTTCCAACGGCGACTGATCACAGAAGCTTGGATATTTTATTTTAATTGTGATTTCAAAATACTAAAGTAAACATTTTATCCCTTTATTATTAAAATGCCAATGTAGTTAATTCGCGATAAGGAAATTAACTAACTCCTAAAAAAAGGGTTAGCAGTAGCAAATTTGTCTTCACCTTTGTCTGACTGAATGCGTTGCATTGTCCATGCTGTTATGAAAATGTTATTTTTTTATAATTGCCATTTAAAGGTTTGAAAAAAAAAACTGAGAAAAGCTTTACGAAAAAAGAAAAATAATTTCAAGAAAGCCTCTTACGTCATAATGCGCTGCTATTAGATCTGTGTTCAGTATGATGCCTGCTAGGTAGATGACCTTCTTCAAGAAGGACACGGTAAAGAAGACTGCACATAACGATAAGACTGGAGGAGATAACAGGATAGATTTCACTGGAACCGCCTTCAGCTGAAAATATATAAAATCCGGAATAGAAATCGTGAATTCCACAGTTAATGCTGTTGCTGTTGTCGTGTACCAGCTAGGCTGGCATCATGGAAAACCCTGCTCCACTTTTCTAACTGAACTATATTTAGGTGTGGAGTCTGACTTCCTCAGTACACACATACCATAGGTAGCCGTTTATAGGGTAGGCAACCATTCACAACCCATTCATTCAAGGGAAGGACAAACACAGAAAGTAAATCCATGCCCGAACCGGGATTTGAACCCAGGACCTTTTTATCCGCAGTCAGGCACGCTGACCACTAGACAAGTTGGGCGGCTCGACAATTAAGGGAAGTATTATACAGAAAATATATGTACCGGCAGTAATAAAGTATAAATAAAGTATTCAGGTATTTCATAGAATCCTTGCCACTTTTAGGCAAAATATGGGAATATATATGTATTCTAAGCATTGTTAAAACATAATATAGAATGGCAATTGTTATTTAGATAAAACTCTACGTGGCTCAACCATAGAGTCGTGATCTACAGCTGGATTCGAGCACACTCACTGGTGAAGAATAAAATATTAATAAAACAGACACAATAATCTACATACATATCTGTCGTGATACAACGTTATGGTTTCACCGGCATAATTACCTGTACTTAGCCCAGAATGGGGCTCTACCAGTTAGCTAGAAGCAATTGGGTTCTAGTCTTCGTCATTTAAAACAGGAACCAAGCAGAAGACCCTCACTACTTGACCTGCCGCTCCCATTTAACTAGGAGGTCATTGCTCCACGACTTATTGAACGTGCTCCAGACGTCATTAGTAAATACGACGGATCTTCTGTTCAGTTAAAACTCGAACTCTCTTCCTACCGACTATGGTACACACGGACTTGTCATCCTTATTTCTAAATTTCTACCTCACCGTAACCATAAATCTCATGAAATTTTAAAGAACACATGCCCTCACATTCTGGTGGTATTTGGAAGCTCAGATATTGAACCCGCGAACTTTCGGATGCTAGAATCAAAATAAATTCTCTATTATAGCGAATTGCTCACCATGGCCCACTGATAATGACAGTGCCCTTCGAAGCATACGGTCCGGAATTTGATCCCAGCCAATGAAGGATGATGTGGATGTTCTACTTTTGCCTTCTGCTTGCAGGACGATTCTATGTATTTTCCAGGTTTTCTCCTTTGCGACATTCAGAGTCAATAAGATTCATCTATTATCTATGAAAAGTCCTTTCGTAATGAATTTACGTTGTGGACATTAAAAAGGGCTTACAGATAACTTTAGGCCGTTAGGCACTCCAGAGAAAGATGTCGAAGAATATATAAACTAAACAACGTGGTTTAGTAGTAATGTTAGAGCTTTATTTTATGGCTATGAACATAAAGCTAGATTTCGCCAATGTTATCTCAATGTGTATAGATGGAAGCGGTATCCCTTCCCAGCCAGTGTGTCTGCATTCAAAACCCGAGTGAAAGTATTATTGGAATCAGTATCATAACAATGCTTTCTGTTGTGAGTACATCAGTACGTTATAGGTATACCTCTTCATGTGAAAATTATTTTCTGAGAATCATTGCTTACTTTTAATGGTACTGTTTGTTGTTTAGAATGGTTGAAGCCATGCACAAGAATGACTTGATTATGATTGGTTCGCCACGTGCTCACCCTTCTGAAAGTGTCGGTTTTGGTTATAACATTGCCTTAAAAGGCTAGTGTATTTCCTAAATCTTTATTCTCTTCTAACGTGATCAACAGAGGAGATAGTTACCTCCATTGGGGATTTAATCTGTTGAAAAAGCAATAGTTGGAGCAATTTCCTTTGATTATATCGGCATTTGAATAGATTGGAAAACATTCCACTTTTCCCTTTAGTATCATCCTTTTACTTAGGAAAGGTAAATTGAATAAGTTTCAATTGATTTTGTCGTGCGTAACCTATGATGCTGTTGTTGAATACTCATATCGCTCTGCATCTTAATAAAGGAATTTACGCACTTGCTTCGATTAATATTGATCATTATTTCAGTAGCTTTACGGACACCAAGATGCATGTTGATATTACAGTACTTTTTTTTGAACTACTATGCTTCAGTTTTTTAATTACTCTCACATTTTATTCTACTTTCATGCACTAACAATAGTTGTCACTATCCAATTTATTATCATTTAATCTCGGCAGAGAGTCATAAAAGCCCAATTTAGAAGATTTATGATGATAGCCTTTATTACAGCCCATTAAATCCTTTAAACATCTTCGAAAAATGCTAAACATATTTGAAAGAAGACGCTAAACATCTTCGAAAGAAGATGTTTAAGGGATTGATAAGTTTAAAATTGATTGATTGATAGGTGCATTGATAAATGTAAAATTACCTTATGTTTAAATAAGTCCTAAGCCAGAATGAAGAGTATAAAAATTTGAAATTAAGTTTCAAACTGATTTCCTGATTGACACAAGTGTGAGAAGTCTTTGATATTGTTGCCAAAAATACCTGGAGGATCCTTCTTGTAAGATTTGTTTTCTCACTTATGTGATGAAATTAAGTTACGGAATTTGTTAATTTGTGGTAATCCCAGAGAAAGAAAAAAACGATAGCATATTATCAGATTTTACACATTATCGCTCATTTTGCTATATCTGGTGATATCAAAGTAGGGAATACGGTGTACAGTTCTCTAGAAATTTCTTCAGTATATATTTAGAATAGGCAGATAATTATATAATTATCTATATACATAAAAATTTCGTGTCACGATGTATGTTCCCGATAAACTCCGAAACTACTGAACGGATTTTGATAAAATTTTGTAACCATTTATAATATAGTCCAACTTAAAAGATAGAATAGTTTTTATCTCTTAATTATTATTCTCAATATTTATTATACGACATTAATGTTTATTTATTGTTTAGTTCTGTAAGTTCCTAATAGATGGCGACGTTTTTATTTTTCTAGATTATACATCTTCGAGAAAATTAACGTGCGCGCGCAATCGCGGGGTTAAATATAGAATTTACGTATATTTTTATTATTATATTTTCATGATGTACATATATTTTCATGATACATATATTTTCATGATGTATAATCATACTATAACAATTTTTTGTGAATCACTTTCATAATTATACTTCGTATTGTGTTATTACTGTGCGCGTTCAGTTTGAATATTTTTAATGTTATAAATAGTAAAATAAAATTTTATTTATTGCTGTTTTTCTCTACTAATTTTCATACCACCTCCAAAACATGTAAGTATTTCTTGACAGCCTTTTATTATTTTTATTTTTATTTAATAATTTGATAATTATTAATTTATTCAGTAGAACATTTTGATCTAATTTATTTATTCAAATGATAAATTCTTTTAATTTTTTTATTTCAGTATAATACCACGGAAAAATGTTTTAATTTTAATAATTAAAAATTGAAAAAATAATAGTTCGATGTCAATGTTATCTACCTCATTTATAACAATTTATTTTTAGATGTTTTTAATTTATATAGTATATTTTATAAGTAAGTCACTGATTACTATTTTGTATTGAATTTAATATAAGATGAATAAAATGTAAATTCAGAAAGTATATGTTGATTTGTGCTTAATTTCAAAATTTCGATACTTTACCTATTACTTTTAAATTTTGGCGAAACGTTTTATTTTTAATCTCATATGAATGAACCTATTTTAAATTTTTTTAGAAAATATGAATTTGATTGAACTTAAGAATTAGTAAAAAATTGATTCAATGTATTATAAAAACTCAGCCACTGCAACGCGTGGCTGGGTCAGCTATATATATATATATATATATATATATATATATATATATATATATATATATATATATATATATATATATATATATATATATATATATATATATATATAATGATTTTTCCTTTTCCTGAGGGGTAAGATTATATTAGATTCAGTTTGAATACTGATATTATTTATTAATTGATTATACATTTTATTTTACGTTTACAGCATGCGTGAATATGCTTCAAAGTTCCTTTAAGAATTTCAGAATTTCTGGCTGATAAAGTGTATTTACTTATTCACACAGTAAATTTTCGTTCTGAATCTGTGAGTTCATGAAATGTAACAATATTAAAGCACTTCCCAAAAAGAAACAAAGTATTTATTCCTATAACTAAGTGTCATTGTAACTAAAGTTAATTTATTAATTCAAATAAAGCTCTCAGAAAATTTATAATTACGTAACATTCTGGAAACCTCACCGGTATTTTCTCCTTATTCTCCGTTGGGATCCTCTCCTCCAAGTAATTCAATTCCTCTTCGGTCATCAGGGGGTCGCTATCTGGAGACCTGTAGATGAGGGTGTTCCACAGAAGACACCAAACTATTCCAGTTATTCCTTAAGGAAAATGAAAGAATTTTATATTTATTGTGTATTTAAATTGTCTCCAATAAAAGGACAGGTTATGGCAAGTTAACTTCCTTATTTCAAATTGCAATAACACAAAAAGGAGTCAAGATGACGAGATTGGCGTGGTCTCGTTTCAGCGAGTAAGTTGTGTGACATTGTGGTTCAGTCGCCATCATGATGAGAGTAATGAACACCGTGTATTTGTCGCGTAGAGGCCTATTTTTCAATGAAAAACGATTTGGAGAGGATAGCGCGTTCTTCCGAATGGGTCCCATGTAATTTTTTTTGGGGTGGGGTACTGAAAGTCTCGTGCATACACTGACCTCCCTCAAACTTTGTGAGATCTGAAAAGAAATATTTCAAAGAGAAACAGCTAAAACCAACGAGCTGGAGAGAGCGTGATGAGAACAACGAAATTTGGTGTTCACCAGTGTATCTCCAATGGCGGGTGTTGCTTGCCTAATATTATATTTAAAATTATGTAAACTAAAACTTTAAATAATAAAGCTTAAAATCTAGTACTTTTTGCATTGTTGCAATACGATATAAGAAATATATTTTGTCGCTCTCTGAATAATCTAAGTCCTATTCTCAAAACATTTAAAAAAATGGATTATTTAAAAGGTTTGCAAAAGATTTTATATTTTTATTTCAAATGCAGCAGTCGAAAGCTAACACAATTCTATCGCCAGGAAAGTGGATACAGAGAAAAAAGGATTTTATATAAATACATAGAAAAACACATATAATATAAAAATCTAGCAGTCAAATTAAAATTATATTTTTTGCATTTTTTATTTCAGGTTAAACTTTTAGTGCGCGTTTGGCAGTTGTACTAAATCAAGTTAAGTAATTTTTTCCTGCATACATATGTAATCTTAAAAATCATTTAGTTGTTATATATCTTAAATGTGATCTGAAGACCAGAAGTATATCATGCGATTTTAAACTAAGAATTTGGGTTCGCCGTGCCCTAGTGGTTGGAAGAGGTACGTTTAGAATGTGAGGTTTCAGACTTAATCCCAGACAATGTTGAATATCGGTGAGATATTTTTAATTGGTAGGGAATATTACACTCATGTGTGCATAAATTAAGGATAATTCAGAATCACCCAGAAATTGAACTCTAAAATAAAAATTTCACATGTAAAATTATGTCACACATCTTCAAGAATAATAAGCAAATTACAAGAAACCAGCCGATATCGCCGATAGTACGTAACAATGACGAAGGTGTAAGAGAGGGGTATATAAAGAATGGTTGCAAAGAATTAAAATTGTTCTCAAGCGCTTTAAAAGCCTTTCAGTGCCATAACCGCATAGTTATGGCACAAAGAAAGCATTTGGATGAGGTTTTACATGGTAGCATTATCGGCCGTCTGGAATGTGAACGTACCCAGCTGGAAGTATCCGAGGACCTTGGAGTTGCCCAGAGTGTCATCTCCAGACTTTGGCAACGATTCATGATGGTGGTAATGGGAGTAGAGGTTACAGCACAGGTCACCCCCGAGTTGCAACGCCGATTGAGGACCGGTATTTGGCAGTTCCAGCCAAAAGAAACAGACGGAGCACAGCATCAGACCTGTCTCGTCAGCTTTCTTCATTTACCGGTTCGACAGTTTTAAGGCAGACCGTGTACAGACGCTTATGGCACATTGGTCTATATTAGTGCAGAATTGCTCGTTTGGGGAGGAATTATTCTCGGTTCCAGAACTATCCTGCATGTTCAGGATGTTATCATTACAGGCCACATCTATTGGATTGTCATTCGGTAACAACATTTACGTTTGTTTCGGGACCCCATGGATGCAGAATGTCTGTTTATGGGTGACAACGCCCGTCCTCACCGTGCAAACATTGTAGACGAATGCCTTCAATCGGACGATATCACCCGTATGGACTGGCCAGCATACTCAACGGACTTGAATCGAAAATAGCATGTGTGGGACATTGCTTGGCCGACGAATTGCAGCCCGTCAACTCCCTCCCACATGCCTACCGAAACTTCGGAGAGCACTGCTTGATGAGTGGTGTGATATTCCACAAGATCAGATCGATAATTTGATACTCAACATGCGTAGGAGTTGTACGGCCTGTATTGCATCGTCTAGGAGGCATACTATATATTAACCATCATACCAATCATGTTATATTGGTTTTTATAAATAGGTACTTTTTGGAAATTTGCTCCAAGGAGTAGAAATCGCAATTTTTATTAATGATGTCAAACATATAGCATCTTGTTTACTCTTTACCTTTTGTTCAATAAATAAACTTTACAAATAAGTCATATTTGTTTTGCTTCTGTCTCTTTCTTTGCCTGAACTTCCATTTTTTAATTTATGGACACGAGTGTAAAAAGCTTTATCATAGCCTACGGTCATTAGGTGGTTTTACGCAATGCCAAAACAAATTTATCGCCAAACATGTCGACAAGCAAGTACCTATTTAATACTGACATCAGCGCGAGTCACCTATCTTAGGTCTATAAGACTTTATATAATACATGACTAATTTATAGTACATGACATTTCTGTTTGTAAATGCTCCTGATTTTCATGCCAGCCATTACTGTGCAAAGAATGGTTGAGTTTGTTTCATTTGTCTCTCTCTATAATACAAGCCGAGATATCAGCTGAATGGTAAGTACTCTAGCCCTCGGTTTAATAGTTTGTGACTTCAAAAATCCTCCTCGGACCAAGATGTTTATTGTGGTTCGGAATTCCTTTTAAATTTTTGGTCTCGGATCAGTTAACTCTCATGTGAAACAACGACGGTTCAGTGACAACCAACCACTATTACATAAATTTTCTCATGTGATTTCCCTTGGGGTATTTTGAACGTGAATCACCCTAGAGTGGATTTCGACAACAACTATAAAGGAAATATTTGTTTGCTTGGTGCTCTGTAAGCACTTTTTGCACATGAGAGCCAAGTCTATCACAGGCATTTCGGAATCAAATTTAAAATGAGTACTAAGCATTAAAAACATCTATAACGGAAATTGAAGCAGAGCCCCTGGGCCATTGAGTTAATGACCAGACAGCAAAACTTTATATTCAGCCCATGAGATGTAGAAGAGGAGGATGCTATAATAAGCTATAATAAGAGGATCGCTATAATAAGATATGGATGCTACGTTCTCTTTCTTACAAGCATATTCATTGGGATGGTGCTTGGGAATATTCTTTCCTTCCTAGTGAACAGTTAATGTGACCAACTACATATGAGTGACGTTGTTGCTGTTGCACCGGCATACTTCCCTGTACCTAGCCCTTAGATGGACTTTACCAGTTGGATAGAAGCAGCCGGATGGAGTGATTTTGAAGCAGGAAGCAAGCAGAAGATTCCCAAGACTTGACCTGCCACCCCCAGATGAGTTACCTCACCTGGAGGACATTGTGGTCAGATTTAGTGTGTCCCGGCCGCCTTTAGCGAAAACAACGGAACAAGTTGCAAAAATATGTGGAATTACACACTTACAGGAATGCATAGAATTACAAATGATGAGAATACAATGTGAAAGAATGACAAAGTATGAAAATACGAAGGATTACAAATAATGACATAAACACACTGAAAAAAAATTTGAAGAGGAGCTCATAAATTAAAACATATATTGAAAGTTAAAGAGTCCATTAGAATAGGTTGAAGCTGCTAATTGCTTAGCAAAGTCTAAGCACTTAGGCTAAGTACAGAAGTCCAAGTACTTAGACTTGTGATATTAGCAGATGAGGGTCAATGCTGATTCTTCTTGAGCCACGTGAATAAGCACTCTTGATTAATTAGGAAGTCCATTAATTGGTTTAGTTTTCGTCTAGAGGTCTTGTTAGAGAGTACGGCTCGTTTCCAGTTAATAACCCACTGTTTTGTAAGGGTTGATAAATGCCACGTAGAAGTGAGTGGGCAGACCGTGAGATAATGTATTGGGTCTCTTTCGTTACCACAGGTACAATTTGGGGTGTCCGTTAGACCAACCCTGTAGAAGTAAATAGGGAATGGGCCATGGCCGGTCATGAAAAGGATTTCATTCCTGGTCCAATTTAAAAATTTGATGGAAACTGTAGAGATAATTTCATGTACTAGACGACCAGTAGATGCGTTGGACCAGTTGTCCTGCCATTTCTCCTTGATCCAGTTCTGTAGAGTATGCTTGACTGAGCAGCGTGGTAGGAGGATGTCTACATGATGGAGAGAAGAAGAGGCTGCCTCTTTTGCCTCCATGTCAGCTGCCTCATTACCCTGTATTCCAACATGAGCTTTGACTCATCGAAGTTGGATAGAAGGAAAGTCCAGCAGGTAACTTTGAAGTGATCTGACGAGAGGGCTTGATGAAGATGGATTGCAGCTCGATTTGAGAGCTGCCTGGCTGTCAGACCAAATAGTGGCAGTGGTGTTCTCTAGCGTGGCAAATTTGACTGCTTCGCCTATGGCCAAAACCTCGGCTTGGAAGACTGAGTTATCTTCTCTCAGCTTTGTTTTCCAGACATGCGTCTTTACTGAATTTCTATAAACTACAAAAGCTGAGCCAACCCCTTCTTCCAGTTTTGAACCATCTGTGAAAATTTGAAGAGATTCTGCTGGTGGACATGACATCTGTGCAGTTTCTTTGACAGAGACTCTTTCACTCAGATTAAAGAGACCAGAGTGGAAGGAGTCAATGCTCATTTTATTTTCTAAATCTGATGGTTATGGGAGCGGTGGATCGAGACACTGAATTCCACCTCTGGTGAGTCGTATGTATTTTGCCTCTGCTTCTATTATCAGATGCAAGGGAGGAAGGCCAGTAATTATCTGCAGAGCGGAGGTGGGTGTTGAGCGAAAATCTCCCATGATACTAAGAAGAAACCTTCGTTGAATAGATAATAATTTTAAGGCCAATTTATTAGTTAACGAGGCTCCCCAGATTGCTGCTCTGTGGCAAAGCATTCTCTCGGTGACGTTCTTGTACAGTAAAATCCTGTTTTTCTGATTATAACCCCAGTAATTTCCAGCCAGTCTGCGAAGCTTCTCTTGAAGTAATATAGCTTTGTTTTCTTGGGTAACAATATGTTCTTTATAATTCAACTTCTTGTCCAAAATGACTCCCAGGAGTTTGATAGACTTTGCCTTCTTCAATCTTTAGTCACCCCATAGAATTTGTGGACCACATTGAAGTTTAGCGACTAACATGAACTTGGTCTTATCAAGGGCGATATTCAAGTTGTTCTTATCAGACCATGATTTGAAGTGAGTGAGAACTAGTGAGGTTACTCTGCCCAGTTTCTTTTCACTACAAGCGCCTATCACGAAAGTAAAGTCGTCTGCGAAGGACTGCAAGTGGATATTGCTGCGCTGGTTGATTTCTTTTCCTATTGTGGTCCAATCAATTTTCAAAGGAGTATCGGCAACTAGATTCCACAGTATCGGGCCACTGCAGGAACCTTGGGGACATCCCACTGTCTGGCTTCGAGTTGCAAGGCCAGCATTCGAAGGTAGGATAACAAGTCTGTCATTTAAATGGTGATTAGAAGCTTAGTGATGTTAGATGGGCTACTGGTTTGACACAATTGTTTCTTTAGTTGAAGGTGATCAATATTATCAAAGGCACCTTTGATGTCTATGGTAATAACTGCTGTATGGAGTTTATCAATTCTGTTGTTCTGTATTTTGTTGGTAAGTAAGAGAAGGGCATCGTCTACAGATCGGCCTTGTCTGAAACCAAACTGGAAGTCACTGAGGAGCCTGTTGGTTTCGAGATGGAAAGTGAAACGTTTCGTCGTCAATTTTTCTAATACCTTCCCAAGCGTGGGGAGGAAGGAAATTGGTCTGTAAGAGTCGATGCTGGATTTGTCCCTACCCTCCTCATGGATCAGAATTATAAGACCAACCTTAAGACAGCGAGGGAAGTAAGATAGCTCCAGACATTTATTAACCCTTTAACGCGCGGAGGTCGCGCCATGAAACCACCAATTTTCGATTTTTTTTTTCTTAATTCCTTTTCACGATTTTTCCCTTAAATTTTATAGATTTCAAATCTTTTACTTTTAAATAACACTAACAGATGGCTGCACCAAATTAATTTCAGGTCGGACTCCTTCCAATATGGAATTATTTAATGTTCATTTTTAACAACATAAAATAACGTACTTTTTTAATATAAATAATGATAAATATCAGAAATTTTTTCTTCCTATATCGTCATGTCTGTCATAAGCAATATAAATGCAGCAGTAATTTGAACTAGATACGTTAAAAACTTTTCCTTTTTGTGGGAAATTCCTGGTGGTTGCGCGCAGCTAGAACATGACTTACGTGAACAGCAGACTACATAAATATGGCCGGCATATTATGACTGGGAATTAGAGTGTTTAGGAGTGTGGGGAAGGGGGATTTGAATCATATGGTCATTTTTCTTGTAAACAACATGTGGCATTTATATCCCCAGTGAACACGTGCTTTCGCTATTCCTGTTTCAGAAAGACTTTTCAGTTGCAGATTTTTCTTTGCGTTGAATGTTGCCTATCACTCCTATCACTTTGCTCCCAGGCTAGTACGGAAATTTTTATTTAGTAGTATTTTGTGTGTTTTAAATTTAATGTAAATATATATATATATATATATATATATATATATATATATATATATATATATATATATATATATATATATATATATATATATATATATATCGAAAATAGTATTTGCATAAAAGTTTTATTTAAATTTAAAATAATTAATAGCAATATATTTTAACTGTGTGTAAATAATATTTTTTTCTACTGTTCAAATTGAAAATGCCTCGTAAAGGGCTTGGAATAGCTGAGGCATTGGCTTTATTTCAAGAACTTCCTTCAGATCCAGAATCAGAAATCTCGGGTGATGATAGTGACAAAGAAGAAAATGTGCCATTCACTGCCAATGATAATCTTCAGGTGGAAAGTGATGAAGGATCGGAAGATGAAGAAAATATCGATATAAATTTACCTGGTCCTTCCCGAGTAACCCAAATAAATTGGAATAGGAGACAGAAAGTGAAAAAATCGTGTTTTTATAGCAACAAAATTATATAAATGTGTTTAATTTTTCCTACTCTTTACTTTGTAAAATATTGTAAAAAAATAATATACTGCATTTTAAATACAAATTATCTAAGAAGTTTGCAATAATCGTCATTTGTTAAAAGCGCGCACGAAACAAGGTAAGTTTTTTTCCCCTACTAGCTCAGTAAGTTTGAAGGTCCTAGACGCGCGCTGGCTGCGCCTTGCGACCACCACCCACAGATGAATGGGTGGATGTAGATTTTTTTAAATTCATATATTATATTTGTCTGTGGGATCACACATAACATTCAATTTTTAGAGTTATTTAGTTTAAAATTTAAAAAAAAATAAATATTGCGCGCGTCAAAGGGTTCAAGAAAGAGAGGAGAATATTTGGGAAAGACCTGTGGATAGCTTGGATAACAATGTTATCAATTCCATCGTAACCAGGGGCTTTGCCTTTTTTTAATGAATTGATGGTTCTTTCTATTTCATGGCTGCTGAATGGAACGTCATTGTTGGAGCTGATGGTGGGGTGGAAAGGATGGCTGGAAGTCGTCGGGAAAAGCCTTTCAAGAATATCTTGAGCTATGTTGAGTTCTGAACCCAAGGGGGTTCTATGGCTGTCAACGAAGAGATATACTGGTGGGACTGTCTTTTTGAAGACAACCTTGTAGATTTTTCCATATGGGTCCTTAACTGAGCTGCAAAATTCCTTCCATGTCTTCTTTTTTGCTAATCTGATTTGTTTGAAGTATGCGGCTCTTTTTGCCTTGTATATCTTGTAATATTTCTCTTTTTCTAGAGAAGAAGAGGATTGATAACGCCTTCTCAATGCTCTTAATTGTTTCCTTTCCATTTGGAGTGTTAGTGACCACCAGGTGGGAGTTCTGGTCTCATAGCTTTGAGTTTTAAGTTTAAAGCTGGAGGAGCAGCAGGAGGTAATAGCTTTCTGGAGAGAGATTGTTGCTCTTTCTAGATCGGCAGTGTTATTGCAAGTTGAAATTGTGTGGGAGAGGTCTGGAATAAGTGGTTTCAGGAGATGACAAAACTTTCCGTGGCCACCGAACTTCGTTTTAAAACCCTTAAACTGGAAGGTGGAAGTTTTGCAGTTAAGTGTAATCTAGATGTATTTGTGATCACTTAGAGTTTCATCATCGAGCACCTCCCAAGTTTCGACAAACTCAAATATGGCACATTCACCATATTTGAGTTTGTAACCAGTGTAAGATCTGGCCAACCTTGTTGGTGTTTGTTGATGAATGTCGGTGGAGAGTATTGGGAATTCATAATGAAGAGGTTGTTTGCAAGGATGAAATCCAACACTTGCTTGCCCCTAGAATCTTCTGACGGATAGCCCCAGATAATACTATGCGCATTCAAGTCTGCTCCTATTAATGAATTCTCCGGATGGATAGACCGCAACACATTATCCAGCTCATCTAGGGTGATGGAAATGTCGGATAATTCTGCTGCTTGTGTTCTTCGAACTCTGTGATTAGGTAGTAGGTAGTAGGCCGATATTATATTCAGAGGTGCCTCGTCCAGAGTTAGTTTGATGGTTACGGTTGAAACTGACTGATGCACCAGGATTGGCTGAAATTTGGTAGAGGTACAAATGATTGCTGCCTTGTTATTAATTTAAGTCCAGCAATTCCAGCGCTCTGGAATGCAGGCCATTTTCCCATTCTGTAGGAAAGGCTCCTGGATGACGAAAAAGTCGATTTTATGTTCCAGAGCTGTAATTTGTAGTAGGTCCGTTGGAGGTTTAGATCTACGTAGATTGACTTGAAGAACAGTTACATTGTTTTGGTTGTTAATATTTGAATGAAGTTGGAGATGGGGAAGCAAGAAATCCGCAGTGCTGGATAGTGTCAAAGAGCAACCTTGGGAGATATTCATGGAATGAAATCAGAAGGTAGTTGAGAAGTAACTTTAGAGTGCTTCGGTGTGTCTGGTGTGTAATTAGGTTTAATAGTTGCTGAGGATTTTAATAAGGTAGGGCATCTTCGGTAGTAAGCTGGGTGGTTTACATTTAAGTTTTCACCTTTTTTATTTTCTGCATGGCAGTTTATGCAGAATGGTTTTTTCGCTTGGCAATCCGGTGTGTTATGGTTTTCACCGCAGCGTCAACAGTATAAATTTGTACGAGGACAGTTATTTGTTGGGTGTGAGAAATCCTGACATTTTTGGCACCGTCTATAAGCTAAGAACTTTTCTAACCTGTAGCTTCGGATACCTATGAAGATCCTCCGATTTTTGAGAAGTCGTATGGCTAGGGAGCGAGGCATTTCTATAACATAATTCCAGAGATTATAGATGCAAAGAGTTTTCCGAATCTGCGTAATTTGGATCTCGGGGTTGCGGTGGTTTAGTTGTAGGTCTCCTTTAATTGCTTCAAGCAAGTATTTTTCAGGTGTGTCTTCCGGGAAGCTGAGAATAATAATTTTCATTGTTGATAGGGGTTTGTCGTTGACTCTCAGGTTCTCCTTAGTCAGGGTTTCTTTGAGTTTTGCGGAATCTTCATGGGATCTGCATTTAATTTCTATATAGTTCTGTCTGTTGTATACTCCTTTTGGACGAATTGAGGTCTTGATGTTGCTTAACTACCTTGAGACTTCCTTATTGGTTTTTTCTATGACAATTGTAGGTTTTGTCTTGAGGGCTTCACTGTAGGTTTTGGTACTGTTGTTAATGGGAATGGAAGTTTGCCGTGAGGATTGGGTAATTTTCATTGTGTTGTTAAGTTGCTGAATTTCGCTCGTTAGATTGGGGATTGTAATCGTAGTTAAGTGAGTTAGTTCTTGGAGTGTGTCATGTAGGTTGTTGTTGGTTACGGAGGTTTCTTTGTAGTCCTTTGCAGCCTATAGAGCAGTGAATTCATTTATTAGCTCCTTTGCGCTGGTCCTAATTTCTTTAGGGAGATAAAATTTTCCCTTATTTTTTGAGAGGATTATTTTCTGTAATTTGTTGATTATTGCCAAAGCTAGTGGTGTTTGATTTGCTTCTGTAATGCAAACGTTATTTTGGGTTGGTTTGACCGCCGTCTCTTTCATTATTCCCACTACTGCGCAGGAATTTGAGCAGTTGAGGTTGAGATCTGGGCCTTCCAGGTCTTGATTAGATTGGCATGGTGAGTAAATTTTGTGCCTTGGTGATGGTTGTGGACTTTTCTCCATATTTTATAGGGCGACAGATGATTTGACCAATGAAATGTGAGTTATTCAGTTGGGCGTAAGAGGGTTAATGGGAAATTGTGAGTTGGAATAAATTATAACTGTCTGGATAGTCCAAAGCGTTGAAGAAGTGTAAGGTAGTAGTTTATTGAAGACAAATAATTATTAGGAAAAATGGAGTAAACATGAAGTGACCCAGCATATGAGTGACGTGGTAGCCTAGTGGTTAGGGTATCGGCCTTCCATCCGGAAAAACGGGGTTCGATTCCCAATGCCGCCAAAGATCCACCAAGTGCATGCGATATACGTGCTCGGTAAATCTGTGGAATCGAAAGTCCTGTGGTTGGTCGTTGAGCAGTTACCATGGGTGCAATGGTCTGGAGAAAATTTCCTCCCCCTTCAGATCAATGTCAAAATTGAGGGAGTGGATTCTCTGGTGGTGCCATCTATCGGAGGATTTACAAAAGAGCAAAGACGTACTTTCACCTTCATGGTGCTCTGATTTAAAAACGAAAAGTGCTCCCTATTAACTTAAATTCGCATTGCCAAGACATAGCGAGCTTAGCTTGTCCAAGTGTCATAAGTAACAACATATGAAAATTTCTCCTGGAAGGCATTACGTGGTTGATGTTCGTAAAAAAAACGCTCAATGGCTTTGAATTATTAGGTTATATATTAACTGTGTCAATTTAAATAAATAAATAATTGTTCTGGGGTAATATTGGTAAGATTAGTACTTTTTTTCTTAATTAGATGAATACTAGTTCCTTTATCAGATGATTATTTGTTTCTTTTCTACTCTTCGATACAATTTCTGTTTCCTTAATCAGAAGAACCTTAGTTACTTCGTTAGATAACTCTTCCCTATTTGCAACCTGGAATATTCCCAAGCAGCCATTACGACAAACTGACATGCTGAAAGTAGAAGCGCCACATCCATCTCCCATTATTCAGTAGTGGCTGGTATCAAATCCCCAACCTTATACTCCGACACTTCCATCACCCCACACAAAGCCCTTTCGCAAGTAGTTGCTAAAACAAAACATTCGTCGATTTCTTACACCTCCATAAAAAAATCACTCTCACTCACTTTCTCACACCGGAAAAGCAACAAACCCAATTCTTTTCTGTTATTTTTTCATTTGTTGCCACATAAATATTTAGTTTATAATCGTTTACCAATGTTTTTGCAGTAAAAATCTTTACAATACATCATATCAAGTGTGCAATTAGGCAAAAAATTACTATTTTGTTCTTTATTATTATTTGTTATATTAATTTTATATTCTTGAAAAGTCTTACCAACAATGTTGTAACCTGAAACCGGACCAAAGTGCTCCACCAAATAGGCACTTAATGAAAACGTGACGTGTAAGTTGATAATATTACCTGCAAAGAAAACTCATAGCTAAAATATTCAATGTCAAAAATATTAAAATTATTTCAATGTAAAATTTAAAAATTTTAATTTTTTATTTTTGTTTTATTTCATTCTTTTCTGTACTTTTATACAATTAAAATTGAAAAATTAAAAATTAATTTTATGGTTTTAATTATATTATAGCTTGTAGAATGGCAGTGAAAAAGTATTTCAATTAAAATTTACTTATTTATTCGAATAAATAAGTTATACTATTTTGAATATTTCCCTGTTTCTCCTTTTAATGACAATATCAATAACAGATCACCCCCATCATACCTTAAGTATGTTGACTGGCCAAACAAATTAAAGAAAAACTGTAACCGGCAGAGAAAAAAAGAATAGCAGCTATACCAGCAAGCATGCGTTATTTAAATCTTCTCTCGTTAAAGTGTTAACATGTAAAATTTAAACAATAAAATTAATTTTTTTAATTAAATTATAACGAAATTATTACATTTGAAGATTATTGTGCATTAGAAAGGATATACTATGAAGAAATGTTAAAAACAAAATGATATATATATATAGTTATGGATAAATATATTATACTGGAAACAAGTGATTTAATTTTTACTAAATTTGAAAACATAAGTATGATAAATCACAGTACCAATAACACAACTACCTCTTGCAGCAATAACAACGCTTTTGACTGGATCATGTATTGGATGGCGTGTACAAATGCAACTACCATACAGCTTCATAAATGGATGCTACAGTTCCTTACCCGTAATGATTGACGTGTGGTGGCGTGCCGGTCACTCAGCAACCAATCAATAGAAAATTTCTGTGGCTGAGACACCTGGAGAACATGGTGGCTAGACGAGCACCGAACATTTTCTGTATCAAGAAAGCACCTGGCAACAATGCTCAAATGCTATTTGTGTGTGAAAAACTTGCTACGCAGTTTCTTCGTTTAGACATATTGTTAGTGTGTCACTCTCACCTCTTATTTTACATGAATACTTTGAAAAAATTAGTCATTTACACATCGCAGAATCTTTTTGAGGTCGGGTAAACTCCATGCATATAGAAAAAGGACTTTAATAGTCAAACAGTTTAATTCTAGAAAAAATATTTAGGGTGAAACAAATCCAGTGTATGAGTGAAAACAATGGTACCCTCAGATATTTTTAGATAAATCGCATATAAATTTGAAATTTTGGAAAGAACGCGCTTTTAAGAGTTCTACAAGATATTTTTAATTCATTTTTCTCTTTTCAAAATGTTTCAGACTCTTTCTTACATTGTTTCTAATTTTTTTGCAGTTGTGTTTAAAAAAATGTTTTCCAACGGCGAGCATTTTGGTGGCGAACCCTATACCACAACAAAGCCAGAAACTGCTACTCATTTGTCGTTACCCAGCGGGCACTTCTGAACCAAGTCACGGAGACAAGTAGCGTTGCCCGTGGCATACCACCACAAACCCGTTAATAGGGTAGGCCACATTCATACATCATTACAGAAGAAAGGACAGAGAAACACAGTAACATTCATGCTTGAACCGGGATTCGAACCAAGGATCCACAGCTCAGGAGTCAGATACGCTAACCACTCAGCCATCGGTCTGCCTGTGTTTAAAAATTGGCTTGTTATAAATTTCTCGTTAAAATAATTATTAGTTCTTATTTAATTAATCATCAAACTTCATTTGTTTTTTCTAACTTACTACTGATGTAATTTTAATAAATTAATATAATGAATGACATTAAATTAAAAATTATGTGAATTTTTTGACTTACAGAATTTTGATGAGGACCACAAGCATTTCAAAGATACAAATTAAATTAAATAAATTCTCTAACAAAAAAAAATCACTTACAAGCACATTTTATTAAGTTAAAAAATTGTCAAAGTTTATGATGTTTTCAAAATGTTTCAAATTGTATATTTTCTTATTGGATACTTCGAAAAGACATTAAAAATTCAGGCAAATTATTTGTATTTCTAAACAACAAACAACCATAAATAAGAATAAGTAATTTAATTTTTTTAACAGACTGCGCTCGCACTATGTTTTTTCATTTTCTACCTTCACAAAAAAGAAATTTTTGTTTCTTTAAAAACACATGACTAGATGCATTATAAGCATTTAAAATAACCAAATCAAAGTCTAGTTTAGAAAAATTCCAAACTATTTGTCTAATTAAAGCTGTAAAAGACATTTATTTGCAAATAGAATATTTTAATATGTTATATACATGGTTTTCGTTTTCAAACTCTTTGTAATGGAAATGAAAAACAAACTACACTTTAATTTGAAAGTTTTCTATGCATTTCAATTAATTTGTGTTCTGCTAAAATTTTTACATTGTTCTTTAAGGAATTTAGTCTGATCAAAAATAAAATTTTCTTTGCACAAAAGCACTTTTAGTATAAAAGGAAAAGCAATGTCAAAATTTTAAATCAGATCCATTTAGCTATAGCTGTAAAAATTAAGGAATATTTGACTTCTTTATTATAATTGATTTTTCAATGTGAAATCCAGAAAGAATTTTTTAAAAAATATACTAGAAACAGGAAGTAAATATATTGCAATAGTCAAATATATAGAAAGAGGTTTTTAATTTGTTTTCCTTTTTTATAAATAACGTAAAATAACATATCATGTTAAGATAATTGCTGAATATATTTTAACTTCACTGAAACCGTAATATTGAGCAATTTCTGAAAATAAGATATTTTAAGTTAGGGAATTTTATCATTTACATGATTTGAGTTTTTTTAGATTTATTGATAGAGGAATTATATGCGCTGAAATATTTATATTATTTAGAACTGTTTTTTGAAGAATCCCACGAGCTACGATTAAAAAAATAAGTTTCTTTGAAAACAGAAAAACACATTAAAAATAAATATAGCAACAAATATGTATATATGTATTTGTTAATTCCTGTTTTTTTTTTTTTTTTTTTTTAAGTTAAATATTTTACTTTTAGACTTCAAAAATTTCCTCGATTGTTTTATGAACTGAATAAAATGAATGTTGTTATAGCATAATTTTATTTATTTTAATTTATACAATTTTTTTTACTATAAAATGGTTGTTTTTTTCGTTAAAGCTGAGATCTTGAGTACGCCATTTTATTACGATTCTCATTGGTTTAAAATATCCATGACGTCAGATAACGTTTCATCCGCTTCACATCGTATTGAAACGGTGTTGTAAATCCGACTTATCAACGAATTTGCTGCCTGCCTTCAAATCACATTCTTCGAGCGGCAGCAAACAAGGCGAAGTTCACCCTCGAATGTCTGAGAATAGTGTCGAAGTTCATTTCGCTAATAAAACGATTTCTTATATAATGACCAAAGCATCTGTTTGAGAAGACGTTTTCAATGGATTCCAGTCATTAACAACTGGACAATAGAACACAGAAAAAGTAAGATGAAAGACATGACAAAATTTCCACTTTAAGGTTAATTTAAATCTAAAAGGATGATTTAAATTTTTTTAAATTTATTTAATAAATAGAATTCTAAATTATAATTGCAATATTTGTAAACAATCTCATTTGGCTTAAGCAACAGTGGGAATGCATTCTGACATTAGTTTTTTAATTCCAATTCAATAAATGGATCTCATTCAGCAGAATTTGTAAAATTCCATGATTTTCAACACGTAGCTTCTGATTCTTGTTAATTCAAAAGTTCAATCTGTAGAGTCATTTTGGCGAAACTGGCTCGCCATTTGCAAAATCTGGCTGATGAACCAGCAATATTCATCAAGTAATTTTTGCAAATGTGAAATGGTTTCAGCAACAATGACTGTGCAAATTAAACTCTTTCAATATTTGTCGTAAAGAGATGCGACATATGTTTCTATTTTATGAATCATTTTTTAATTTAAAAACCACCGTTTATAGATTTTTAAAATCTGTGTAACTAGCATTGCTTAGTTTATTTTTTATTATGGAGTTTTATTAATAATGATAGATAAATATTAGGTTCGGAAATAAGTTCGTAGTGTTTTTACCAAATACTTTTATTTAAACAAAAAAACGATAATTATATCAATAATTTAATCAATTATATATTCGCCGTTGCTGTTTACAACCTCTTCCCACCTCTCGACCTATTTGTTGATGCCGTTCGCCAAAAATCACCTGGTCTGGTGTTAAAGAATTTGTTGAGTCAGTTTTTAAGGACTTCTTGGTGCACTGGGAAATGCTCGAAAAGAATGCCACAGTCAACAAGGAGCTTTACTTGCCCAACTACACCACGTGAATAAGGCTATTCGACTGAAAGGACCTGATCGACATGATCAAACCATACTCCTTCACGACAACGCCAGGCGCCATGTTGCACAAGCCGCACTCCAAGAGCTCGAATGGGAGGTCCTCAGCATCAGCCGTATTCTCCGAACCTTGCACCGACCGATTACCATCTTTTTCGCTCCTTATCAAAGCATATGAAGGGCGTTACCTTCGATAACAAAGAGGTCCTTAAAAACTGGCTCAACAACTTCTTTGACACCAGACCAAGCGATTTTTGGCGGAACGATATCAACAAATGGGTCCTTTTGTTCAATAAACAAATATAGGATACCTCATAAAGGGTAGTCTGACTGCTAAACCTGTTATGAAGGAATTGAATACAAGTGGCTAACCATCTCATGGAAAAAAAATTTCATAATTAAGGATTATTTTTCATATTCAAAAACGAATTATCATGGAATAAAACGGAAAATTTTAAGATTCCATTTCCATGTACTTATGTTTGTATAAATTTACAAAATTAGCAAAATATTTCCATAAGGATCTGGCAGCTAAGGTTTTAATATCTTTGCATTCGGTTCTATAAATTCATAGATTTGTTTCCCTCGTGATGTCATTGATTGTAGAGGTTGCAAGCATTTTATAAATTATTGCTTAAATTTATATTAAGTTAATTTTGTAAAACATAATTGTATTATTACAGACTAATTCTAAGTTTTCATGGTTCAAAAAATAAAAGTATTTTTTTTAAAAAAAAAGCTGCTAACAATTCGTTTAAATATGTTAATTTGTAATTTAATTTAAGGAATTCTTTGAATTGTTATTTTGTAAATATAATTTATTCATTTTTCCGATTTCTTAAATTGTGTATTCGGAAAGAATAATGATGTCAAGTATAGTCTTTTACAAAAAAGATTTTGTATTTAAATAATTCACATTTTCGACAGTTCTTTATTCAGATTTCTTTTTATTGAACAAAAAACTTTTTTGGCACATTTTAAACAAAACTCTCACTTTTTCGCCAAAATTTGAAAAATAGACTAACTTGGAGTTTTCTGACTAAATAATATTTTTATTTACATCTATTTTGTTACTTATAAAGTGCCATTTTTAATTAGTTATCCTCTGTCACACATAACTTTATATAAATAAATAAATAAACCTATATTTTATAATAAATGTGAATAATTTAAGTGAGAAATATCTGTAAGACAGGCTAAATATTTCAAACAAACAAATCCCTACTGTTAATCGATAATTCCCTAAAAAAAGGAATCATTCCTAAACACACACAATTCCCTATATTAAGGCATTTATAAATATTTGTAGAAAAATTCTAATGTTTGATATTTCTATATAACAAAATAAGCAAAATAATTTGTGTTTCAAAACTACAAACATTATTTTAAGGAAATAATATACCTATTACGTTTCTAAAAAAATACTATTTTCAACCAAACAGAAATCACTAATATTCCTTTTAATATTTTCTGCAAAAAAATATTCTTTTTAGCTTTTTTTTTAAAAGTATCATAACTGAATGATTTTTCATAAAATTAATGTTTCGTTTTTTTAAATAAAATTTTTGTTGCGCAAAGTTATTGAGAAATCTGTTTACAAAGTGAATGAATAAAATACCACATCATATAGCTATGTTTATCTTTCAAAGTCTCAATAACTAAAATGGAAAGCAAGATTTCTCTCTGAAAGTTTACTATGTTATGAAAGTTACATATTTATTTTGCTTTCAATTAACTTCTACAGTTATGCTGAAAAAAAGCTCTTTATAATTTTATCAGAAATAAAATTGAATTTCCATGGAAAGCACTCACTGTAAAGAGAAAAATACACATTTGAATGTCAGAAAATGTGAAGTAAATAATTTACAAAATTATATTTAACTAATTTGAAATGTGGAAAGATATATAAATTTATTATTATAATTTCACCTCTCTAAATTAAAATCGTAATAACTTTAAATGTTTGCACTACTGGTTATTAGAATTGCTCTACAACAGAAAAAAGCAAATAGCAAGATGTTTAACTGTCAAATATATTATGCTGGAAATAATAGATAAAAATTTTAAAACATCTTAAGACGAATCAGTACTTACAAAAAACCATCTGACAGAAATAACGATTATATGATTGTTTATTTAGCCAAACAAAGATTGAATGACAGATACAGTTGCCTACTGAAATGTATTGTTTCACAGGCCTCGTATAAAAAGATAGAACCCTTGGATGAAACAAAAATGTAAGGGCCACTGTTAAGGGCACGGTTGCTTGCTTGGTAAGGGCATCATTCTCATTATTGGAAAGTAGTAGGTTCGAATATCGATTTAATCTATGATCAGCCGTAATCATTATAAGCGGATGGAGAAAGCTAAATCGATTGTGACCGCAATGTCCTCTAAGTAAAATAATACCTCTGGAGGTATTGGGAGTGTTCTGTTTGGTGGTTGCTTCTAAATAACGAAGAACCTTACCCTGCAGTTTCAATCTTGCTTGTAGAGTCCAGCTCTGATCTAGATACAGGAAAGTAGGCTGGCAACAATAGCTCTTGTTCAAGGTGCCAAACGAGAGGTGAGCTGAATGTGCAACCATGTCATAACATCAAGGAAGTCAGTTGAATGCTTTGGAATGCACACATGGCAATATACGGTATTCATGGTGCCAACAAACATGAATGCGGCCATCATGAATCTGTCAGTAGAACAAGGACACCTCTGGAAACACAACACCGCACTATCTTTGGATGACTGATAAGGCTCATGTCTGCGATATAGAGTCTCCAAGCTATGGACATTTAACTGACCGCCCGTAAATCTGCAAGCATTGACGAAAAGTTTGTGCAAACGGTTGCTGTCTTACAAACGACCACACTCTTTTCAACTCATAATTTGTAAAAAAATTGTACAGTTCATTAAAACCATAGGAATAAAATGTTTGTTCTCAGGGATATCAGTGATAATGGAGGTGTGAGAAAAAGTGTAATGTTCCGTACGACCTTCAATTAATATTATGTACACATAATTACTATTTGATCTAAATTACTATTTGATCATAGGCAAAGTTAGAAAAAAGCTGGTAAGCATTTCTCCTTCCTACACAAGGCATCAAAACAATATTTTACTAAATAAAAATGTTCTAAAGCAACTTACGTGTCTGAAAACTATTTATATAATTTCATTTAAATGCTTCTTATGTGTGACTATCACCGTATGTTTTGTATGAATGTTTTGAAAACTTAATATTTATATGTCAGTCACATGCGCTTTCCTATCACATAAATTTCCCGTTTATTCAGCGTGTGACTTCCTTCCGGTTTGTGCATGCATATATATATCCTTTATTTATAAAGGTTTAAATAAAATCCTGATCCTGCTTGTCCACCGACTTTTTGTTCGGGTGTGACTTGAGAACAGGTTCATAAGCCAGAATGATTGGGTTATGCAACTGTGTTCTCAAGTATATAAATATAAAAAAGTTAATTACAGCGTTTGTGAATTTAAAACATCAATAACGTGGATTTCAATACTGTAAAGTTACTAATGCCGCTCTGTAATTAATTTGAACGTATAACATTCTGATTCAGTACTCGTCCCGCATTCATCGTACTTTACTTCTAAAAGTTCTAGGCTTTACCGCTGGCAGTACCAAAAAATATTTACTGCATTGTAACTATTTCTCCCTTTTTTGTATATTTCCACAGTTTATTAGCGCGGATAACTTCAATTACCCGAATGAACTGGAACTGGATCCCAGACGGATAATCAAAAATTTGGTTAATTGGATTTTTCGAAAAAAAAAATCCATTAATTATTGCTTTATAAAATGGCAGAAAAAATTGCATATTTTAATCAATCAAGAACTTTTAATCAATTAAATGAAAAGGCAACACTTTTACTTTGTAAAGGTACAAGTGCTGTATATTAATACAGTATGCATGTGCAGTGCTGTACATTAATATACAGTATGCATGTGCAGTGCTGTACATTAATATACAGTATGCATGTGCAGTGCTGTACATATACATCCTTTACATACAGTATGCATGTGCAGTGCTGTAAACATGTGCAGTGCGAAAGACATTGCTTACTGAACATTTCCATCTGTGTTTCACTGCCTTTATCAGTTTTCGGGCAGCCAAGTCACACATATTTTTGACAGTGATAATTTTCTTGTGGTCACACTCGGGCCACTTCAAAGCTGGCAAATGCTTCACTTGCTGATGGACAAGAGTAAGTTTCAACTTTGGACATTCAAGGTCATCATCTTTCTCGACACTCTCAATAAGTTCATCCTTATTTGCAATTTGAAATTCAGATCCGACTGATAATTCATTCTCCTTTGTCTTCAGCATTAACATCTGAACATCCAAGAATTTTTAAAACAATGTTTCTGAATTACCCACGTGACATGTCATTCTCATCTTCTCCCTTTTCTTACCTTTTCTTTTCCTGAGCTTTTACCTTTTTCTCATTTACTTTTCCTTCTTCAGTCTACTTTATTTTTTTGAAATTCTGAAAGCTATTCGGATAATCAGCGATTCGGATAGTTGGAGTTCTATATTGGTATTATTTTTGCCTTCATCAGCGGATGTTATCTTGAATTTCTCAATACAGTATCGGTTAAAAATGGATTTGAAAGGAATGATTATTGACTTCAATTATTAATAGTTTCTTTTTCAACGAGATTTTTCAAGCTTTATACATTTCATCTGCTTTTTTTATTTATTTATTTTTTTTTTTTTTTTTTTTTTAGCTGATATACACACATGAAACTTCATTTCGTGATGTAAAATATAATTTTATGAAGTTTCTAATTAAATTATTTCGTAATGCTCACGTGTTTATTGGTTAAATTGTTAGAACTTTATATTTACATAAACAAATGGTAAATCAAGTACAAACTATAGACTCGTTTAATCACATGTAAAATATTTAGAACGGGGGGGAAATGGCAGTGAAGTGAGTACATTCAACAAATGCAATTATAAGTTGTTGAGTTGCACCAAGTATGCAAATCAATGGTATATAATATAAATTATACACATATACCCTTGCATGACCTTGAGCGGCATTGAAAAATTTTTGAGTTGCTATCGCATTTGCATATACATTCTTATTATTTCTCAAAAATATAACTTAAGTTACTTCTTTTCTTTTTCTCTCTCGTCATCTTTCTCATTTAATTCTTAATGTTTACTTTTTGATTTCTGAAAGTAAATCCGAGAGATCTGAGTCTAAACATTATCGACAATTCCTCGCTTAGCATTGACAGAGGAAAAATAACTGAGTGCTTCGCATTTTCTCTTTATTCACGTATCTATTTCCTTTTTCCAAAGTCAAAATGTAATTTACTTCTCTTCCTTTTGATCTTTTCATCTTGAATGTTTAATCTAATAAAATTCCCTAAGTATACGATGTGCTCAAGGCAATAAAGAAATCCTCATTTCACTAAGAAAATTCTTTCTCGAAACAAACCAAATTATTCATAATTTCCTTTTGATTTATAAATAATTATAAATAATAATTTGAATTTGTTGTATTCAAATGATTAAATATAAGAAACATTTTACTTATATTCAGTTATTGCTAGTACGATTGTTTAGATAAATTTATTAAGTAATTAAACAGAAATAAAGAATTGAAAAATCAAAAAGTTTAAGGCAAAATTACGATTTAACATTATGTTTTTTCCAAGTTCCAAAGAGAAATTCATAAATTTTAAAAATGAAATGCCGCAGCTTTTAATTAAAATTTACCAAAAAAATACAATTAACCAGATTGTATACTTAATTAGAAAACTTGATTTAATAAATATCAAATTGTTAAAAAAAGGTAAGAGATAAACAAATATTGAGGAAAGTTACAGCACGTGCGGTGTTATTGACATATTAAATGGTGGGAAAGTCTAATATAAAAACGAATGTATATGTTTACTAATTTTAGGAATATTTAGCTATAAATAAACCAAAATAAAAGTTATTACTTTTTAGTAAAGAATTTTATTAAAATTTATAATATTTTTATGAAAAATTTAAAATATTTTTATTAAAAAATTAGACATTTAAGGTAAAAAAATTAAAGATATTTTATTCATTTTCAAATATAAGATAACATGGCAAAATTAATTTCCTCGTATTTGTTTTTCTATACCATTTATTTACTAGCTTAAAAGATAGTTGTTTCTCTTTTAAGAACAGATGTCGTCATATAAGACTTTTGTAGCAATTTTGTTGGTAACAAAAGTTTTTGTCAACAAGTTTATGTATTCATAAGCCATACATAAATGAATAGATTTTTAAAAAGGTTTTAAGCGCCAAAAAATAAAATAATGAATACTAATACTAAAAATATAATTCAAAGTATAAAAGAAAAAAAACGCTAATCCGAAAAAATCTGGATGAAAACTAGCAAACATCAATGTCGAGAACTAATCGATATAATATGAAAACAAGTCTATGTATTCATAAGCCATATATAAATCGATAGATTTTTAAAAAGGTTTTAAGCGCTAAAACAAATAAAATAATGACTAATAATACTAAAAATGTAATTCAAAGTATAAAAGAAAAAAAACGCAAATCCGAAAAAACTGGATGAAAACTAGCAAACATCAATGTCGAGAACTAATCGATATAATATGAAAACAAGTCTATGTATTCATAAGCCATATATAAATCGATAGATTTTCAAAAAGGTTTTAAGCGCTAAAACAAATAAAATAATTACTAATACTAAAAATATAATTCAAAGTATAAAAGAAAAAAAAAACGCAAATCCGAAAAAAACTGGATGAAAACTAGCAAACATCAATGTCGAGAATTAATCGATATAATATGAAAACAAGTCTATGTATTCATAAGCCATATATAAATCGATAGATTTTTAAAAAGGTTTTAAGCGCTAAAACAAATAAAATAATGACTACTAATACTAAAAATATAATTCAAAGTATAAAAGAAAAAAAACGCAAATCCGAAAAAAATTGATGAAAACTAGCAAACATCAATTTCGAGAACTAATCGACATAATAAGCAGATTTTATTTTAATAATCGAAATCGAATCGAAAAATTTTATAATCGAAATCAATACACTTATATTAGCAAACATTGAAAAGGGAACATTTAATATTAATAAAAAAAATCGAACAAAATGAAAGAGGGGAAAAAGTACCAGCATTTAAACTAAATTAATTTAATAAACGAAATGGAAAAGCGAAGAGTACAAAACATATGGATCAGGGGACGATGGAGTGTTGACTACATTGGTACAAAGTATGGCCTTTCTGCAATTGCCAAGTATGAAAGCCTAAACAAAGCTACTACATCCCAAAACCGTACCAAATCACAGAACTCCAAAATAATATAATGAACACTCAATATATAAATTAACAGAACCTTTTTCTGATTTTGATGGATATTTTATCCTTACGAAAATATTTTCATGCAATCCAAACACATTTTTAAAACAAATTTTTATTTAATAAAAACTTACTGAGTAATAGGATATATACAGGGATTAAATGATAAATATAATTTTTTTCAAAGTATAAAAGCAGAAATCTCTATTTTAAAACTCTCACTATAGATATTATCGAAAATAGCTTAAAATGGCTCTATATTTATGATGGACGCATAAATGGCCCAGACGAAAATGCTTTTTTTGACTGCAAATATAGTCCTAAAAATGTAGAAAAAGCGATACATGTTTTCCAACAAACTTCAACTCACACCAAATTTATTTTTAAATTTTTTCTCTAAAGCATTTTCGCTTTTGTATTAATTTTAGTAGGCACTATAAAGAAAAAAACATAATTGTTTCGAAATCAAAATGTATAGTTAATTTTACACTTAAAAATTACTAATTTTTCATTATCAGATGATATAAGAAATAATTCAACAAATTAAAATTCAAATTTAAATTGTATTTTCAGTACTTATTTCTCAAATCGCAGTAATGCTATTAAAACAAAATTACTTTCTTTTTTGAAAGTTCCTTATGTAGTTTATTTATTGTACATTTAATAAATAATTAATAGTTATTTAAAAACTGCATTCTTGTTTTTATAACAAAAGCCCTTTCTTAAAATTTATGCAGAAAAGTTTGATTTAATGTTTATGTATGCAATCTGTTGTTTCAAAACTTTCAATATTAAACAGTTAATTATTATAAGTTGGTTCATATGAAATGTCCAACTTTTATTGAATAAAACTATATATTTTCCCAAAAGCAATTTATTTTATCAAAATATGCTCTATTTGTTTCAATGCATATTTATTTACCAACCTGAATTTAATACTTAAATTAATGTCTGTCTTATGTAAATTCTGGTTCCTAAAATCAATTAACCTCTGACAGAACTTTTTTAGGTTGTCATAATTTTTATACTATTTATCCCGTAAAAACTGTTCTAAAATATTAAAAAAAGGAAATTCGATTGACTAAAGATTTAGTTAAGTGACATATATAGTCGAAAGTTGTCCTGGAGCTGTATCGGTAAACAGATTATGTCCGTATAGTTTTAAATTTTGTACGTTTTGTCAATGTAAAGACAATATTTATTATGTTTTTCTAGTATGAAGAAGAAAGGAATAAACTAACCTTATAAAACATTCTTCTGAATTATGATGTCTAATTACCTCTTTTCTTTCAACCCTTCAATTTCATAAAGATAACTCATTATTGTTCTATGGTCAATTTTCTTTCTGATAAGTTCTTTTGTAGATGAACTGTTTTCTATCAATGCTTTTAAAACATCATTTTTCAAAGACGGATCGTTTTAAAGGCAAACATCACCACACCGAAAATTTTACAACTGTCATGCAATTTTTTTTATTGTTAACGATATTCTTCCCAAATGTTGGTTTATATTGAGTGCAATATTTTCAACATTGTTCCTGAGTTTGTACTCTCAAATAAATTACAGTAACATCGATTGAATTCAAATTTTTACTAAATTCAAAATAAAATGGAACGTTTTTGAGAAAATTTTCTTCGTTGAAATGTGTCTCTGTGAATGGGTTAGAACGTCTTTAAAACTAATATGCGAAAAATAAAAACAAGCCTTAAACAAGGAAGGTTTAGGTGTCAAAAAGTTCACTCTAATTCATGTACATCAACCTTATACTGAATTAAAGATTTTTAAAAACACAAGTTTATATGTGATTTGAATTAAATTTTAGGATTTTTACTAACCACAACCATCTTTCGTTACAATTGAGATCCAGAGTACGCCCCTTTATTACGATTCTCATTGGTTTAAAATATCCATGACGTCAGATAATATGTCATCCAGGTCACATCATATTGAGATGGCTTTTGTAAATCCGACTTGTCGACGAATTTGTACCTGCCTTCAAACACATTCTTCGGAACAAGTTCAGTATCCCCATACACTTGGCGACGCGGCGAATTTTTTTGTCGCCAAGTCGCCAAGCTAGGCGCGCGTTTATTAAAACGGGAAATTTCCCTAAGTTCGATCGAAAAATAAGCAGTTCAGAAAATTTAAAAAGGGAAATAAATATAAATAACGGACTTACTTGATATGAAGTTAAGCTGACATGCTGATTGGTATATTAATTTCGACATTTTATTCGTTTGTCACCAGTGTCACATTTCAGTAAAAATAATTATCTAATTTTACAAAAAAAGTATGCAAAAATATTTTTCTAAATATATATACTTTATAAAATTTTAAAAAAAGCATGCAAAAACTTATTTTTCAAATATAAACATTTTTTAAAATTTAAAAAAAACGTGAATAAAATATTTTTTAAATAAATTTAAGTAAATAAAAATGAAACACGAATACAATAAAAAATACATGTAAGCAATAGAATTTAAATAAAATAATTACACTTTCTCCAAATCAAATTTCCGTTAAAAAATTAATATTTGCGAATCATAAATTAATTAATAATTTGGAATCCTGAGCAATAATCCATCATTATTATCTTTAATTTTAGCTAATAGAATTTGTTGATATTTTTCGACAACATTTTTAACATGAGACATTTTTAATTAAAACAATAAATAACGTAATTAAAACAATAAAAAGATGATAATAAATAAATTAAGAAAACGAAATAAGGCGAAAAAGAATATTTAAAGATTTTAAATATATAAAATAAAATATATCATTTAATAAAAAATATATATTAAAATTAAACCAAATAAAAGTAAATAATATAAAAGAAATAGTAAAAAAAAATTTTTTACGATAATTGGACACTGGAGACAACGAAACAAAAGAGCGGGAAATCCACTAATTCCATCAGCAAAAGTAAACGAAATTAAAATGACTAGCAATTAAAACGTAGAACAATTAGCAAAGAAAGTTCTGGAAAGTTCTCGAAGTGAAACTAAAAAAGCTATTGCCCCTAAAAAAAGCACATATATAACGTAAAAATTATTTAAAACACGAGAAAAACGGAATCTGGCAATGAAAAAATAAAAATAGTACCAAAAACTAAATTTGCAAACACTACAATAAAAACAAAAGCTGAAATCGGCAACACTACAACGTAAATAACGGCTACCAGATTTGGCGAGAAATCAATGTATGGGGATACTGAACTTGTTCCCATTCTTCGAGCGGCAACAAACAGGCAAAGTTTACCATCGAATGTCAGGGGAAAGTGTCGAAGTTCATTTTGTTATTAACAAACGATTTCTTATATAATGACCAAATCATCGGTTTGACAAGCCGTTTCCCATTGATTCAAGCCATTAACACATGGACAATAGAACACCAGGAAAAGCAAAATGAAAAAGACATGACAAAACATCCACTTTATGTTACTTTAAATCTGCAAAGACGATTCGAATTTTTGAAATCTCATTAATTAATAGAATTCTAAATTAATTATTGCAATATTTGCAAACAATCTCTTCTGAATCAGAAGACTTTTGCCTTGCTTACGCCAACATTAAAAATTTTTCCTTTAATTAATATTGCTGAAATAATAAAAAGTAGATTTTTAAAACATGGGCTCAAAATGCTAGTTGAATTTCTTTAAATTGTAATTTTTATATTTTGCAAACATACCACTGTAAGCCAAAACAAGAAGACTGGCTCTCTCACTTTCTGGAGCCCATTCTTTCCATAATCCCATGCATGCGCAAGACAAAGGAGCCTAAAATGAAATAAATAAAATATAATTGGCCAATTAGTAATAAAGAAATCTATGCAACATGTTCATCTACAAATATTATAACAACTATGTCGCCAAAAAAACTGTCACCAATAACCTTTCTGTAAAGAATTTCTAGCAAGGAAACAAAACCAAGAAAAGATTTGAGATTAACAATATTTTGATTGTGGCAACCCTTGAAAAACATAGACATTTGTGGTTGTTAGATTTGGGGAAAAATCGTTCATTTGGCGATGTTTATTTACAAAATTGGCTAGAAAATAACCTATTTATAAACTTCTCCTCCATAAACTTAGTGATTTTTCTAGAATTCCTCGAAAATAAGGCAAAATCTATATGTATACCCTTGTACCACCATGCAAAGATTTAATTACTATGATCTTAAAGCTGCTTCATGCAATGGCTGCTGTATTATACAGTATATTCGTGTGGAATGCACAGGACTGATATGGGGATATATTTACAATATTTTTCTTCACTCATCATGAAAGGATGGTTGATATATTATTCAATAAAATGTTGCCAACATTAAATATTTGTGCAGCAAAGAATGCCAAAATATTATTTTCCTTTTTAACATTTTTTGACATTTCTGCTATGACTCCAATCATTTTTTCAACATTGATGTCCTTATACTGTGCTCTCTGTATGCCCATATGTCAACGTATGTACAAAAACATTTTCTGGGCTCACATCCTATTAACAATGAAATACAATCCAAAGTTCGGAAATAAGTATGAACAATGAGGCACATCTTAAATTGCTCGGTAATAGTTTTCATTTGGTATACTGCAAGCTACAAGATATCAAAATTACGTTCCGATGAAATAACTTCAAGCTGACAGCCGAACAGTAGCACTCTGGTCTTCGATTTAACAGTTCGAGTGTTCGTATCCCACCTTAGGTATGGAAATTTATAGTGGTTCGGAATCCACTTGAATCTGTAAATCATGGTACTCAAAATTTCTTAAGCATGCAAGCAAGCGTACCAACAAGTACTAAGTAAAATAATATAATTTAGGTCACTGCAGTTGTTTTCTACTTAAAAATCTCTAATTTATAATAAAATTCAGCTCATTGTCAGAAATGCTATTAAAATTGAAAATAAAAAAATTGTGATATAATAATCTTAATCTCATATCATCTCTCCAAAATTTGTTATGTAAGTTTAAAAGAAATAATTAATAGCCAGGTTAGAGAGAGAGAGAGAATGAGACAAAATATTATATAATTTCCTTACCTTATGTAATAACAGATGCAAGCGCAAGAAATGTTAAAATTTTTGAATATAAATATAAAAATAACATGCTATTTTTATAAGTTACTTTATATTTTTGATAGGATGAAATTCGAATGTTTTCATTGCATTTTCAGTTTAATTCTAAATTAGTTTATTTATTAATTTTTTTAAAAATATATCAGAGTATTGTTTCAATGCTTGACATTTTCATTCTTGGCTAATATAAGTAAAGAATTTTATTTATGATATTATTCTACAATGTTAAATAATCCTTAAAAGGAAAGACAGTTATCTATTATCTTAATTAGACGCAGCAATAATTTCGGAGTAGATTTGTGCCAAATTTACAAAATAACCTGAAAATGAACGTTTAAAGGGTGGAAAAATATCTTGCGAGAAATATATATTCAAATAAATGTAACTAAAATTATTAAATTTTGGAACTTCAAAAAATAATTTCACAAAATTATTCGATATTTTCCCACTGCATGCGGCTCTTTATCCCTATGTTTATTGTCTGCGGATCATTTTTTTTTTATTCTATGCGGCATTCACATTTTTCTTCAAATTAAAACACTTTTGTGGAAATAACCGTATAATTTTCTCCGATTTTTAGGAAATTACACAAAAATATTTACTTTTATCAGTTTAATGCTTTTTAATATATACTATTCTATTCTACCACACTGGTTTGGCTAGAAAAAATTTCCTGCAGTTATACTGGTAAGTAACAAGTTTCGATACTCGTCGCACAGGCGAAACGTCTTTATTAATGTCGGATTGGCCCTATAAAATAAGTGGCAATAAACACGAAGAGGAATGACACTTCCAGGTACAACAAACTAATTTGAGTGTCTTCTTTTTAATCTTTGCATTTAATAAAGCATATTCACCCACTTTCGAAATTACGATGGTACACTTACTGGATATTTCATCCTTAAAAATGCCATCAATGCTGTTCTTCGTAGTTGTCAAAGAAAAATAATTCTAATCTACGGGCATTAAATAAAAAAATGTTTCAAAAGTCTACGTAGATGCAAAATATCAAGAAAATTTAATTAAATGCAGCCTATAGGCCTGGGGATGTCTGAAGAGTTAAGGCGTCTGCTCGTGTCTAGAAGATTGCGGGTTCAAAACTTGAAAAAGCCGAAGGCTAATATGTTCGCTAATGGTGAATATGGGACACGTAAAATTAATCGTGGTTATTAGGTCCTCCAACTGAGATAATACGCTTAGGGGTAGCTGGCCAAGTTTGAAAGCGTTTGTCTTCTGTTTATTTCCAAATTCTAAATATTATTAGGACCTACATTTCAGGGAATGATAGCGCACTCACTGGTAACTTTCTAATTAGGTAGTTATTAATTCCATTCTTTTGTAATATATATATATATATATATATATATATATATATATATATATATATATATATATATATATATATATATATATATATATATATATATATATATATATATATATATACCCCTTAATATTTGCATAAATTTTATTCAACTTTTTGATACGCAATTTTTTTACTCCAAAATATGACTGATTATTATTAAATACGTTGTTGTTTACTAATGACACTTGGACAAGCCAAGCTCGCTATGCTATTCGAATTAAGTCGATTGAGAGCGTCTTTCGTTTTAATCAGAGCACCATAAAGGTGAAAGTACGACTTTGCTCTACACACTTGCCATAGGGACCCGTTTATAGGGTAGGCAATCATTCACACCTCATTCATACAAGGAAAGGATAAAGACAGGATAGATAGAGAGAAAAAGTACATCCATGCACGAACCGGGATTCGAACCCAGGACCTTATTATCCGCAGTCAGGCACGCTGACCACTAGACAAGTTGGTCGGCATTGAATACGTTTTATAGTTATTGAATACATTTTAATGTCTTAGAGTAAATAAATGAAATAATCGAACGTTATGCCAGAATCCAATGAAATATCAAACAAATACGAATAAAAAAATAAATCAAATAAAAACCATTTATATGGAATTTAGGAATTTTTTACAGATTGAGAATTCAAAATCCTAAAATTAGGTATTATTATTATAAAGGAATTTTTTTATTTATTTTTTAGCTTTCAATAGATTCTAAACGCGTTCCTGGAGGTCAGAACTATTTTACCAAGCACGCAACTTTTTTTCCATTAATAAACTTTAATGATGTTTAATAAAAGACTATATTGTTATCACTTCGTGACTAATATTTAAAAAATTTAGAATTCAAACATTTGAAATGAATTCTGCATAGCCAACGCTTTTGTCTCCGATTGAAGAGTTTATGTGTAGGGTTCTCGTCTCGGGAATGGTTATTTTGATAACCTTAATGGACAGCATAATGACAGAAAACTGTTATGTTTTTCTCATATTCACCGTGTGTTAATCCTATAAAAGGTCTTCCAATGAACACCAGGTAGTATTCACATGTTTCCGAAAAGATAATTCGGAAATCTTTCAAGCACTCACCCCGATTGCTTTCAAAAGGCAGAAACGCAACACTTGTTTCCCATTGTTCAACTAAGGCTAAAATCGAGAAAATAGGGCTTTCTATTACGAAGTCCTGATTTAAATCTCTGTGATAATTCGGAATATGTCTTAAACTACAGTGAGTGGTTAATGAATGTTATCCGTTACTAGACTATGTTCGTTATCCGAATCGTTCGTTAACCGATCATCGATTTACCATAGATTTTTGTCTGAAATCCGTTAACTCGTTCTGGAGACCCTAAAAATTAATTTAATAAAAGGATGTATAATTTCTTATATTATAGTCTTACATATTAATGTGACCTTTACATTTTTTGTTTATGGGGCATTAAAGAACATGTGCAATGTCGATTGTTTTTTCTCCCTTTTTTAATATTTTCTGGGGATGAGTAATAGTATTGTTGTTGTGAAGATCGCTAACCCCCCTTACTGATATCAGCTTGGTTTGGGTGTCATTGTAAGACCATTGCTCTGACATCCTCCCACTTCTTCAACGAATAGACGAGGGTGCTCAAAATAAAATCAGTTGCGGTTTTGATTTCATTTAAAAATCGAAATTGATAGTCTACTTTGGCTATAAATATTCTATTGGAAAAAAAATTTCCACAATGCAACTTTGAACTTTAATAGGCAAGCAATATAATTCAAGAGAGATTAAAAACGATTTTTGATCCGTTGGGTTTGGCAACCCTGCACATCAGGCTCCCAAAGTCGAGAAGTGTTCGTTAGAATTCGTTATCCGGATATGCGTTCGTAATCCGAACATAAAAATCATTCGTGAAAGTGTTCGTTGTCCGATTTTTTCGCTGTCCGAACTGAACGTTAACCGATTTCTCATTGTATAAATTTTGATTGGAAGGAAATAAACAGTAAGAAAATCACGAGTGCAAAAATATACACTGTTGAGAGTTAAATTACGGAAACTTTGCAACTTTTCAAATATCTTCCAATTGTATTCGACCTTATTAACTGAATCTACTTACTGTTGCCATCCCTTCAAGAAATAGTGCAACCATTAGACCGACGTCTGAAGCGTGCAAAAGGGCCGGAATTGTCAAATGCAGAACGGACGAAAAAAGAACAGAAAGCAGCATAACACTGAAATATAAGAGATATTGAATCAATTTAAACAATCTTTAAACACTAAGCATTATTTTACTGTTTAATTACTGAAATATCTGAAACAAATATAAGTTATAAAATGCAGTGTTTGTGTAACCACATCGCACTAACAATTGCAATTAAACCTTAAATATAAAAGTACATCAAAAGTTCACATCACATCCAGTTCAAATTAGAAAATAAAAGATAAAGGTGAAACATGGTGTTTCTTGAATTTTATTTAAAAAAATTCTTTAAGCAGAGTTAAAATCCACTTTCTGGAATCTTTCATGAAGAAAATTTATCCTAACGTCGTATTTTACAAATTGAGATCCTTGTGGCTTGGGTGATTAAGGGGTCGTTCTTATTATCGTAATGTTGTGAGTTCGAATACCGACCCAGTGGATGATTCGTTATGTTCGCTCATGGTGGTTGGGTTATGTAAAATAAGTTGTAGTCGCACTGTCTTCCAAGTGAAGTGATACCTCTAAGTGTAGTAGACCAAGTCTGGGTTCTTTTGCTTGTCCTACTGGAAAACTCCACTTACTGGCTTAGCTAAGTGGTTTGTGCAGGTTTCAGGCCAAATCAGACTGTAATGCCTTTGGGTTTTGAACCTTCTGAAGCTGCATTTTACACTTTTCATTATGATACGTCCGTTTGAAAACGCTCGGGTCTAGTTCCCCTGTGGTCTAATTATCCCTCGTGTGCAAAAAATGACCGTTGAGCGACAAACAAACCAAACCAAACCTAGATTCCCCTGTCGATCAAATTGGACAAAAATACAGAAAGCTGAATAAACTTTATAAAAATGCTTAAAGTACACACCAAATTATGTTTTACAGTTAAATCTTTAAAAGAAGCATATCAAATGATGTCTGCTAAAATAATACATACATTTAACAACCATTTAGCCTTCCAACTTGTCTAGCGGTCAGTGTGCCTGACTGCGAATAAGGAGGTCCTGGGTTCGAATCCCGGTTCGGGTATGGATGTACTTTCTCTCTCTATCTCACCTGTCTTTGTCCCTTCCTTGTATGAATGTGGTGCGAATGGTTGCCTACCCTATAAACGGGTTCCTATGGCATGTGTGTACTGAAGAAGTCGAACTCCACACCAAATATATGGTTCAGTTGGAAAAGTGGAGCAGCGCACACCATATTGCCAGCCTAGCTGGCACACGACAACTACAGCAACCATGTTTCACCAAAAGTGGGACATTTTGTCCACTTTGAAAAACACGGTGTTAAAAATTTAATACAGATGTTAAATGTTAGTAAATTCAATTTGCAATTGTTGATTTTGATAGATTGTTTCAAAATTTAATATGTTAGGTTGTTCGGAAAGTAATTTCGTTTTTCCCACCTGGATCAGCTTTTTGCTAGTAAAAACTAACCACTTTATGAGTGTGAAATCGTGCTACTACCAGAAAGATGGCAAAAGCTATTGGACTAGAATAGACAATATGCAGTGCAATACGATATTTATTCGTTATACGTTTCATTTTCATGAAAAACGAAATGACTTTCCGAACAATCCAATAAGATCCATGTCTCTAAAACAAATGTTATTACCAATCAATGAGATTTTTATCGTATGTAGGAAAATATCAATTCTTACCAGTTGGGAGAGAAATAGAGGGTCAAAGCTGCAGATGGAAATTGCATGATAGCCCCTCCCCAGAAATTCAAATCGAACATTGTCTCTAAATCTTCCAAGGTCCAGTTCTCGCTTTTTGGAAAATGAAGCTAGAGAAAGTAATAAATAGAAAATAAATGAGGAATAATAAATAGAAAATAAGTACATAATTCAATAAAAATATAATAAAATAGACATACTCGAAAATGTTTCGTATAAAATAAATACCAAGCGTTGAATAAAGAAAACTTATAAAAATATATAAAAATAAAAATAATTTATATTTAAAAATGCTTAATTATTTGTAAACATAATATTTTAGGCTTTTTCGTTACTTTTCTTTTTTGCTTGTGATAAATTTGACAAATGAAACTACCAACTCTAAAAGAAATATCAACAAAGAAACATTTTACCGTTGCGTTTTCAAAAAGACGTCAAACTATTTGTCTTAAAAATAAAATTTGCCACAATTAAAAGAATTGCCAAATTTTTTAATCCTTTTCCCATAAAAAGTTACCGAAAATGTCAGATTAGCAGCACTCTTTTAGACTAATATTCTTTTTCAATAAACTTGTTAAGAAAAAAATTGCATAAATACTCTTTAAATTGTAATTTTGTCATTTAAAATTACAAAAATACATTAAATTTTGTTTCCTATTATAGAGTAAAATTTAAAAAAAAACTATTGCCACTTAATATATTTCTTTATCTAGGAAGAAAAATTTTAGAATAATTTGAAGTGAAAATTTAGAAAATATAAATAGTAAATTTTCATTTTAAGTTTTTCCCAAAATATTTAGTTATAATGGATTTCAAGCGATTTTATGCATTTCTTAAAGAAGCAATATAAATTAATAATATAAATTACCATTCAGTCCCAGCTTTTAGATACAAAAGAAGAATCTAATGAAGAATTATTTTTTCCACATTACAAAGTAAAATCGATTTAGAATATTTTGGACTTAATTCTTACTGAATATTTCTTTCACTTGGAAATATTGTATACAATCAGCTCCCTATAGCTAGGAATTAAGAAGCAGAGAGAATACTTGAATACAAACAACTTTCTCACCAATAACTATTTCCTATTTTATTTTATTTTTAAAATTAGAAATACAACTTTAATAGTTTTTGCTTAATATTTCTCAATTTTTAAAAAACTGATTTTTCGGTATCTTATTTTCCAACTATGTTCTAGGTCTATTAGAAAATATTTCTTATTTTCTACAACTAAGTTAATTAAAGAGAATGAATAAAATATAACAATATAGCCCATACTGAATGTGATAAAGGTAATTTTCTTGTCATTATAATTATAAAACATATGGTATCGATATTATATTACGATAATATCATTCCATATGTTAATATTAAAATATTTATTGATTGTTATTGTGTGTGTAGATACGTAAAGAGATAAAATGTTAAGAAAAGGAACTGAATAAAATCTCATATTTTAAATTCAAATTACAATTTCAGTATGTCTGATATAGAAAATATTAAAAGTAAATTATGCATTTTAATGCTATTGCTGGTTGGGGATAATATTATAGCTAAATGTTTAATACCGACATTAAGACATTTACAATATTATAAATATACATACATAAAATGATAAAAACATTACTCTCCACACAAATGATAATTTAGGGATTCATAATGAAACAATGTAGCAAATACTTGCTGTCAATGATCTATTTTATCATTATTATCTTTAACATATGTCAAAGATATAAAGATAATATATATACCATATCTTTGATATTGATATTAAGATAATTATTGGATAGGCAAACAGTTATGCAATTAAAGATAATGAAGTTAATGCAAATTAAGATAATTATGGAAATGTTTGAAAATATCAAAAAATAATTATAAGTAATTCAGTGTTTTCAAATTATCTGAATTCAAACATCACGTTCGTTCTTCTTAATTATTGGTGAAGAAAAATCTTATTAAGTAATAAATTAATAACATGATTTTATAATTAATGAATTAAATAAAAAATAAAAAAGTAATAAAAAAATAAAATTAAAATAAAAAGGATTAAATAAAAATTTCTCATCAAATTTTTTAGATAAAAAAATATAGCGTACTTATTTGTAATTAATATTTTATTAGCTTTCCCCAAAATATCTATACATAATCTTTTATTATTAGACTTTTTATTAAATGAATTCAGATAAATTTATAGGTAATTAAATAAGAATATTAATAAAAAACTTTAAGAAACTAAATTTAAAATAATAAAATTTTGAATTAAAAATTTAACAAAAAGTTTGTTTCTTATCCACTATTTGAATTATTTTGCTTATTTTATTTTTACATACATTTTTAACGACAAAAAATTAATTTTTATTTTATTTCTAATAAAATAGCAAAATATAGTTAAAATGTTCTTGCATTGACATCACTTACACCAGGCTAACCTATCAATTTATATAAAAATTTATTTTAGTATTCCAAACCTCAAATTAAACGAACTTACCAACTGTTCATCTAGTGGCATCATAAAGATGTGAACGAATATGGTCCACAAATTGGCAATCATCCAGCCTTTAATGAAGAAGGCGCAAAAGCACATCAGTGACATCTGATACCTCCTCGGGATCTTCCACCACCTCCTCTCGCCAGGGCATCGTCTGTTGAATCCGGACTCGAACTCAGAGTTTCGATTTCCTCTCAAGTGACCAGAAGCGGATTCTTTCATACCACTCATTTCTGAATTAAAGTTAAGCAGAGAGATTCATTACTTTCATTTTAAACTTATCTAACTACATTAATAAGTAATTGCCCATAGCTCTCACATTGGTGAACATGATTAGATTTTGGAAGAAAATTAAAATTTGAAAAAATAACAATATTTTATTTTTTTAATAATATTTATTATTTACATAGTTTTTTTTAAAAAAAACATCGTTTTGCTTTATTTTAAAATGAAGTATATTGTCTAGATAAGCTGAAAATGAATCCAATATTGTGTGTAACCCTTGAAAATATACCAAATATTCTAATAGAGGTCCTTCCTATTTGTGTTTTAAATTAAATCCGATTGGCGGCTTCTTGGGAAAAACGAAAACACGTTTACTGATATAGGCAAAAAAATCGAAAAAAATAGCAAACAAATTGTTTTTATTAGAATTATACATGGAAAATTTAATTTAAAATTTTTCTGTACCCCCTGCGGTTACATCCATATGGCCAATTTAAAAGGAAGAACCATATGCCTCCATTCTTGAAGTACACAGTGTTCCGGAATGGGGTAAATCGCAGCAAAAGCAGCTTAACGGCGATTTCAAATCAGCTTTAATAAAATAAATAAAATCATTATTCTAATTCCTCACCGAAATTTTGCTTTGGGTATATTTGAAATTGGTCAAAGAAATGGGGTGTTATTTATTTCAAGATGTCGGTTTCTTACTAACTGAAAATGAAAATCGGAGATTTATAAAATTTTGATTACAGGGATTTTAATTTAGAGCAAGAGCAGTTTTTAATTAATTTTGGTCAGGAGGTTGCTCGAGATCTTCCTTGAAATATTGCATCTTCAAACAATCTCCCCACTTAAGTCAATGTCAGCAATTTGTAACATCGCCAATATTTAAAAAGCAATGAATAAGCAACTATATACATATATTTAACTCGGTTTTAATTAACATAAATTATTTGCGTATTAAAATATTTCTTGTACATTATTTTGATTTACTTTATATATGTTCTATGAAGAAGAAAACTTTTTACAAAGAAATGTGTTTCTATGATTTAAATAAATTTTCTTAATTAGAATCAAAACTGATCATAAATAATTAATATTTTTAATTTCAATAAAATATTCTGTAATAAATGGCCTGTGTGTGTTTTTTTGTTGTTTTTTTCTCTCATATTTCTTTAAAAATAAATGGTTATTATAGATAAGTAGATCAAAAAGTAGATTTACTAAATGTTTTTTTCAATTTTTTCTTACATTCAAAATTATGAAGCCTTTCCTAAAAAAGGAACTATTTTTAACCTACAGAAACAATGATGGATTTAAATACTTAAATGTATTAATTTATTTCTCTTTTAATTTTTTACTGTCTATTAAACTTTCAAAAATTAATCAATTCTTTATGTGTGAGTGACGTTGGCTCATTGTAGCACAGTTATAGAACTGGGTTCCCATGAAAAGAAGGTCCTGGGTTTGATATTAGTCAAAGATGTAGAAAAAGGAGAAGAGTTGTTACATTTCTTCTTCCTGCTCTTACATCTTGGGATATTCCAGCGTTACATTTCATGTGACACTTGAATACAATTGATTTTAAGTGAAGCTTTATGTCCCAAGCAATTTTAGAATGTAGACTCTTTTATAAGTCACTGGCACACAAAATTTCATTCTAATCCCATTGTAAGTCATCTATCCCTTTGTAAGGCAATGGAAAAGTTGATGCACTGGATAAGAAGAGAGCTATGATAGAACAATATAGAAATCGTTCACTTTCTTTTAACTCGACTAAATTGTTTATTGACCTGACTTTTGGAAAAACTCTTAAACAGGATACGATTCAACGTGCAAGGGATAAGAGACGGAAGATTCTGGGGAAGAAGAGAGCTGTCCTCGATTTTTCAAGAAAGATTGCCAAGGCTCCATTAAGAGGACTGACTGGACATGACTCTTACAGTACCATCCTTATAGAATTAGAGTGGTGGATTCCCCAAACTGTATTTTGTGTCACTCTAATCAGCCATTGGTTTGATATTTTAAATAATTGTACCGTAGTTTCTCTGTACAAGAATATTGTCAAGAAGTATTATAAAGCCCATGAACTAATGGTTTAAGTGCTAATGTTCGCCATTTGCAAAATAAATGCTCTATAATTGTATTACTTAGGTTTATGATAAACTGTTAATTTGTTCTTTCCACTATAAATATATTGTTGGCAGCCACATTTTTTTACAAAAAGGAAGACGCTTTTAAAATATCCTTTTTAAATATCAATCTAATCTAAAAATATACTATTAAAATTGATCATTTTTGCATGAGAAGCTGCCTAGTTTTGTCTGTCGGAGCATCTCTAGATACGATGACATATTGGTCTACTTTATGCTGAATAAAAATCTAATCAATAGGTACAGCAAAGCTAGCCACCCAAATTGCAACACCAAGAAAGACATGAACTATCACAACAAAATTTATTTTGTGGATAACATGCTGACCAAGTATCAAGTGTTTAAATTTACAGACTTCTGTGAAGTGTGGTTCCTACCAAAATCAGTAGCCAGAGTAGCCGCCATTGTTGGAGATGACCGCTGCCAGACGCCTCGGCATTGATTCAGAGAGACTTTGGATGTGTTCTTGGGGTACAGCAGACCAAGCAGCACACAAGGAGAACACAATTGCCGAACTTGAAATCGTCGAAATCTCCAAGCCTTAAATAGCGCTTTGAAGTGGCGCCACTGGTAAGAAAGACGTGCGTCTGCACTGAAATTCTAATCATTTGTATATCTCACCTCCGCTACTGTATGTTGTAAATTTATGCTATTTGCATGCTTCCTTCAGGGTGTTGCATTTACGGTGGCCAGCAGTGTAGTTAATGTTGTGGCCTTTCAGTTTTGTAATTCATGGGTTCAAGAATTGTCGCGTTTAAATTTTTTAGTCTATATATTCCATTATGGCATGCGTAATAACCAATAACAATAAGGTTTTCCTGACATGCATTGATGATTATCATTTCTTTTTGGAATAATTTTTGTAGATAGTGGGTTTTTGCAATAAATACTTAAAACTCAAAAATGAATACATTCCGAAAGATTAGCATAATAATACTTAATTTATAATGGTGAAATTCATCTTCAGTGTTTCAACAAATTCAAGAATCGAACCAAAGATCTTCCATTGCGAAAACAATGGTCATACCAAAACCTTTCATCTAAACAAGCGAAGATGTTTCTAAAAGTTCGGATAATTTAAATTGTAAATTCCTGTAGAGTTATCTTTACGAGGAAAGAAAATGGCCATAGAGAGAAATATTAAAGCCAAGGAAGCAGAAATTTAATATTTTCTTAGGATTTCCTTTCGCCAACAAAGCAAAGAATTTCCAGAGACTCCAGAACAAAACTATGGTTCAAATTATAAGTTACAATATATTAGGGTGGGGAATAAATTTGTAATGTTTTCACCAAAGGCTTTTATTTAAACAAAAAAATTATTATTTCAATAATTTAATCAATAATATATTCGGCGTTGCTGTTTACAACCACTTCCCGCCTCTCGACCCATTTGTTGATGCCGTTCCGCCAAAAATCGCCAAAGGTCAAGGAAGTTGACCTTTGGCGAAAGTTGACCTTTGGTCAAAGAAGTTGGTGTCAACGAAGTTGTTGAGCCAGTTTTAAAGGACCTGTTGGTGCACTGGGAAATGCTCGAAAAGAATGCCACAGTCAACAAGGAGCTCTACATTGACCAGCTACACCGCGTGAATGAGGCTATTCGACTTAAAAGACCTGATCAACATTGTCAAACCATCCTCCTTCACGACAATACCACGCCCCATGTTGCACAAGTCGTCAAAGCCACACTCCAAGAGCTTGAATGGGAGGTCCTTCAATATCCACCGTATTTTTTCGGACCTTGCACCGACCGATTACCATCTTTTTCGCTCATTGTCAAACCATATGAAGGGCGTTACCTTCGACAACAAAGAGGTCCTTAAAAACTGGCTCAACAACTACTTTGACACCAGACCAGGCGATTTTTGGCGGAACGGCATCAACAAATTAGTCGAGAGGTGGGAAGAGATTGTGAACAGCAACGACGAATATATAATTGATTAACTTATTAATATATTTTCTGTTTTTTGTTTAAATAAAAGTCTTTGGTAAAAACGCTACGAACTTATTCCCCAACGTAAATAGAAGTAAATATTTAAAATTTCTTAAGCATTTTATAAAACATCTAATGCAATAAAAATGATGTAATTTTATCAAAAAAATTTAAGATCCAATCTATATATATACAATTATTTTTGTTATTCGTTTGCATTTTTTTCTGGGATAAAATTGTGAAAACGGTTGCATCGGGCGTCTGTCTCCAACTAAATTAAAGTGAAAACTGCTTTTAAAATTTGATTACAGAGTTCGTAATTAGTTTAAAATAATTCAAGCTAATTAGAACTCCCTGTACAGTTATTTATACCGTGTTGCAATTGCTTAAGGAAGAAACAGAGAAATTTTTCGTTCTTCACAATAATAAAAAAACTTATTAATGCTTTTCTTTCTAAAAATTTCGCCTACGCGTAAAAACACTGGGAGTAGAAAAAATATATTTATAGATATTTCTCTTTATTAAATAAATAAAATATTTAGAAACAGGAATCTTTCTGATTCTTACAGCGTAATTGTTTTTAATAAATAACGATATTTTATTTTTTTAAGAAATAGTATAGTTTATGCTTTTTTCAGCAAATAAATTTTCGTTTACACCTGCAATTTATTGATTAGAAATAAACTGAAAAACGTAGATTAAGTAATGCCAAGAATGTTAAATAATTTTTTGACTAAAGAGATGTTTCAAACATTCTTTTTCTGATTTGAAATTTTTTTAGTTAACCTCTGCACCAGACTTCATTTGGTGATACTAACTATAGTTTTGAGAAAATGTTCCGTAAATTATTTGTAATTCAAACCTGATTTTGTGCGATTCTTTTGTGCAGTATATGAAAATTTCAGTAAAATTAACGAAATTATATCAATAAAAAATATAATTAATTGCCTATTTTTATATACCTTTACATAAGTATTGCAATTACATTCCCAATTACATTTCATATATATTGTTATCCTAGTATAGAGATTAGATTTATATATCCAGTGTTTTCAAGTTCCTAGTTTAGTGTTGGTCTAGATAATTTTTTAACACTGTATTCATTTATCCTTAATTTAAAATGCGTTACTTTCGTTAAGTTCGCTTTTTTGCTTTGCCTTACCATGGTAACGCTATTCTGAATATACTAGACTCGAATCTTGATTTAATTTCAAAAAGTAGTTCCTATTTATTTCGTAAGATTTTGAGTTATTTTCTTTGTGACGTTTTATGAAGTTCTTCTTCAGCGTATAAAATTTTTTTAATTATACCTCAAAAATTATTTTTTATAGATTTTCTCACAAAACATTGTGGAAATTTTCATACTACCCCTATCTTCTGCACAAAAACAAGTGAAAAGGTACTTCTGCGTATTAAATTATCGAAGTTCACATTATCAAGTTTGTATTAAAATTATGAGACAGAGAAGTGGTTTTATTTTACTTTTTCAGTTGTACATTAATTCTTAATGTAGAAAAAAATATTAACTTCTGCTTTTATTTTCATTTCATTCATTTAATGCTTACCTTTTCATTTCATAATTAGATTTAGAACTTAAAATATGCTTTGTACTATTTATATACACTTTTATGTGTTAAATTGTGAGACTCCGTATTTTCAGGTTTAAGCAAAAACTTTGGCTAGAATATTTTTATTTATTTGGATTGATGTTTTTACTTTTTAAGTCATGTTGTGTAAAAAAAAATAATCTAATATCAGTTCTTTTTTTTTTTTTTTTTTTTTTTTTTTTGAATGAGAAATATTCACAAAAAGGGTGGGACCGGTGGTGTCCTAGAGTGAACTGAATAGTCCCAACATAGTCCTTGCGTGTCGTAAGAGGCGTCTAAAAATGCTAGAGTTTGGGCTTGAGGTTAACAACCCCACCCAATAAAAAAACCAATTGTTCAGAAATCTCAGGAAGCAAAAACCGGACGGATCTCATTCAGACTTACAGAGTGGAGAGATGGAGACCAGGGAGTAAGCCGTTGGAGGAACGTGACGTCTAGTACATCTAGATGGAAGAAGCTGACAGAGACAGCCTTGACCGGCAGTAGAGCTTATGAAGAAAGAGGAGTGGGATCTTTGAAATCCGGATTATATTTTACTGCTGGTAAAATTCTTCCGACTTTTATGCATGGGAAAAGATAAGTTTATTTATCTATCAATTCGTTAAACCATGTGTAAAATGACTTAAGTGGAATGCAACGAAACTAATACATTCAGTTGTTTAATATGTAAGCAGACGAACATATCATCATTGAATTTATTGTTGTCATTTATACGAAATTGTATCAAAACAAATTGGTTATTGAGGGAAAAAATATACTTTAGGGTGCCCCTTAGCAAAAATAGGTGACTTTTTGTCGCCAAGCGCGTTTTCGTGCTGTTTTAAAAAATAAGATGGCGCCGCAAATTACTAACGTTGAAAGAAATAAACCAACATTGCTTGCAATATGGTGCCAAATTGGCGAGAAATTGAGAAGCACACTGAAGTATAGGCCACCCGTCATTGATACCATGCATAAAGCAATCCTCCGAAGAATATGAGGAATTTGTTGATTCTTTAAGTAACTTTTTACACATAAATCCATTTTAAAATAGATTTATACCCAATGTATACAACTACACCTGGATGGGAGAATCGAACCCATGAATCATGAAGTTGTAGGTCAGAGTTAACCAATCAGATGCCATCTCAGCCTGTTAAGAAAAGCCATTTTATGCCTGACCATTAAATTATTGCCATAAGTTTTGCTATCTAATTTTGTAAGCAGAAGTTGATAAAAGTAGGTAACTTTTGAATCATGGTCAAGTCGGAAGATGGACACCTAAGGTAACAGTACACATTCTGTAAGCATCCATTTTGTATCAGTTTATATACCATTTGAAGAAGTGAATTTCAGTTAATATCATGTTCTATCACACGAGATTTGACCCAGAATTTAAAATGTGATACACTTCTCATGATTTGCAAATTTTGCGAAGAATATGTATATTAAATCTATTTATAAAATCATTACAGGAATGGAACATATAATACTAAGTTTCATCAAATTGTAAGAAGTCATAAAACAATAATGATAAATATTGAAGTTTTTATAAGATAAAGTTTAAAGATAAGGATTATACTTAAGTAATTCAGTATTACCAAACTAGAGAAGAGATTATCATATTAAATGATAATTAACTATTGAAATTATGCATAAAATCATCAGTCACATAATGAAGAAGATGAGGATACAAAGAGAAAATTCTTTCCAATAATTTAGAATTTTAACAAGGATTGCAAATAATGAAATGAAGCGTACATATCATTTTCTTAAATGGGACAATACGACAAAAAATTACAGCAAGGGTCTTCGAAAATAATTCTACAATGGTAAAAAGGTAAATTTCTATAAAAACAGTAATATTTGCGGTTTTTTTTTTCAGAAATATAGGATCGCTCAAAACCATCAAGTTGTAAAAACTGGAAGACATTTACAGCTAACTAGTACACTACTGAATGCTTTCTTGAAATTCTTAATGAAATGAATGATGGAGAACCATCAAGTTGAAAAACCTGGAAGACATTTACAGCTAACTAGTACACTACTGAATGCTTTCATGAAATTCTTAATGAAATGAATGATGGAGAACCATCAAGTTGAAAAACCTGGAAGACATTTACAGCTAACTAGTACACTACTGAATGCTTTCATGAAATTCTTAATGAAATGAATGATGGAGAACCATCAAGTTGAAAAACCTGGAAGACATTTACAGCTAACTAGTACACTACTGAATGCTTTCATGAAATTCTTAATGAAATGAATGATGGAGAACCCATGTTCCATATAATAGAGTCAAGTATATATCTTGACTCTTCAGCAAGATTACCATTTGAGAAAAATCATCAAATAAACAGAACATTCACCCAATCTAGTTATATGTGATTTTGGTTGATTAAAAAAAACTTACAAGTACGTCCTTCCTTGTCAAAGATGAAATTGATAGAGATATTTATGCATTTTTTTACCGATGTGGTTTGAGATGTTTAATTCTTTAAAAATTCATTTACAAAAATACAATGATGTTGGAGGACACACATTTGGAAATTTCAAGAATTTCATTGTTTAGATGTCATTTCTAGACATTTTTAAAAGGAGATGTCACTCTAGATATCATTTTTAAATTCTTAATGCATCTTAAAAATTTCTGTGTATTAAAATTAAAGTTACGCAACAAATGCAAGTTATTCAGAACACGCTGACTCAATGAAAATTAAAATGGCAGTTGCCTAACTTACTCCCGTCCAAAGAAGTAGAGCTCTGCAACGCTCCTATCGCTCGATTTCCTCGGGGTGATAGCCCAGGCAGTGTTTTCAGAACAATGTTTCACAAGATTTTCGTAAAAATCGCTCTCCGTCTTAAATAAGCGGAAGCGGATAATCAAGGAGGAAACAACGACATTATTTCCGTCCATTTTCCGCTTGCCATGGGAAGAAAATGCTATAACTCCTACGTGTAAAAAAGGTGTCTGTTTCGTTGAATAATATTTGCGATTGGAGAAACTGAATTAATAGATGATAATTTTATTTAAGATAATTAAACGCAAATTAAACTAGATAATGTTCAAATCAAAGAACGTTCCAAATTTATCGAAAATTCAAGATGCGAAATTGAAATCCTCATGCCTTTTTTATAATTCGAATTTTTAAAAAAATCAATTTTAGGTACGCATCTTTCGCGCTAGTGTTTTCTCCTAATTTTTTTAAAGTATATTCAGGTTGTCACAATTCGCATATTTTGAACTCTCAGTTAAAATATTTTGAACAATTCAGATTTAATTCTAAGGTTTTGAAATCTCTATTAAAACAGCCTTATACAAGTGTTCATTCAAGTTTTAAAATTAATAAATTTAATCTTTAAGAAAATATTTTAAAAATTACTAAATTTTTTTTACTGTTGTGAAGCTCTATTAACTGAAATTTTGTACTACTTTTAATACAAATTACATCAATCATGAACTGGCTGTAAATTTAAAATGCATTCATATTTAAATTTAATTTATATGTTCCTCCCTTTGACTCCCAATTCCATGAGAATATTTTAAATAGTTCGGTAGATATTTTAAACAATAAGTCTAAATCGATTTATTTTCCATGTGCAAGTTGAGCTGGAATGGTTAGCGCTCTTGCTGTTGGTTCAACAGTTCGTGATTTCGAATCCCACCTTGAGCATGGATGTTTGTAGTGGTTCAGAATACACTTTAAGCCATAGGTCCCAGTCTATTTAGCTCTCGTGTGCACAAAATGACCATTGTGAGGCAAACAATCAAATTTCCATGGGCAAGATTAATTGTAGTGTGACAAAATGGAAAATTGATGTACAATCGTATGATTGATGAACACCGTGAACCACAAAATTTTTTTAAATGCAATAAGCATTTGTTTAGAGGTATGTAGAGAACCCAAATGTTCCCAAATATCTCTACAATCTAAGATTTCTTTTTATATTTTTAAAAGAGCTCCACTTACATACGTGAAATGAAAATATTCGTATAATGTCACTGCATATCTATCTTCATAAGCCTCATATAAAATTTTCCATGTGAAAAATAGTTATTTGGATTGATGATAGTTGTTCCAAAGTTTTAGTAATAAAATTATGTTATAATAAAATAATAAATTAGTGTTACAAGAATTTCCAAAGTTTTAATAATAAAATTATGTTATAATAAAATAATAAATTAGTGTTATAAGAATTATATGTGAAACCCCAAGTGCCGTCACTAAAGGAAATGTGTGAAATACAAGGAATACATACTATAAGTAAATTTAATGGTTTTTGCCCATATATCTCACATGTCGAATTATTTTAATGGAAACCGCACTTTACCCATTATATTGTTACAAATTTATAAATAATGATTATATTTGTCTTAAAATATCTCAGACAGATCAGAAATTCTCACATTTTGGGCAGAAATTGCGGTATTTAGACGCGTTGTAGTTTAAAAGCGGATTTCCTAATAATTTGGCGACTTGGCGACAGTTGGCGAGATTCTTGGCGACTTGGCGACGGTTGGCGAGATTCTTGGCGACTTGGCGAGAAATCGATACTTCTGGAAACATCCATCACCTAAGCTCTAGGACCAATATTTTCCGAGATAGCCTAGAAGCTTCCAGAACCTTGGCGAAATTGGTAGATTTCTCCGCCAAGTCAGGTATAAATACCGCAGCCCGACATGGAAGAGCAGTTTTTGTGAAGACAGTCAGTGAGTGAAGACGATTAGTTGTGACTGCTAGTTGTTCTCTGTCTGAGGTATTCGAGACCTGTGATTGGAAGCTGTTTCTTATTATATCTGACGAATTGTAGCTGTATAATTGTGACTGTTACAGCGGGAATTTCGTTTATTTAGTGAAGTTCTTACGAATAAAAGTCTTGTGTTCATTAAGTGGTTGCTTTATTCAACTCTCAATCGACACGAACCTGTGAAGCTCGGTACAACTGGTGTCAGAATCGGGGTTGAAGAGTTGATGCAGCGTGTCACAAGAAAAATGGATATGGATTTAATGAAAAGTCTTCTCGAAAAATTAGCGGAGCAGATAGCTGAGATGAAAGCTGGACAAGAAGAGATGAAAGCTGGACAAGAAGAGATGAAAGCTAGACAAGAAGAGATGAAAGCTGGACAAGAAGCGATTAAAACCGAGATGATGAAAGAGATAAAATCTGGACAGGAGGAGATGAAAGCTGGACAAGAGGAGATGAAAGCTAGACAAGAAGAGATGAAAGCTGGACAAGAAGAGATGAAAGCTGGACAAGAAGAGATTAAAACCGAGATGATGAAAGAGATAAAATCTGGACAGGAGGAACTTAAAAAGGAACTTAAGAAGGACATTGTAAGTGTTAAAGAAGAATTCTCCAACATCATTCAGGAGAAGATGAATGCAATGGAAGATAAGGTAACTTCAGTTGAAACTAAAGTTCTGGAGATAGAAGAAAACGTTGAAGAAGCATTAGACAATATGAATAAGAAGATTGAAAGCTTGGAGAAGCAAATGTCAAACAAACATGAGGAACCCAACGTGGCATTTGTGCCTTCCCTAGCCAATATTAAACTCTCAACATTTGATGGGAAATCATCCTGGCAAGTATACAAGACCCAGTTTATGATGGTAGCGGAAGCTAATGGATGGAATCCCCGAGCCCAAGCTTTTCACCTGGCGGCTTCTTTAAGAGGAGACGCAGCTGACATCCTCGAAATGCTTCCGGCGGAGCAGAGGCACGATTTCCAAGCCCTATCGAGTGCGCTTGAGCTGAGGTTTGGAGATAAGTGCACTAAAGAATATAGCAGACTACAGTTAAAGTCCCGCTATCAAAAAGCGGGTGAAAGTCTGCAAGAATTGGCTGCCGATATTCAGCGACTTTCCCATCTAGCATTTTCGGACTGCCCAGCTGAGATACGTCAAGATTTGGCCCTCTATTACTTCATCGATAGTGTGCGGGATCCGGAGATACAGAAAACACTTAGACTTGCCGATGTCAATGATATCGGATCTGCCCTAGTCTACGCACATAAGATAGAGGCTGCCCAGCAGGCCACGCGTAAAGACCAGCACTCAATCAGAGCCGTTTCTGCTATTGATACGAACTATGATCTAAGAAAGCAAATTGAAGATCTGCGGCGAAAATTGCGTAGCTTGGAATTGAGTAAAGGTGGCAGAAACACGAAAATTCAGTGTTGGACTTGCGGTGGAGTCGGACACGTCCGTAGATACTGTCCGAAAACAAAAGATCATGGAATTTCTAAAATGGAAATACGTCAACGCAAAGAAACTGTTCATGGAAATGCTGATGCACTGTTAAGGAAACCGTGTAATGAAAGCTGCCAATATTGTTCTAGAGTAGAGAAGAACTATCAGTTAGTAAATCCTTTGGTACGCCAAGTTACTGTTTCACTCTCCATCAAAACCAGACCCATGGAGTGATAAAGGACTTAGGGAAGCCCAAAAAGAAGACCCAGATATAAATCCAATTCTTAGAATTGAAAGAATCTTCCAGTATGAAACCAAGTTGGCAGGATATCTCCACCTACAGTCCTGCTACTAAGCAATATTGGGCTCTTTGGGACTCACTCCATATAAGAAATGGTGTCTTATACAGGAAATGGGAGTCCGATGATGGACGTAATTTCAAATGGCAGCTTGTTCTTCCAAAATCAAGAATTTCAGATGTTTTGAAAGAATTGCATAGTAGTTCAACTGGAGGCCACTTTGGAGTAATGAAAACTCTACAGAAGGTTCGAGAACGCTTCTATTGGAGCAAAACGAGACAAGATGTAGAGAAATGGTGCCAATCTTGTGATGACTGTGCGGCACGTAAAGGACCGAAGAAACGTAGCCGAGGAAGGTTGCAGCGGTACAACGTAGGAGCACCTTTTGAGCGAATAGCATTGGACATTTTGGGTCCTTTACCACGATCCTCAAATGGCAACAAATACATACTAGTTGTCATGGACTACTTTACTAAATGGCCTGAAGCGTTTGCAATCCCCGATCAAGAGGCGACTACAGTAGCCGAGGTTCTAGTGCAACAATGGGTTTCCAGATTCGGCACACCCTTACAAATTCATTCTGATCAAGGGACAAATTTCACCTCTGTTGTGTTTAAAGGAATGTGTCAAATTCTCGGAATAGACAAGACGCAGACCACGCCACTACACCCACAATCGGACGGCATGGTAGAGAGATTTAACAGAACCATCTTGAATAATCTCTCACTTATGGTTTCCAGAAATCAGCAAGATTGGGATTTGAAGCTACCGCTGTTTCTGCTTGCATATCGCAGTGCTGTCCATGAGACTACCGGATATACTCCTTCACAGATGCTCTTTGGTCGCGAACTTCGTCTCCCTTGTGATCTTCAGTTTGGTCGTCCACCGGATACATCTTCATCGCCAGAGGAATACCTTCGAGACCTTCAGGCACGTCTTGAAGATGTCCATAACTTCGCTCGAGACCGAATCAACCTGACGACCGAAAGAATGAAGACAAGGTATGACACAAGAGCGACAGAACATGAATTTCAAGAAGGTGACAAAGTTTGGTTGTGGAACCCGATTCGACGTAAAGGACTTTCTCCAAAGTTGCAAGCCAACTGGGAAGGTCCCTACACAGTCCTAAAAAGACTGAACGACGTCGTGGTTCGTATAAGAAAATCATCTTCTTCAAAACCAAAGGTAGTACATTATGATAGATTAGCTCCTTATCGTAATGTAGAGTAAAAATTAGTAGACCATGGTCTCTTTGTAAATAGTATAGATAATTTTTTTATCTTTTCTATTCTTTTTGTATTTTTAGTTGCTTGTGTATGTAATGTATCCTCTTGAAATGTAAATTCTCTTATATTAAATTTGGCCTCCTATCAGGGGATTGTACTGCCCGGGACGTGCAGTCCTTGAGAGGGGGCAATGTTACAAATTTATAAATAATGATTATATTTGTCTTAAAATATCTCAGACAGATCAGAAATTCTCACATTTTGGGCAGAAATTGCGGTATTTAGACGCGTTGTAGTTTAAAAGCGGATTTCCTAATAATTTGGCGACTTGGCGACAGTTGGCGAGATTCTTGGCGACTTGGCGACGGTTGGCGAGATTCTTGGCGACTTGGCGAGAAATCGATACTTCTGGAAACATCCATCACCTAAGCTCTAGGACCAATATTTTCCGAGATAGCCTAGAAGCTTCCAGAACCTTGGCGAAATTGGTAGATTTCTCCGCCAAGTCAGGTATAAATACCGCAGCCCGACATGGAAGAGTAGTTTTTGTGAAGACAGTCAGTGAGTGAAGACGATTAGTTGTGACTGCTAGTTGTTCTCTGTCTGAGGTATTTGAGACCTGTGATTGGAAGCTGTTTCTTATTATATCTGACGAATTGTAGCTGTATAATTGTGACTGTTACAGCGGGAATTTCGTTTATTTAGTGAAGTTCTTACGAATAAAAGTCTTGTGTTCATTAAGTGGTTGCTTTATTCAACTCTCAATCGACACGAACCTGTGAAGCTCGGTACAATATATATATATATATATATATATATATATATATATATATATATATATATATATATATATATATATATATATATATATATATATATGGTCAGGAGAAAATTTCCTCCACATCAATATCGAAATTAAAGGAGTGGATCCTCTGGTCGTGCCAGCCGACCTGGCAGCCGAATGGTTAGCGCTCTTGCCTTCGGGTCAACAGTTCGTGGGTTCGAATCCCACCTTGGGCATGGATGTTTGTAGTGGTTCGGAATCCACTTTAAGCCGTAAGTCCCGGTCTAATTAGCCCTCGTGTGTAAAAAATGACCGTTGAGCGACAAACCAAACCAAACCTCTGGTGGTGCCATATCGCAGGATTCTTGGAGCAAAGTCGCCCTTTCATCTTCGTGGTGTTCTGGTTAAATGAAAGACGCACCCTACTGACTTAAACTAACATAGTGGACGGCAAAGCGAGCTTGGCTGGTCCAAGTCTCATAAATAATAACATATATATAGTTATCTATTTCAACAGACTGAAAAGCCACTTGAATTATAGTTAATGTAGCAAACCTCCCCTTATTTTTGAACCTTGATTCAAGTGACGAGGATCATGTGTAAGCTGGTAACCTGCTTTCACCCCAAATCTCACTAGTGGAAAACGTTGTGACAAAGTCTTGTTTTACGTGTCCCAGCCACAATTAGTGGACATGAAGGTTCTTCGGTTTGGTCAAGTGCAGAACTCAATATATTTTGGTCACGATAGCGAACCTTTTTTCAACCAGACCATCGTAGTCAAACAGTATTTATTTTACCTAACATTATTCGATTATTGTGATACATTTCCGTCTGTTTATTTCGAACGACTAAGAAATCGCTGAATGTAGTCAAATATCCAGCCGGATTGTGATACATTTCCATCTGTTTATTTCGAACGACTAAGAAATCACTGAATGTAGTCAAATATCCAGCCGGATTGTGATACATTTCCGTCTGTTTATTTCGAACGACTAAGAAATCGCTGAATGTAGTCAAATATCCAGCCGGATTGTGATACATTTCCGTCTGTTTATTTCGAACGACTAAGAAATCGCTGAATGTAGTCAAATATCCAGCCGGATTGTGATACATTTCCATCTGTTTATTTCGAACGACTAAGAAATCACTGAATGTAGTCAAATATCCAGCCGGATTGTGATACATTTCCGTCTGTTTATTTCGAACGACTAAGAAATCGCTGAATGTAGTCAAATATCCAGCCGGATTGTGATACATTTCCGTCTGTTTATTTCGAACGACTAAGAAATCGCTGAATGTAGTCAAATATCCAGCCGGATTGTGATACATTTCCATCTGTTTATTTCGAACGACTGAGAAATCGCTGAATGTAGTCAAATATCCCGCCGGTTCGTTAATTTTAAACTACCGTTAAATGACGAAAGATCGATGTCTAAACTTGCACTCTCCTTTTCCCACCTTTCACTTTTCAGTCATTGGACCCTAACATAAGTTGTTAAACTGCATTGACCCTTTCAGAAAGACAATCTTCAGCAACGTCGGATATAGAACCCGCTATCTTTCCTTGACGAGGAGGCCACTCTTTTGTAATTCTGTTCGATACAGAATCAGTTTTGTATTCTTTATAAAAATGTAAAACATTTTGGACTTTGGAACATTTGGAATTACTGTTAAGACATTAATTTTTAATATATTTGAAAACTTTTAAATTGCTGTTTTCTACAGGAAAGATTGCAAATATTAAACGCCTCACTAAATTAAATTGCAAGCATTACGCTATAAATTTCGCTGTCACATTTAATCTAAGATAAACGCATAAAATGAAAATATAATTAAAAAATAAGTAATACATAAGAAATATTGAAAGTATACTTATTTTCAACATTTCCATTTATGAATGTTGATAAGATTTAAGAACATTGAAAATATATTTCTATGGTGTTCACAAATGTATTTTTGTGCTTGCTCACTAAAAGAAGTCAATATGTACAATACTCATATTATGTTATGAAAACTAAAGCAACTTTACAGTAAAATGTATTAAATTAGAAATTTTTAAAGAGAAATGCAAATTCAATAGAAATAGAAATAAAAATAGAATTACCGACAATAGAAATAGAATTACCGACAAACATCTTGAAAATGCAATAAGAATTGCAACCTCGTCTATTGAACCCAATCTCGATTCGCTTGTTCGACAAAAGCAAATTTATCCATCTCTTTAATTTGATTGTTTTTTCCATCTTTATGAAATCCTAACTAAATGAAACGAAATTTTTACAAATTTAAAATAAATATGTACCTAAACATATCAAATTAAAAATAAAAGAATTATAATAAAAAGAAGTTAATTTAATTTAATAAAACTACATAGAGTTAATTTTTATTTCAATTTTTTGAAAAAATATTGTATGTGCGGCCCAGCAAAAAAATTTTTTTGCCATGCGGCCCACGAACGGTCATAGTTTAGACACCCATGTATAAACGTATGAAAATGTTTGGAAAATGATGTATAGTGGCGTCATCTAACATTCACAAAAGGCACTATTTATATTTGAGACGACGTAGTTTATTTCTTTAAAAATCTATCGTATTTAGTTAATAAAGGAAAACTTTACCGTGAGAAAAATTACTTTATAAACTTTCAAATAAAATATTAATTGCAATTTTGCTAATTAATATTGCTTTAAATAAAATAAAACAATCAATTTTTCATAAAAAATAAAATATTTAAATATTTGCTTTTATGGCTGAATGCAACGTTTGTAATGTTAATAATAATAGTAAAATTAAATCGTATTTATAACATCAAGTTTAATAAAAATCATAAATCTGAATATAATTCCATTGACAAATACACAAATATATTAACTGCTCAAATACATTAATAATAAAAAACAAATGTAGTAATTCTGCTCAAATTTTAATTTTATATTTAATACATTTGATAAATATTTTAAAATATTAATTACAAATTCTATTGATGCAGAATATAATAAGTAAAAAACTTTCAAATATTAATTACTACTATTAATATCAATTATGTCCAAAGTAATTAATGCAAATGTATTTTTGTTTTATATACATACATTCGCAGTGATCTCTTGGATAACTCGTTGATATACTGTAGATATTTGGATATCGCTTGGATATCTTAAGAAAATATGCTTAGAACATTTTGGATATCTAGAACAATTCCAAGAATTTTCTAATATATTCTAGAGATATCCATCATAATTCATGATGTCCAAGTACCCATTGGACATACATTCGCATAGATCTTTTGGATAACTGGTGGATTAACCATAAATATTTGGATACCTAAGAAAATAAGCGTAGAACATTTTGGATATTTAGAAAATACATCCAAGAGTTTTCTCAAACATCCAAGAGATATCGACCATATGCTACGAAGTCCGAATATCCACTTGTACATACATTCGCAGTGATCCCTTGGATAACTGGTGGATATGCTGTAGATATTCGAATATTGTTTGGATTTCTAAGAAAACAAGCATAGAATATTTGGATATCTAGAAGTCTTCTAGGTGCCAAAATATAATCCGATGAGATCTAAAATATCCAAGAGACATTCATCCAATGTCACGATGTCCAATTACCCACTTAGACATTCTCTGTGATCTTTTGGATAGCTGGTAGCTAATACGCAGGATATTCAGATAACGTTCTATATTAAAGAAAAGAAACGATATACAAAATAGATTCTCGTCTGCTTGTTCGGGATGTATGTAAGTAAGAAAAAATTTCATTTGAAATCCTCTACTTCTAATATTATTCTAGTCTAGTACAATAAATGTTGTCTTTTGTGTAGAAAGACATCAATATTTAATTCTTGATTTAAATGAGATAGAAAGAAAAAAATTCTAAAAAATATAATTAAACATACGATTATATTATGTACGAAAATCGGGAGTCAGGGCTATAAACATGTGTTAGCTTAGCAAAGCAGAAATTGACTTCGAAATTTAACAAATTAAATTTTTATTTCTAATGTGATTTTATTATTATTTACAATGATTTAAATGCATTTTGTGTATAATTATTTATAAAATATTTTTTTCATTCTGTCAATCAATATTTATGTTGGGTAGAATTGCAAATAACCACATGCATTGGAATTAAACTTAAATGAAGATGTAAGTCTCAAACGAACTTTAACTGTTTCGTTTCGAAATTTTAATTGCAGCGTTTGAAAACAATTTAAATTATAATCACCATTGATTTGAAATCATTGTAAAATTGCTTATACCGCAATGTAGCCTGTTCCGGGACTTCAAGAGAATTCCTCTTTTAAGAATCTCCCATTCTTTTTCTTTTTTAAAAAAAATTCTCTTCACTGCTTAATTGCTGAGGAAATTACACAGAAAAAGGATGCCCTCATCTTCCCACATTCCAACACAATTTTTAAAAAATACGTTTACTATTTTTTCAATTTTTAAAAAATATTGCCCAAAAATTTCGGCTACTTCAGCGAAAGTGTTTTTTTTTTTTTTTTTTTGCGTTTTCAATATGCCACAGATTAGAGATACATTGTAACGCTAACGAAAGAAATCCCAATTTCATTATTTAATAACTTTATAACTAAAAGGAATTTTGAAGCTTCTTATAAATCTAATTAATTGCTTTTAGTTTATCTATACGTAAAAACTTATTTTGTGGAACAAAAGAATATTTGAATAAAGCACGTATAAATAATAAGTATATTGTTAAAATATTAAAAACATTATAATTTTTTAAAAAAGTAATTTTTTAAAGCTAGTTTTTTCTAGTCCACAGATTAAATCTACATTGCTTGTAGCTTGTTTCTTTGTTAATTTGCAGTTCATTTACCTATTTCATGCTGAGATAAAAGCCGCTGAACATAGCCTCTGGTAATTTTGAGCTATGAACAAGTAACGAGGGCGAAATCTAAACTGGTACGATTCTTCACGTTCAACAACTTACAGTTCACATTTTAAAAATTCATTAGGTACGAAAATATCACTTTAAGTTACAGTTAAAAAAAATATGTTGATGTAAATAGGTATTGAAATATCTTGTTTTTAGATTGACAATTCTCAAATTAAGATATTTTGTATATCATAATATGAATGATATTTTAATTGCCCTGTTTAATGTGATAAGGTAACCTTATCAGAAAATCTATATTACCCAATGTACAAACAAGTTTGGACACCATAAATGGTCAGGATTATGCCAATGCAACTATTATTAGAATATGGAATAAGGTATTTTCTTCGTTTTGCGCTTATAGATCTATATTAACATAGAAAGAGTTTAGCTTGGTTTTCATTCTTGGTTCACTTTTTAGCATACAAGAACTGGATAATATAGTTAAATTTAAAATGGGCTTCAAATAACTATAAGAAACAACTTGGGGTCGAGTTTGAAGGCATAAGCTATTGAACAAAAATACAAACTTACGCTCTTAAATTTTCTCTATAAATTTATGAGAGACACTATTTTTAAAACAAGCTCACATGTCTGATTTAATTAAATTAGGTTTTTGCAAGATGATTATAACTGAAAAACTAAACGGTCAAGAATACTTGTTGCCTTTTAAACTTCAGAGATTTTGTTTGTTTGTTTTGTTTGTCGCTCAACGGTCATTTTTTGCACACGAGGGCTAATTAGACCGGGACTTACGGCTTAAAGTGGATTCCGAACCACTACAAACATCCATGCCCAAGGTGGGATTCGAACCCACGAACTGTTGAACCGAAGGCAAGAGCGCTAACCATTCGGCTGCCAGCTCGGCTTAAACTTCAGAGAAGATACAAGTTCAATACTTGAACTAATAGAATCCTGTCTAATAAAAGCAGAAGGATATTAGTACCTATTGTGCCTTGAACACGCGTGCGCTTTCTTAAAATAATGGTCATTGAGTAGTTCGAGAATCGAATTCGCTATCTCTGAACACAAGAATTGAGTCGTTCTCCCTTCAGTCTACTGCGATAAATACTGATGAAGCCACAAAGATAATTCTCTCACTAAAGACTTTTAAGATTCAATAAATTGAAAACATCTCTTTTAAGCTAGTATCAAACTTTCAAACCACAATGTTAGAGCATTTCAGGAGGACGCTTTTTGGTTGAATCAGGTATCGCACATCTACTCCCTAGACCTTAGATAGCACAGGATTTCATTCAGCACCTATGCATTTATGAGGAAATCATATAACATTTATGTGTTAATAATGCACAAATGCATCGATTAAAAATAACAAGCACGCTTGAATAGTTCAATTAAAATGAATGCAGAGTAACAGATGAAATTCGTTTAAAATACACAATAGTCAAATTGTTTTTATTCTTCGGTTTTATATATTTGCTCTCCTGCTAAAAATTACTACAAAATACCACTGTGATTCGTTTTTCTATCTTACAAACTAATTCAGTAGTTTATGACTGATACATCATGATATTATCAACCTTATGTTAAAAACAGTTTATATCGATTCGATTTCTTCTTTGATAAAGAAACTATTTTACTCTTATCCAGATACGATAACTAAGAGTCTAGAGAATTCATCACTGCCCCCCCCTTAAAATGCCAATTTTATCTCGGAGAAAGAGGCAAATATAATGCATTAAACTTTAAGTTTTTTAAACATGACTGTGATTAATCACTTCGGTGTCTGTAAGTATTTTTCATCATTTTTAAATTTTTTTGTTTAATAATAACATTTTATAGAGAACAAAACTTTGTTAAATTTATTATTTTGTTCATAAATTTAAGAACAACTATATGTTTTTTACTTATTAATTTCTAAGTAATTTTAAGAAATTGAATTATTGCGCTGTGTGTGAAAATTATATATATTCTTTTGTATTAGTTGTCTATTTACATTCTTTTTAAAAATCTAATTATCAACTTTCCTTTATTGCAGTACTTGATTATAATTTAATTCATTTATGGCTTGTGCATTCATTAATAATATGTGCAGCAAATAATAATTTAAAACTGATCATTTTTCAATATCTTATAAATTAACTACACCGTTTCTTAAAGGTGTTTATTTCAATATAATATTTTCAAAGCTGATATCAATTTAATAATATGTCATCATAAGATTCCTACTGATAAGTTTAGATTGTCTGATTTCAATTCACTTTCTCAGCAAACATGATAGAGAGTTTAATTGAGAGGTATAAATATATTTTATCCATTCAAGAAGATTGTTTACTACCTTTTTTGTGACGTCACTAATCGGAGCAATTTCTTTGTGGGTCCAGCAGAAGAACTTCCTCTTCAAAGTTTGTTTCATTTTTGCACACGAGGGCCAATACGAACTGCAGCTTAAAGTGGATTCCAAACCATTATGAGTACCCGCGTCTGAGATGGGAATCGAGCTCACAAGATTTGAAACCGGAGGACTGAGCGCTAACCATTTAGTTCCCAACTCCGCATTCTTTGGAGTGCAAAGTCTTAAATTTGCTGACGATCATTAGTTAAAAATAGGAGTAGATGTGCCGCTGAATATGCATTTATAGGGCATTTTATCATCCAGCAGTAAGCAGCCAAAGGCTCTGAGGTCTTTCGAAATCCTCCACATAAAACGATTCCTAAATGAATTTTATAAAGTCAGTCTACATGGAAAACTTCAAAGTATCTCACAAAATGGACATCTATGCAAAAAGAAGAATCTCTCAGGTTCCTCCTTAATGACTTGGATGAACTGAAGACCGTTCATCGCGAAAATAATGGCCGTACCATAAAGATGCTTTGACAACGCATAGCAGATAGCCCATGGGTTCCCCAACTTTTTTTCTCGTGGACCACTTTCAAAGTTTTACTATTTTTGGTAGACCCTCTGCTGCTAACAAAAAGGACCTATATAGTAACAAAAACTACTTCAACAAAAGACTACTTAAATTTTAATCTTCCTGGCTTTTTGTTCTTTTTTATAGAAGTTTAGAATAATGTATAATATTTATATAATTTTTACTACAAAACTACCTACTACTCTCAAGTAGTAAGAGAAATATAATATGATTGATAAATTACAATATACAATAAAAATATGCATAACAAATAGGCAGATACTTATTTTTTCCGGCACTGCTAACACTGGCATCGATTCACTCACAGCCACACTTTTATGTTTAAAATCCGGGAAACAAATGAGTAACGTTTTTGTTCTTGGAGTCGCATTTCATCCCTTTTCAGGTCTAAGCAAGCATCCCGGACGAGCGGGTTCACGGGCGGCACTTTGCAAGTCTCGACATGTGGTGTACACTTGTACTATTATCTATTGTTCTATTCAATTCTGTGTTTGAACTGAGTCTCGAATATTTTTGAGTACCTTCCAAGTGAATGATACTACCTGCGTACGTTGATAGGTAAATCCAAGTCAAAAGAATTTTTATTTATTCTGAAAATCAGAAAATTTTTCATGGACCCTCACTTACAACTTGTGAACCGTTGTTTTCTTTTCACGTCTACGTGGACCCCCGTGTGGTCTCCAGTGGACACCTGGGGGTCCATCTGGGCCACTTTGGGAACCTATGAGATAGCCTAACAATAGTAAGCTATAAGACAGTTGAATTGTTCACATAAGATATTCTTAGAAGAATTTTTGAGAGATTGGGTCATATTCTTGCCTCACAAGAAAGAAGTTTAGGAAACTCAAAAGTAGCCAACCAGACAGACGTATATATAGAAACTAGATATTTACTGTTCCTTTCTAGTAATTCAGCAATAATTGTATCGAATCAAATGACGGTGTTTAAGAATTATATTCCAGATTTTTTCCTAGAGGCATGTAAATGCTTAAGAAAATTTCTTGAAAGCTTTACATCGTAAATTCGTAAAACATCGTAAGCTTTTACAAGAACTCCTAAGCGCGTTATGTACGTTATTTTATGTTATCTTTCATAATTTATTGACTTTTATTTGGTTCGATTTAGTAATGAATATAATCTAAAAATCAGTTCTTAAAAATGCCAATATAATCTTAATATAACTATACATTACATGATATATCAGGTTTGTATAGTATCGTGTAATCATGCAAGATATAGGATATATTTTACATAAGAGGAAATTTGAACAAGATTTTTTGAAATGTGAATTGAATATACTTAAACAATATATGAAATTTTTGAACAGATTTGTAGCAAATATTGTAGAATAGGAATAGAAAAACGGTAATATAAAATCCATTTTTCTTAAATTTTACCCACTCTATCGTTACTGCTTACCTTAATTGAAAAGTCAGTCAATCAGGATACAATGTAAAGTCAAACTATTGTGACATTCTGCCCTGTTTGATATTAAGTCCACCAGAATGTAATCAGCGACGTGTGATCGAATGAGAGTGATGTTATTTGTTCTGAACAGTGTGAAGCATTATTCCTGTAATCACGAGTGTGTGTTTCATGGAAAAGGCTGTTGTGGTCTAAGCGATTTTGACAGAATGCTGATTGTGATAGCCCGAATACTCGAAATGAGTATCTCACAAACTGCATGGCACACAAATTGTTCGCGTGATGTCTTTGTGAGTACTCATGCCAAAAGAATGAATGTTAGTGAGGTGAGCAACAGACACAACAGTGTTGTACACGCCTCGTTAACGGCACAAGCTTCCCTTTTTCATAAAATAAGGTCTGCATCAGACAGTGACAAACATCACTGATTCAAGTGCTTCAAAACAACTCTCTTCTTTGATCCACATTTCAGTCGATTCTTAATTTAGTTGCTATCTAGCTATGACCTCAATTTATTAAGAGGGACTACCTCTCACTTCCAGTGTCATTAAAGATATATGGACGTGCCACATACATGCATAGCAATACAGACGAGCCCTTGACACTACTTTAAGATTTATGGATTTGGAATACTCACCCATAAACAAGTGCCTTGTCCTTTTAAATCATGATCAGATGACGACGTGACACCTAAACTGGCACACTCTTCTCCATATCCTCGCCACACCAGCGCAAAGACTTAGGACGTTACAAATGAATGTGGACACGTCCTCAACCCATGGAGCACCAGCAACCCAGTAAGAAAGAATGTGGTCACCCTCCCAATCATTGTCCGCGGAAAATGATACTTCCCTTGATAATCTTAACGGGAAGTGACGTGAAATGACTGAGAAACTGGAGCTTGGACAAACAAAGGGGCATCTACTGCTTATCTCACCATCATTCATACACTTAGCAATGCGTAACGACTGTTCGCCAATAACCAACAAGGTGTACAGATTCAGAGATACTCGTTCTAAATCTTCTGACTATCATTATCTGAACACTTTTTGATCATTTGAATATGTTGAGGTAAACAATTGATTGAATTGTATTAGAATGCATTCTCTCTACTTCGTACAATGTATTGGTCAATGAGCATGTATTAATGTGTGTCCGTATCAATACTGACGTGCAAGTAGTGATACATGCAATTTGTTCATAACTCGAATAATTGATCTAGTATCATTTCTCGAATAATCCATCCTATTTCGTGAAATATATATGTAAAATGAAATGATTTAATTTCAAAATAGTTTCTAAAACTATGGCAGAAGCCGGATTCAAAAGACGTCGATCTCCAAACTTAGAGGTAGAGGGTTTGATTCTCAGCTTTGTCGATGTGAGGAGCAATTTTTTACATTAAAAGTTTCTTATATTTCTAAAGAACCAATATTTTTTGTATAACATAATATAGAGAATAAAATGTGAAATTAATAGCCGACTTCGTTGATTTACTATGATTTAAAACGAAGAGACAATGTTAAGAGGGCTTTTTGGCCTGATATAATGCCTATTACAACACTTAAAATGCACACGCGCATATTACAACACTTCTTAACCTAATTTATATTGTTAATTATATAACTTAATGATTTAATACAAGTTTCCTCTTCAAAAGCTTGTAAATTAAGCTATATTATTAAGCAGAAAAACAAATATTTGTGCCAATCTAGAAATGTTTAATTGTCATTTTATATTATTCTCTCTCTGCTCTTTGCGAAATGTCTTGTTATAAATTGCTTGAAGATGTGTATGGCTTTGTATTTTTACTAAGTGATAATAAGTGATGTGTGTGAGATTTAAATAAAAAATAGGTACTTTTTACATGCCATGCAGTCGACTAATTCTAATAAAAAATATGCATGCAAATATGGAAATTCAGTGCTAAATGTTGCAATTTAATGACTGTACTAGCATTTTCCAATATTAGTCCCAATATTATTCCAATATTATTATATTCAGATTTCATATTTATAATTAAAAAGTATGAATTAAAAATAAATTTTTTATATCAATTTGTTTCAATGCAGCTCTATTTTGTTTCCATAACATTTTTAACAAAACAGATTATACACAGCTGGCCACCGTAAATGCATCACCCTGAAGGAAACATGCATACAACATGAATTTTAAAACATGCCTTAGTTTAGGTGAAAAATGCAAATCGTTGGAATTTCAGCGCAGACGCACATCATGTGCACCTGTGGTGCCTCTTTAATGCGCTATTTAAGGTTTGGATATTTCGATATCATGTTCGGTAATTGTGTTTTTCTTGTGGATTTTTCAGGGAAAAAAACGATCTAATATGCCTCGTAGAAAACAGCGATCATTTTCTGAACAAGTATCCGAGTTCGAAAGGGGAAGGATAGTGGCCTACCGAGATTGTGGATAATCTTCCAGGGAAATTGGTAGTCGTGTTGGACGAAGCCAAACAACTGTACGCGGGTATGTGATCGTTGGATGCAAGAGGGTACGACGGACCGACGTGTTCGATCGCCTCCACCCCAGTGCACCACTTCACGTGATGACCGGCAAATTATGTACATGGCAGTGTCAGATCGCTCAGCCACGTCACGAATCATAACACACACACTCAGTCTGTAACGCATCATCCAATGTCTGCGCGTACCAATCGACGCCGTTTACAACAGAGTGGTCTGTCCGCAAGACGTCCATTGCTTCGTCAACTCTTGACGCAGAACCACAGATGTGAACGTGAACGCCAGCAGAACTCCCTGTACCTAACCCAGGGAGGGTTCTACCAGTTTGGGTGGAGTCTGCTGGAGAGAAAGATGGAAGCACCAGTAGGGGAGCGCCACCCCTGCCTGTGGTCTCGAGCTCCCAACACAACAGCTCAAATCAGCGTTGTAGGATAGTTGTCTCACTGCTTCATTGATGTTTCTTCATGGTACTTGGGCTCTCATCATCATTCAGGGATTATGAGCTCCCTGTGCTCCGAGAGGAATGTTATCAGCGAGAGGATTTTGGCTTTCGCTTGCGGATGGTGGATAACATTTTTCATCCATTCTATTCTCAGGTTTTCGCTGGGGATAGTAAAATGCCAGGAGCTGGTGAGTGGGCATGATGTGGCATAGTGAAGTGGGTCACCCGTATGACCACAGGCACAGTTGTCGCTTTCCCGAGCACCAATCCTATGTAGATAGCTCGGGAATGGACCATGTCCCGTGACGAACAGTGTAATCTGTCTTGGCCAGCATTGGTTATTAGGTTTAACCTTTGGAATTATATCATGTACCAAGCGACCTGTAGTAGCTTGGTCCCATGACAGTTGCCAGGATTGGATGGCCTTTGTTTTGAATTCCTTTTTGTGAAAAGATCTTGGGGTGGGCAGATTTACTTGAAGTTCGGTCGCTGTTGTGGCTTCTTTTGCCAATCTATCGGCGGTCTCGTTGCCTTCTAGCCCGACGTGCGCTTTAACCCATCCGAGATGTAGGTTGTTGGTGATGTTGATCTCTCGTTGGATTTCGCGAGCCAGTGGACTTGTTGTGGTGGGGTTGCTTATGGCCATGAGGGCTGCTTGGCTGTCTGACCATATGCTGCTTTTCTCTTCTCTTTTTCTTTGCCCAGGTTACAGCTTTTAGAATGGCGTACAGTTCCGCCTGAAAGACAGTGTTGTTTGGATTGAGCCTGAATTTCTCAAAGTGGATGATATTACCGTCTAAGATGGCTACAAAGGCTTCTCCCACATTTTCTTCCATTTTGGAGCCATCAGTATATATCTGACAGATGGTCTGATCCCTTTTTGAGTGTTGGTCATCTCCTAGACTGATGTGATTGTCTACTTGGAAGTTTCCTGGGTGGATGGTGAGCTTGGAGATTTTTTCTTCAATAAGGTCTGTACAGGTTTGCTTGATTACGAATTTGGTTTTGGCCTCCATTTCGATGAAAAGGTGTAGGGGCATAATCCCTGTAATTACTTGGAGAGCTGAAGTGGCCGTTGATCTAAAGGCTCCCGTAATGTTGAGGAGGAATTTTCTTTGGATTTTGTCCAGTAAAAGCTTATTTTTTACACGTAGATTCCTACCCCATATCATTGCCCCATGGGCCATTATTCTTTCGGCAACTGATTTGTAGAGGATGGCTCTGTGTTTTTGGGAGAAACCCCAGGTGGTTCCCGCCAACCGTAGGAGCTGTTGGTGTACTCTAGAGGCTTTGGCTCCTTCATTTTTAATATGAGTCGCCACACTGGTCCCGCTCTAGGTATTATGGTATGGGAGGTATTGGTTATAACTCTCGCACTCGTCTAGTACGCATTGCTGGTACTTTAAATAGCCATCACTACATCTCCAAGGTGTTGGATCCAGTTGTCATTCCTTTACTTCGAGGCTTGTCCACAGCCATATTTCAACAGGGTAATGCACGAACACACGTGGCACGCATCATCCAAGGGTTCTTCATCAATCGTGAGATTAAATTTCTTCCTTGTCCGGCTCACTCTCCAGATCTTTCGCCGATAGAAAACATGTGGTCCATGATTGCTCAACAATTCACCCAGATTAGTATGTAATCTGGTATCTATCCACCTGCCACACGACATCAACTTTGGCAACGTGTGGAAAGTGCTTGGTCTGCTGTATCCCAAGAACACATCCAAAGTCTCTTTGAATCAATGCCGAGGCGTATGTGATCTCCTACAATAGTGACTACTTTGGCTACTGATTTTGGCAGGAACTACACTTCACAGAAGTCTATAAATTTAAATATTTGATACTTAATCAACTTGTTATCTACAAAATAAATTTTTAATGATATCTCTTGTGCTTCTCTGAGTTGCAATTTAGGAGGCCAGCAGAGTAACTTGTAACATTTGGTGATTTATTTTATAAGATGAAGATAGTCGACAGAATAATATGTAAATATCAAAAATGCTAAACAAAAAATATGATATATATCTATATATATTATTCTTAACATTTTTCTCTAATTTGGCACCTATACTCTTAATGAACTAATATTTTACTCTCTTTTTCAGATGTGTTCCATTATTCGGTACTTTATGCAACTTGCTTCGGATTAGAATGTTATAAAAATTCAAATATTAATGTTTCTGGTCCTGTTGTAGAAACTAAAACTGGTGCTATTGTTGGGAAATATATTAAAGTATTAGATAAAGAAATTGCTACTTTCCAAGGAATACCATTTGCGAAACCACCGGTGGGTGAAAAGCGATTTCTAAAACCAGAACCGATGGAAACATCGGAACGAATTCATTTTGCCAAAAAGAAATCGCCAGCATGCATGCAGTACTCAACGAGAAAATTTGACTGGATTCCTTCAGGAATTGAAGTCAACGAAGATTGCTTGTACTTAAATATTTGGCTGCCCCCAAGTGTTGCTGCAATAGAGTGGACAAACTTCCAGTGATGGTTTGGATTCACGGTGGTGGCCACTCTGCTGGGTCAGCAAGTATGGACTTGTACGATGGTAGCGTTTTGGCAGTCTATGGTAGCGTCATAGTAGTTACTGTGAACTATAGACTAGGTGTTTTTGGCTTCCTTAATCTCGACACCAAAGGGGCTTCTGGAAATATGGGTCTCTTTGATAACATCGAAGCCCTGAAATGGATTCAGGAAAATATCGAGAAGTTTGGTGGAAATTCAAACAGCATAACCTTGTTTGGCGAAAGTGCTGGCTCGAAATCAGTGTCATTGCTTATGTTGTCACCTTTATCACGAAATTTATTTCACAAAGTCATACTACAAAGCAATACAGCTCATCAAAAAACAATACTGGATGACATCACTGGATCTGTCGCCAAAGGCATGGTTTTGGCTGAACTTGTCAATTGCTCTACACAGGATTCAAATTCAAGAACCACCACGAAAGACGTTTTAGATTGTTTGAAAAAGAAAAGTGCTGAGGAATTATCCCAAGCGGAAAATGCATTCACATCGAAAAGACCCGGTTATTTTTTGCCATCTTATGGCAACAAATGCGAAGGTTGCCAAACACTATTCCTAGAACATCCCATTAAAACGATTCATTCAGAAATTTTCCCTCAAATCCCTACATTGGTTGGAGTTACCCAAAATGAAGGAAACATTTTACTATCTTACAGAAATCCTGATATATTTAAGCTTGAACAGGAAACGTCTCTCACCTTGCAAGAAGCGAAACAAATTCTCCATTTTTCAATTACGGACTCTCAGATTCCATCAGATGAAATATTCGACTATTATTTGAAAAACACAATACAGACTGGACCAGAAGATTTTGTTAAAGTAATTGCAGATATATTTGGCGATGTGCGTTCGAAGTGTCCGACTATGTATTTCGCAGACAAGGTTAAAGATGTTTATTTCTACTGGTACACACATCGCTCGCGCAAGGATAGAAGTCATAAGTGGGTGGGGGCCACTCATTTTTCTGAAGTCCCATATGTTTTTGGTAAACCAATCATAGACACTCAGAATTACACTTCAGAAGATAGACAGTTCAGTGAAGATATAGTTCGGAAATTTTCATCTTTTGCTCGTTATGGGTAAGTAACATTTACTTCAAAATTAAAATTAAAGAAAAAATACTGATTATTTCTTAAAAAACGTCATATTTATTGCCGTAGGTGTATAATAACGATAGGTGTATAGCTTTTTGAACTTCATTTTAAAATTTGATGTATTCATTATTTTTCGTATTTCAAATTCAATTTTGAATATTTAGTAACACAGTTATAAGCATCCTAACAGAACCAAAAACTGTTGTTAAGTCATTTACATTTCCATAAATATTTGCTTCTTATCATAGAATGATAGGTTTTCACCTATCACTATGGATACAGAGCTCTAATGACTCAATAGCTTCACGCCATTTACCATTAAGATCAACAAAGTGAGGCATCATTTGCGAAAGCAATGGTTCCGCTTAAAAAAAACGGAAGAAATACAGTAAAAATCACTGTTATTTAAATAGTTGTCATATATGACCCTATGACTCCCATGGGAGAAGGACTACATTTAAACCTCACTGGGTTGCTGGAGCTCCGTGGGTTATGGACGTGTCCACGTTCATCTGTGACTTCCAAAGTACTTCCAGTTGTAAGCCACGGATGTGGAGTTTGTTTGGTTTGGTTTGGTTGTCACTCAACGGTCATTTTTTGCACACGAGGGCTAATTAGACCGGGACCTACGGTTTAAAGTGGATTTCGAACCACTACAAACATCCATACCCAAGGTGGGATTCGAACCCACGAACTGTTGAACCGAAGGCAAGAGCGCTAACCATTCGGCTGCCAGCTCGGCCCACGGATGTGGAGAGGGAAGTTGCAGCTCAAATGTGACCTTGTCACCCGACCGTGGTTCATAATTAGGATGTTCTTGGTGATGAACGACTATTCCGACCGGTTAAACTTGAAAAATAGTCCGGGACTCGCCTACACCGCTTTGCGAGTAGACACCTTGACAGCATTCTTTGGAGGAAAAACTCTCGGGTATGATCGCAGCCACTGTTGAACAATGGTAAATAAATGGTGATTTCTGCATACTCGTGTATGTTAGGTGAGTGCTTGAGATATTTCCGGCTTTATCTCTGGAAATACTTAAATACAGTCCATTATCTATGAGGAGTCCTCAAAAAGTAGTTCACATAGTGGACGTAAAATGTCCAAAAGCAATCCTTATTCAATAAGCTATTCACTGTGCGTTGTCAAAGCATTTCCCTCGTTAGTGTCCATACAAGAAGCAAGAAGTTTATCGGTAACTAGGATTCTAGTTGGAAGAATGCTGTCCTACCATTTAGCAATGGTATTTCCTGAATTGAATATATTTAAAACCACCTATAGCGACCATTGTTAGTCATTTGAGATTTTATTCCACAAAAAGATATTGCAAAGATAATGGTACGTATTCACTGGTTATCTGAGTAGAAAACTGGAAAATAGCTAAGCATCTAATTCATAAAGTGATGAATATGAAAGGTGAACGCTCAATCAACACATCTTCCTTGTCCAACAATAACTAATACCAACCTTACCCTGCCTCCCATAAAAGGTACACTAATCGGAAGTATTGCAGATATTAAATTAAAATACTAAAAAAATAGAGACAAAGTATGAGGGTTTTGTTATGTAATGTATGTGTATGGAAAATAAAGCCACGGCAAAATCTTGAAGATTTGGCGACAAAAAATAATTTTGTCATCAAAAATGACTTTAAGATGAGTCTTATATTTCCGAAGGAGTATATAAATATCCCTCGTGATTTTGACAACTTCAGCAATGAGCTTGATCCTGCCAGTCTCCCATCCTAGTACATCACGAAAACTGGCCCGTACTAATTTAATTCACAGTTTCATGTAGGAAATACCAAAATTACAGTTCAGCCCAGTCATCTCATCCAAGAGGATGAATATTTTGTGGTGATTTCTAGCCAAATTAAAAATATAAAACCGAAATTAGAATCATTTACGGGGCTAAAGTATGCATGATCAATACAAATAAGTTTGAATGATAAAAATGGTCAATATTATGCGAGAGGATTTTTTTGTGTCTTAGTTATGAAACTACATTTGAAGATGACAAATTTGATCATATTTAGTGTTGAACAATGAGAGATTGAAATTATACTTTAATATTGAGAAAAATTTGATATAAAATGCTAAAGAAGTAATGTCAAAAATGATAACAGTTTTGACAGACAGGATGTTTAATAGACATAGTTTAATAGACAGTGATAACAAGTTTAATACACATTACTCTGATCATTTCGGAATAAAAGGCTCCAGGTCCTATCCTAGTCTCTATTGAACAAATGGAAATGGATATTGGGCACATTGCATGTATATTAGTCCAAGTCAGACCTTTGAGAATTCTCCAGGTTTCTTCCCTCTCGTGACGCGTTCCATCAATCCTAAAAGTTCATCTTCCATGAAATACATAACAAATGTTCAAACATCTTTGACTGCTAAGCTTTATGATTGTTGGTATCAATTATTGCTGACTTTTCAGATACACCATCAAGAAGTGCTGATTAAAAATCACTTTTAATAGTAAACAGTGGAATAAATTTCGAAGCTAGTGAATGTTGCTGTTAAATCATCTAGGATTCACTGCCATTTCATGCCACGTACAAAGTACATTAGTTTGTGTGCAAAATCCAATACAATCACATCATGGAACCCACAGAGAGGAACAAGTATTAGTCCATGGGCTAATTTACTATCAGTGCTCAATATTTTTGAGGCAAAATGAACCTTTAAGGCTCATACCATCTATATGCGCAACGTATTGTTTGGTATTAAAGTGTTGTTGCTCTATAACTTTGTAATTGATGTTTTACGGTGAAATTTTTCAGGTAGGACAACTAATTTCCCTGTTTTATCATTAAGTCAATACAAATCGTACAAATAGTGCATACACCGTTTTCTATAATTCAATACATTTTTATGACCATATCTTTCAAGGTTTCAAAATTCTATGCTAAAAAGAGGGACACTCTGAATGCATTCAAAACTAAATTGACAATCTAAGAGTTGACAATCTCAAATTATAGAAATATATATTAAGTGGACAATCTAAGGCATTTCAGAAGCGAATGCGAAAGGTGAAGTTTTAACCCTCGTCTACTTTGTTCACGGGTTGCCCTGTGGGGAAATACTGCAGTAATTTCGATGGCGAGCTCACTGCTATAGCTCATGAAATTGACAAATTAAGAAGCATCCATGATCAAAAAATTGTTTTAACTGATGATTCACAAGCTATTATTCTTTCGCTTACTAATCTAAATTATAATAATAATGCACTAGTCCACTCTTGCAGAATGAAGTTACATGAACTCACTGAAATTAAGGACCGCGTTGCTCTTCAGTGGATCTCGAGCCACTGCGATGCTTTTGGAAATGAGCAGCAGACAGACATGCGAAAGCTGGTTCCCTTATGATCCAGCCAAATCCCCCTTTGCCTTTGAGTAACATCAAAAGTGTATAATCCTCAGTAAAATAAAATATGACAAAGTTTCCTTTTATGCTGATGCAGCTATGGACAGGCAGTGGAAAATTCTACGTGATGGAAACAATGAAATCCCTGGATCCTTACCTCGAGCTGTTGGTGTCGCTTTTCCCGGGTGACAACTGGACATGACTATCTGCAAAGGCATCTGCATCGAATAGGTGTAATGAACTCTGCTCGTTGTCCATTGTGCAATCATGATGATATGGATGCTGCTCACCTCAAGAACTGCCCTGAAGTTTTAAAGTTTATGACTGACAACTCTTTTGAAATTACTAAAATACTTTATTCCTGTTTTTATACTTGTTCATCTTTTTATTGGGCTGCTCGTCGATTAATGGCAGAAATGCTGAGGACAGGCGTAAGATAATAAAAAAATATAAACTTTGTTCACGGGAAGGCAAGTATCACGTTTACTGTGTCTAGCCATCGTCACGATATATCTGCCCGCCGTCCTGAAAGTTGGCTATTGGCACCACCGTTTTTAGAGTAGTGCCAGAAACATAAAAAAAGGACAACTTATCAATGAAATCGGGTCCTTTTTTTAAAAATGAGAGTCATTTCAGAGTCCCACAAGCTATTCTCAACGTCATATTCAATCGAAGGGAGGTCAGAACACGGTTTTATCCCAATAACATCTTAGAAAGAGACGATGCGATGTTCCAGGAGTTCTTGTGAGAGGAGTTCGTTCTGTAGAAGTGCGGGCTAAGCTCCACGTTTACTGCAAAGCCTCTGTAACCGGAGGAGATCCCTGAGGTGGCGCTACAACTGTTCCGAGGTGAAAACTGGAGCAGACTTCACTTTTGCAGAAGACAATGCACAGCTACACAAGACTCCTGCTGTTCAACAGCTACTGGAAGAGGAAGTTATCACTCAAATCGATTGGCAATCTTACTCCCCCGATTTAAATTCCATGGAACATGTGAGGGATGTTTTGAGATCCCATGTCACAAAGGAGGAAATCTGGAAAATTCCCAAGCACTCTCCAAGCTCAGCGGTTGGGATTGAATCCTGGACCTTATGCTCGGCAGAACACTTTTCTATCCCTAGACCTAGTGAGCTCTAGTACTTGGTTGCCTTTGTTTGCAACATATTTGGAACACAAAGCTCTCAACTTCATTAAAAGCTGAATTCAGACCCAAATGCTTATCGATCTAGACTAGTTCAACCATTCGAGAGCTTGAACCAGTCTGCGTGTCGCTCTCAAGGGTTAATTTTTGCACACGATATCTAATTGGAACAAAAGTTAAGTGGATTTCGGATAGGGAATCGAACCCACCAACTATACATGACTTAACGTCCCTCTTCAGATGTGGATATTTGTAATGGTTTGAAATCCATTTTTAATTTTAGGTCCTGACTGAATTAACCATCGTTTGCAAAAAATTACCTTAAGCGATAAACAAACAAGCCAATCTAACTTTTTTATCATACAAGGCACAATTATAAACAGGTTTAATAAAGGCATAAAATTTATTTCTCTCTATCAGTTCAAAGAAAAGAGGAAAAATTATTTGTAACACTGGAAGAAATTATCTTTAAATATCATATTAGAAATTTACAGGTTCATACAAGCAATATTTTATTATATTTTTTAATATAATGTTCAACATAAATTGACTTTTTTAAAGTTATGTAAAATACATGAAAACACGTATAGATGACAAATGGTTATTGACATTGTATATATAAACGAAAACATTTTACGAAATCACACTATAGAAATTCGAAAGTCATATAAAAATGTGTGAACATTTTATTAAATTATTATTTATTTCTTAAGATCATTGTATATCAAAATGCAAGTTATTCGAAATGTATTTGATATGTTATTTTATTTTACATAACAATGATGAAAAATACCGCTATAAAATGGTGAAAAATGCTATTACAAAGATTTAAAGACCATATATAAAGTATAATTTATTTTATGTCATATTTTTAGTATTCAGTATTTTCTACGAAAATATAGTAATTCGATGTATATTTATATCTGCAAAAATACTAGTACTATGAGTCTTGATTTTTTCGAATTTTCCTAGACAAAAAAATAATACAACTTACACAGCATATCTGTACAGGCAACTTTCCTCTTAAAATACTTCTTTCTGCAGTTCATTCGTATTTATTTAACTTTACAATAAAAAATTATTTTAAAAAAATTTCCGACAGCTGTGGCTTAATTTCGATCGAATATATTTCACTTTAATGTCCAGTTATAGTGAAATCATAAGAAAATCGTTTAAAGTAGTGTCTTTATATAATTGTTGTATTATGTTGATCCAGAAATAGCGAACACTTTATTTACCACAAGTAGTAAGAAAAATAGTAAATTTTGTGTGTTTTCATTCTTATATTAAAGAAACAAATATTTTTCCCAATAAAGAGGTATTGATCACATGCAATTCAAAGTGCTTAAAATTTCAAAGTATAATCATTGTTGGTCTGCAGTCACTTTTTGTATACGAGAGACGTACTTTAAAATGGACTAAACCATTTCTATCCTCCATTCTCGGGATGAGAGTTGAATCCATGAACTAGTAAATTAAACGCTAGAGTCCTAACCGCTCAACTGCCATCAAGTATATACTTTCATCGGATTTGTTATAGTCTAAACCAGTACATAGAGGTAATTTGCATTTCGATCCATTACAAATTTCGAAATCTGCAATGAGATTCAAACTCACGAACTGTTAAATTGAAGGCCAGAAGCATACTCACTAGAGTAACAGTTCTGTATAATTTGAAAGAAATTTAATTTAAGTGAACTCCGAACCACTGCGAACATTGGCCCAAAATTGATCTGGATTAATTTTCCATCAAAAGTCACTTTTTGTACACGAGGGCTAATTAGAAACTTACAATTTAAATTGTATTCCGATCCACATTACAAACATCCAACCCCAAGTTGGGATACGAACCCACGAACTGTTGAACCAAAGGCAAAGAAGACCAACCATTCAATTGCCGGTTCGTCAAATCCCAGATAGAATTCAAATCACTGAACCCTTAAAGTTTGTAATTTTACATATACATATAGAAACATATGTACACAAACTTTGTAAATTAATATATATGCCCTTTGATTTTGTTTATAAATACATCCTTTAACTCTTTGTAAATTTCTATATACTCCATTAAATATTTTTCTGAAACAAAAATTTCAAATAGTAAAATTGATATACATGTAGTAATGAAATGAATATAATTTTGCTATACCAGTATATTGCAACATACTAAAATGGTTGAATTTCAATATTTGAATATTCTAGGTATCCTTTCCAGATATCTGTGCAAGTCTGGCCAAAGTACACCTCTTCCAATCGCTTAGTGTATGAGCTCAACCCCAGAAGTAGAGGCATCAAGCAACTGCCAGGACAAGAAGCGTGTGAATTTTTGTGGCCTTACTTCAATAGCAGTCGATTTTGGGAATGATCAGTTTCCATCAATAAATTCTATGCATAATATGCATTTGGATTTATAGTGCTTGAATAAACACTTTTTTAAGCTGTCCCAGTAAATAAAAAAATCACACAAATTAAACAGGCATAATTATTTAATAATTTACTATTCAGCAATCGAATTAAGAACTATATGAATTTTTGCGCTTATGAAACATCAATGAATTGATAAAAATATTAGTTATTCCCGTTAGCTGAAAAAAAGCGCCTACTGTTGTCATTCGGTAGTATAAATTAATATTTCTATGTAACTCTATGAAAAGTCAATAAAATTTTCAAAAATATCTTTTTGAGAAATATTCCAAAAACAAAAGAAGGCGTCAAGTTTTCCTTTTAGCGAAATGAATTTTCTCATAGCCAAACGAAATTGCTTGTTGAAATTAAAAAAACTTCAATGTGTTTACAATCTTATTGCTACATGCCGATCACCATCTCAGTTTTTTACTTTGAAATGATTGTTTATTTCGTGTCAGACAAGGCTGAATGTCTACGTCATTTTATTCTGTTTCTAATAATTTTCATTATAGCAATTTTCTATGGTAATATTTGGAATTCAGATTTTTTACATTTCTGTGATAACTGTTTGAAAATTTCCATAAATTGTTATCGTTATCTTATTTTAATACAGTTTTAACCCTATTCCTGTTTTCTCGCCCAAATGTCTCGCTCACTAGTTTTCTTAATGTCATTGCATGTTCACATGAAATCCATAAGATCTTCTCAGGGCCGTGGTAGCCTAGTGGTTAGGGCTCCGGCCTTCCGTCCGGAAGTGTTGTGTTCGATTCCCAAAGACCCACTGAGTACCTACGATATACGTGCTCGTTAAATCTGTGAAATCGTAAGTCCTGCGGTCGATCGTTCGGCAGTTACCATGGGTGTAATGGTTTGGAAAAAAGTCAAAATTGAAGGAGTGGATCTTCTAGTAGTTCCATCTATGGGAGGAGTCTTAGAGCAAAGTCGTACTTTCACTTCCATGGTGCTCTGATTAAACCAAACACACACCCTTCTGACTTAATTTCGAATAACCATTGGCTTGCGAGCTTGGCTTGTCCAAGTATCATAAGTAACAACAACAGATCTTCTTGACTTGTTTTCATAATCAATACATCTTAACTTCATGTGTGAGGAATATTTTCCAGCAACGAATTTAGAGTTGCGGGTTCTTTACTGACAACTCTTAGCTTTGCGTTCGAACGGCCTTTGCCAAGCAACAACAAGATACATGTATCTTGCTTTGCAAAAACGTGTCTATTCATCGTGTGAGAAATTTAATTCAAATCCTTGAGCCATTTTCACATTTACACAAGCTTTTTAACCACGGTCGGTTGGTTTTTGATACATGACATCTATTTCGAATGATAACGTGTCTTATTTTAAAATTTCCACAAACCCAAATATTAACGAAATTCATTTCTTCAGAAAAACTTCAAGTCATCCACAAACGCAAAAACCACGATTCGGCAATCTCTTTTGCACTGATTTGGTCTGTAACATGTTGCATTCAATTTCGATTTGCATTCTATTTGGGTGATGAATCTTAGGATTCAGCTACTCCAGTTCAAAATTATTTAAACTCTTTTTACTGGAAAATATCAATTGATATACGAATGCCATAAACATGATCCTATGCTATTTCGGATGGATTAATATCATGTGCAATTTGACGAGAGCCATGGTCACATGACTTCGAACAATTGACATCCATTTCGGGTGATGAACAAGTATCATCGACTTGTTCCACTCGAAATCCAAAAATTGTTAAAGAGTATGTTCGTTAAACATCGAATGGTACTTGAATTCCAACATCATGAATTCACAAATAATTTAAAATTTGATTAGAGCCACGCGCATGTAGATATAAGCTGTCTAACAATCATCAAATTGGTTTGGAAACATACTATTCATATTACGTTATGGTTCGTTTGAATCTAAATTAAAAATCGTTGAGGTACAGTTTGCCAGAAAGCATGATTCATTTGAACAAAACCTTGATTCGATAAACCATTTCATGTTCTATTCGCACGTTAATAGGAAATGAGTTTTATCCGTATTAACACTTTTCTCCTGTGCCTCTGAACATTGAACGTGAACAATAGATGGAATTTACCAGATTTCCGTTAAGAATTTAATTGCAGATTCCTCTGATTATATTCTATATTAATATTCTCAAATTCACAAAATTTCTCACAGTAAGGGATGTATAAGAGTAGAAAAGAGAGAGAGGATTCACTTATTAAAGAAATTAAAAATGTGTTTATAAAAATGTCATTGCTATCAAAAAGACGGAAGTAAAGAACTTGTTGTTCAAAAGAAACTTAGTCGAAAACCGCAACAATAACAAGACGCGCCAGATAAAAACGATCGCTAAATTTGGCGTTTACTTCGAGTTGTAAAGGAGGGACGAAACCGTATTTATTTACGGGAATAAACCCGGTTTAATCTCTTGGGAATTTTAAAAATTTCCGTCAATTTTGAAAGACCTTGAAAGTTTTGAACATTTTCAGATGATTTAGAAATTTTTGAAGTTTTCTTTGTCAGATATTTCTTAAAATAGATAAAAGTCCACTTATTTTATGATTTTTTCTACTAATTACGGTAAAAGAAAGCTTTTCAGAAAAACAAAACAATGTAGCTTTATTGACGAATTTAGAATAACTTCAAAAATTAAGGTTGAGAAAATGTTTTTTTTTTTTTTTTTTTTTTTTTTTACTCCAGTACGAATTTATGAATTTATTTCGAAAAAAGTAAGGAAATGTCAATATTTATAACAATGATGAGAAATTTATCCTAATGAATTAATATTTAATAAAAAATATTACTTTTATTATTTAAACAAGTATTTTTGTTTTTCTCACAGCACCAGAGAGAAACTATTAACTTACGTACTAGAAGACACAGATTTTTTAGGTTGTGTGTGTGTGAGTTCATTCCATCGAAAATTTCAATATATTCCCTAAAATTCTAGGTTTATTCCCGAAATTCCAAAGTAAATTCTCATAGTTCAAAATTTTCGGGAATTTTACTATCTATATATATATATATATATATATATATATATATATATATATATATATATATATATATATATATATATATATATATATATATATATAGGGTGATTCCAAATTGTTTTTACAGACTAAGAGGGGTGATCGTACTCATTCAGACAAGCAATAATTATATAGGAATACAAGGTCGCATTCCATTCTGAGAGGCAGAAAAAATGAATTCCCACCTGACAGTGAATTCCCATCCAACACTTACAGCAGTGTTACAGTCGTTGAACAGTTGACACTGGCGAAGGAACGACTGGCACGCCCTCTCGGAGATTCCTGGTGCCGTATTAATATTGTCCCCGTCAACTTAACGATTCTAACAACGAGATCTTCAGTTGAGTCCACAGGCGTCTCGTACACTAAAAATTTCATGTGCCCCCAGAAGAAAAAATCCTGTTGTTAGAGGTCCGTTAAGCGAAAAGGCCAGGCCATAAGTCCACTACGTCCAGGATGTCAGCCATTCAAAAAGTTACAGAACGTGATGGAAAAATGTGCTGGAGCTGCATCATGCATAAATCACATGTCTCTCAGGATGGGGAGTGGAATAGTCTGCAATAAATTGTAATGCACTTATTCCAAGAAGATACGGTATGTTGCGCCGGTCAAACGATCCAATATGATGTATGGGCCTACCAGGTAATCACCAAGGATACTAGCCCAGATGTTCATGGAAAATTTCTGCTGTTGTCTACGAGGGGTTGAACAGTGGGCATTGTTGTCAGACCAAACATGTTGATTGCATTTTAAATATATATATATATATATATATATATATATATATATATATATATATATATATATATATATATATATATATATATATATATATATATATATATAAAAGCAACATATCCAAGTTTAATAGAGAGTCGACCTCATTTTTACAAATATCATCTTAAAATATTAATACAAAATTAGTATTCTTTAGATGAAATTGAAAGTTCCTTCAGTTGTTGAAAGAATTTTTATCAGTTCAAATGTCAGCACATCATTTACAAGAAACGCGTGTGCAAAACACGTGGAGAAGACGTAAGCCTAGATGCGGATCCAGAAACCTTTTGGCAGCGCGTTTATCTGTGGATATTTTTCCTTTCATTTCAATGCAATTCAAAAGAGTTCCTCTATATCTTCTTTAGTTTCGTCAGGTTTAGGAGTTCTGGAATGGCTACATAAAAAATATATAATAGCTTAATTAACAAATATGACGTTTCGCTGTTCAACAAAATATCCCCTCAATCAACATCTGGTCAGAGTTCTTCTCACATTAAACTCCACACGGTCCTTTTTGCCTTCGAATCCCGAACTCTTTTTTCTCGTTCACTGAATCCAAATCAGTTGATTACCATCTTCACATCACTTACCATCGCACACTCCACGTGAAACACGCAGCGCTCCCTTGTTCTAGTTGTCAACCATAAGAATTGTTAAATTGTCTACATTTGAGATCAGCATATTTATTTTATTTAAGAAAAACATCAAATATCTAAAAAGGATTCACACATTTATACTTAGCATAACACCTTCCCACAAACTTAATCGCACAATGTTCTGTTTAAAACCCTTCTGTTTTTCATCAGCAACTGAGGTCGAACCCACGGTCTTCAGATCAACTACCAATCCAACCCTACGATGGTTTTGACTTTTAGAACCATGATGTTGGAGGCAACAAAAAACTTATTATAATGATGAAACAGCAATAACCTAATGGCGAATTCCGTCTTTACAATTTAACATCAAATAATAAGTGGGCCGCAGATTTTCTGCTAAGGAAAAACATTGCTGTCATTTCCGAGAGGTAGCAAACTGAAAACTCGATTCAGTCATGATGCGTTGACTCTCAGTAATTCCCGACTGTCTATTTCACCCAATCATATCCGTTCTAAAACCCAACTACTTCTGTTCAATTATGTTCAGCAGTCAAATTATGTATATAACCCCATAATTTGACAACGGAGCAGAAAGGCAATCTCTCATCAGTGGCACATCATTAAAAAGAAATATTTTAACTTGACTAGTCTCTCAAAAAAGAGATCCTTCGAATTATTCAGATATCGAGAGAAATCACTGTCCACTGATGTGTTATCTAAAACCATGAAGGAAATTTAAAATTAACCACAAATAACAATTGAATATCTATATATAGATATATTTCTAACATAATTTAATGAAACCTCAAAGTTAATTGTTCGTTATTTTAGTAGTCTTTTAAACTTGAAGGCTGAAGAACAAGACCCACAGTTTGAAGTAAATTCCGAGTAACATTTACACCCGAGGTTGTTATTGTTGCGTTAACATGCTTACCTATACCTAGCCCCTGAGTTGGGCTCTACCAGTTAGACAGAAGCAGACGTGTGGAGTCTTCGTGATTTTGAAGCAGGGAGCAAGCAGATGATCTACAATACTTGGGCAGACACCCACAGGGGTATCATTTCACTTAGAGGACATTGCGACCACGGCATATTCAACGTGTCCCAATCACCTTTAGCGAACTCTACGGATCTTCGGTTAAGACGGGATTCGAACTCACTACCTTCTAATAATGAGAATTACGCCATAACCAGCCAGGTCACCGCGGCCTCAACACCCAAGATGGAAGTGGAACTCACGAAATGTTGAATTGAAAGCTAAGGGAATAACCATTGTGCTACCACTTCAGCAGTGAATTATCAAGATACTTCATGTTTTTCAGTAATTTAAGTTATTACTATTACAATTTTCATAAATTTTGAAATTTTTAGTTAGTTGATCAAGGAAAAATTAGCCAAATCCATAAAAAATCAAACATATGATATTCGCATGTGTTTTGCGTCAGAGTAATAGCACTTGTATTTTAAAACATGTTTTTACCAATTAGTTTAAATTGAGAGAAATGGATATCTTTGAATAAAATTCATTTTCTGTTATTCCCAAGAAAAATCAAATATATTCCAAAAAGGCTATGAACAATCTAAGACTATATCTTAGAATATTTAAATACCTAATATTTATGAAAGCATTCTAATATTTTCTTAGATTGCTTTTTTAAGAGTATATCTTAAAGAAAATAGTTTCTAAATATTAACAATATAAGTTAAAGAGCTATCTAAGGTACATAAAGATAATTCTTAAAATATATCTTAAGAATTATTCTAGAGTAAGTAAGAAAAACTAATGATCATCAAAATAACAGAAATCACGATATATATTACCTCAATACGAAACAAAGTTCTATCCGAGAGAATTTCTCTGATCATTATTCTAGACAAATTGGAAATGACTTCAAAGGTTATCCAATATACTTTTCTCATAAATACCATATAGCTTTTATTTTAAACAAATTATGCAAAACAAAAATCTCTCAGTTTGATATTTTCATATAATTACATAAAAAGCATCATTATTTTTTAAAATTGTGTTTTTATCCAAATATGCTCTTATTTACACTCACTTCCAAAAGTTAAGCACGGAGAGGAAAATACTAATTTCCGAAAGCCAATCAGAATTGAAGATGCGAATCGCTGCAGAGGTAGATAGAATTATGTTAGGTAACAGAGACAATCGCGCTTTAATATCAAGAAATATGCAAAACGGGCAGTCTTATAAGATACCAGCTTTATGAAGGGTTACAGAAGTTGATTGTAAGTGCTGATAGAAGGTGTTTAAAACTTTTGTACAATTTGTTGTCAAGACATACGTGTTTCTAGGACTTCCAGAAGACGAATGGAAGATTCTGAGCGCTGGCGTGCAGTGGGGCGCATTGAAGAAGGACAGTCGATCTCAGATGTTGCTCTTTTCTTCGGCGTTCATCATTCTGTAATTTCACGTTTATGAAAACAATTCCAAACCACATAGACAGTTGTCCGAAGGCCCATAGCCGGTCGCCCAAGGTTACAAGCCCCGCGGAAGATCGATATATAGCGATTTTAGCCAAGCGGAATCGCAGAGCGACCTCCATACGTGTGACATCAATGGTTACAGCATGCACTGGTAAGTTGATGACTGCAGCTACTGTACGCCGAAGATTACATATGAGTGGAATGTACGCCCAGGTACCTCAAGTTTGTGTTTGTCTATCCGTCCAATCAACAGGGGCATGATTAAAATGATGCCGGGAACATGCCAATTGGACTGTCTGATTGGAGCAATGTCATGTTTACTGAAGAGTCAAGATTTGCTCTGGAGCCAGACGACAAGCGTATAAGAATATAGCGTGAGCAAGGAACACGCAATCAGCCCCAAAACATCAAGTATTCCGAGGCGGAAGCATTATGGTGTGGGCAGAGATTTCATTAGGATACCGCACCGACCTGCACATCTTTAAACGGGGTTCAGTGACGGCAGTCCGGTATTGAGATGGAGTCCTAGAACCCATCGTAAGATTGTACGCTGCAGCAGTTGGCTCTACTTTAGTTTTATGGACGATAACGCTCTTCCCCATAGAGCTGACATCGTCGATGACTTCCTGGAGAGTGAAGTGATTGCGCGTATGGCGTGGCCCCAGCATATTCGCCCGATCTTAATCCCATTGAAAATCTTTGATTGCTCTCGGCCTTGCTGTATCTTCACGTTTTCCACCTCCAGTTATTGAGCTGGAAACTGCTCTACAAGAATGGCTATTGCTTAATCCTGCGGTGGTTGACGACCTAATTGAAAGCATGGTCACAAGGTGTAAACTTTGTATACAAATGAGGGGGTATCACATACCCTATTAATGTCCTTTTTTAATTTTATGCTGTTTATTTTCACTTTATACATAATTCTGTTTAAATCTCAGGTGTGTCATTATCTGATGACTTATACAAAAATTTAACATTGTTTTTATTTCTATATATAATTATTAATTTTATTTTATGCATAAATATATATGCTACTTACTTGCCGAATTTTGTGTCAATCAAAGCAGTATTTTTTATATTTTTTTGCATTTAACATCTTCGAGCTTAACTTTTGGAAGTGAGTGTATTCGAAATAATATAAATTTTTACAAATCCTTTTATAAGTGTTTAGGAAGCGAAACATTAAGATAACATTTCCTCAAAATTTGCTAGAATCAACAACCAGTTTAATATATATTTGGATCATTTAAGCTAAGATAAAAAAAATTTTTTAGAGGAATGAAAACGAACTTCTTTATTGGATTGTATATAAGAAAGAAAGAAAAATACATTCATATACTTTCATATTAAAAATTATTTAACAGAAAAACCAGAGATTTGACAGCAGTTTTCTCATACTCAATTTCCGTTTCAACGTTATTTTCGGCAAAGAAAGTTGTTGTAATGCCTCGTGTAAGAAGAAGAAATACCTATCAGCACGTGTCTGACTTTGATCGAGGAAGGATTATAGCCTACCGGGATTGCGGTTTATCGTACAGCAATATTGCTGCTCGCGTCGGTTGAGACCCCATGACTGTTAGCAGAATATGGAATCGATGGGTTCAGAACAATCATACGGAACGCCATGCAGGATCTCAGCGACCCCCCACCACTAACAGCAGAGAAGACAGACATCTTATCCGCATGGTCACAAGGGATCGTACAGCCACGTCACCCTAAGTCGAGAAATGGAGTCATTTGCAAGGCAACAAGTTTCTGCTCGAACAGTTCGACGACGTTTGCAGCAGCATGGATTGTCTGCACACCGACCGTGTCTTCGGCTACCATTGACGCTGTGTCACAGACAGGAGCGCCTTCAATGATGTGATCAGCGACGAACCTGGACGCGGGAATGGCATCATGTCATCTTTACAGATGAATCTCGGTTCTGTGTACAGGATCATGATCCGTGTTTGGAGTCATCGCATCCGTGTTTGGAGGCATCGTGGAGAACGCGCATTGCCAGCTTGCATTGGACATCGCCATACTGGCCCATCTGCTGGAGTGAAGGTATGAGATGCCATTGGATACACGTCTCGATCATCTCTTGTTCGCATTACCGGCACTTTGAACAGCAAACGTTACATTTCCGATGTGTTAAGGCCCGTGGCTCTGCCCTATCTTCGAGGCCTCCCTAATGCTTTGTTTCAACAGGATAATGCACGACCGCATATTGCCCGTACTCTTCTGAACTTCCTTGATACAGAACAGGTTCGACTGTTACCCTGGCCAGCACGTTCTCCTGATCTGTCACCAATTGAGAACGTGTGGTCAATGGTTGCCGAGCGATTGGCACGCCATCACTCATCATCCACTACTGTCGATGAACTGTGGCATAGTGTTGAAGCTGCATGGACTGAGATCCCCATATGTGCCATACAATCTCTGTTTGACTCCATGCCTAGGCGGATAAATGCTGTTATTGCAGCCAGAGGTGGCTGCTCTGGGTACTGATTTCTCAAGATCTATACATCCTAATTTCCAGTAAATCTAATCACTTGTTCTTTCCACTATAATGTATGTGCCCAATAAATATCGTTCTGTTATTTGCATTCCTTCTTGGTGTAGCAATTTTAATGGCCAGTAGTGTGTGTGTGTGTGTGTGTGTGTGTGTGTGTGTGTATTATATGAACATTTTTTAATCGGAATTTTTTTTAAATGTACCAAAAAGATTATAAGGCATTTATGCTATGATTTCTTTATTCCTTATTGATTAATTTAAAGATGGACACTTATTTAAGAATTTTAATTACTTGAATAAGCAATGCCAAATCATTCTTTGAAATCCCAATAATAAAACAATTTATAAATATATTTTGAAATTTTAAACATATAAATATATTTAGAAATTTAAATAAAATATACCTAAATAATTTTCAGTGTATTAAAGTTGCATTAAAACAAAGAGAAAAAAGGTAACAAAAAATCCCTTTAAATGAAAAAGCTAAATAGTTTCCAATAAAAAATGTATTTAGTTTTTGTTAATCAATACTGAGAACAAGTAGTTCAAAATATAAAATAAATCAAAAGCTTAATTATTTTACAATTCACAAAATACAAAAACAATAAAAAAAAAATAAAAATACAATATGTTTCTGAAAACATTTTATATGAACAAATGCTTAATATGATTTAAGTTTAATTTTTAAATAGAATAAATTTCAAATAATATTGATTATTTGTAAGTTATTCAATTGATATATGCGATTGAAGAATATATTCCAAACACTAAGATAATCAAAGAATTTTGTATTAATGAACTTAAATAATAATAATTAAAATTAATTTCATTAATTGAATTAGAAAGAATTCTAATACAATTACTTAGGTTAACATTTGAAAACAGTCATACACATCTTTTCACATGATACGTTAAATATTTAGCCATTTCATATACATGTAAAAAAATGCCTTGGTTAAAAGACATTCTTACATGCTTCATAAAACTAAAAAGTGTGTTAATTTACTGTAAAGAGAACGAGATCCATTTATAACAAATGTTTCAATTTAGAAATAGCATAATGGTAAAAAGAAAAAAAAATTATTAAAAATGCCACTCTGAATCATCTTTTTTTAATTAAAGAAAATATTTTTTAAAAAACATTCTATAGATAAATAATGTTTTAAAGCTACAAACATCACATTTCATATCTAAAAATGGTTTGTTTGTCGCTGAACGGTCATTTTTTGCACACGAGGGCTGATTAGACCGGGACCTACGGTTTAAAGTGGAGTCCGAACCAAACATCCATGCTCAAAGAAGGATTCGAACCCACGAACTGTTGAACCGAAAAAAAGAGCGCTAGCCATTCGGTTGCCAGATCGGCTTCATATCTGAAAAAGTTACATTATACTTTGAAATGTCTTGGTAACTTTGATGCTCAAAGATTATTTTGCAGACAAAGGACTCACTGATTAAGACCTATAGTTCAAAGTGGATTCCCAACCACTACAAATATCCACAACCAAGGTAAAAACCAAATCCACAAAATGCTGAACCGAAAATTAAAAGTACAATTTGAATGCCAGTCCAGCTGAATATCCACCAATGATATTAAAGAATACTTGTAATACACACAAATAATCCAGTTGACACTTCTCAAACTTAGTTTAGTCTATTTAATGCTCCTTTGATAAAAAAAAGAACTCTAACTGAGCTGAGACCCATTATTTAAAGTGGTTTCTGAACCACAACAAATATCAACATCAGATGTGAGATTGAACTATTCACAGGCCAGAGGATTGAGTGACCTTAGAGACACTAATTATAAAATACTAACCACAATAGAGGACTGTAATACATGAAAATATTAAAAAATAGAATTAGCTGCATTAATGCTATTTCAAACTAATTAAATATCACAGAAAATTTAAACATATTGAAACACTATAATTTACAGTTGAACCTTCATTCTATTTTAAATATCAATATTAAATAAAACAAGTTTTTCTTTTTTCTTCAACGAATTTGACAACATAAACTGACTTTTAATTTTGTTATGTTAAATTCAATATTGTGATTATATTTTTATAAATACTATAATATTGTTAGTTATAATACTATTAACTTTTTTAATTGAAATATCATAAACTTACTTTTAAAACAGAAGCAGTGATAATTTTATGATATTTTAAACATGAATGCTTTATATCCTTTTTAGCGACACACCAAATTATTTCTATTGCATATGATGTAATAATTATAACACAAAGAAAAATAATATGACACAACAATAATTTAAATCTCATAAACAAAGCTATAAAATTTTTGAAGTGAAACTACAATATTATGAAGATTTTTGATAGCAACAGAATTAAAAACAAAAGTAACATTTATAAATAACTAAAACATTTATTTTAATTAATCAGTTCAAATAAATGCAACTTCACCTAAAACAAATTTCTTCCTTCCTTTTACAAAAATATTTTCCTACTATTTTATATAATATCTAACACATATAGAAAAAAATGGAATACACAAAAAGTATTTACTAATGTTGTTTTTGCATTTATATATATAGTCATTCTAAAATAATCATACTGTTTTTAAACACTTAAAAATGTAACAGTGTCATAATGTAATTTGTCAGAATTATGATAAAACATAATTATGGCTCAATATATATTTCATGATTGGTTAATTATATCCAAATAATCATGTTCTGTTGTCATGGTTACACATGAGGACTAATTCAATAACGTGAGACTATCACATGAGATTTGTTGCTCAATAATCATTTTTTCATACAAGGGATAATTAGACCAAGATCTACGATTCAAAGTTGTTTATGAACCATTCCTAACATCCAAAGAAAAAGATGGGATTCAAACCAACTAGCTCTTGAATTGAAGGCAAATTTTATTCAAGCCTCATATATACTTTGACATTACCAAACAATTCAAAGTGAACTCCAAAACAACATAAACGTGAACATTTACTAATAGTTACCAAACAAGAATTTTTTTATTCTTATCCTTTTAATTAATACTTTGGAAATTTTATTTTATTTGACTACAATGCTGTAATATTTCCATGAAAAGGCAAACCTACATGAGCAGAATAATAAAGAAAAAAGTCATTTCAACTTTTTATATACACTTGAAATATCACTTATTTACCCATCTCAATAATCATTATTTGTTCTTATTTTGTTAATTATATTGGAAAAGAAATTAAAAGGGAAAATGCTGCATTTTATAATGAAATGTATTTTGCATATTACAATAATTAATATTAAAATACAATTCATAATTATCACAACTGTGAAAATCTAGAAATTTTCAATATAAAAACCTGCTTTCAAGTGATTAATCATTTCGAAAATTAATCAGAATGAAACATTAAATACAATTGATTATTATTGAGGTATATGAATTTATATTCGCTTCAAAATAATTATAAAAAGTAATACTTTATTTAAAGGGAATACAAATTATACTCAATGAGAAACGACATCACATTATTATTTTCCACTAAACGATATATTTAACAGTATACAAAACATGCAAGGTATTTTTTTCAGTTTGGCAGGTGATAATTTTAATAAGGTTATTTAGTTTCGGGAGATTATACGTCACAACTGATTTATAAGCCGAAAAAACTTGAGTAAATAACAGAACAAATTTTATTTTCATTTTAATTTATTAAATACATCAAAATTTTTTTAATCTTTCAAATTGCATTCAAATATTAACAATATTCAAAGAACAATGTGAAAAGAATTTTCCCTAAATAACAAAATAGTTTCGAATTGAACAAATAAAAGTGTTTTCAAAAAACATTACATCAAAAGTGCAAATTAGATACTTGAGTAGGCATGAAAAAAATATTAAAATTTGAATCCAACATAATATACTAAAATTGCTAAATATCTAACAAGTTGTTAAAAACATTTTTTAAATTAAAATTCAATTTAAAACCTAAAACATGCACACAAAGGAATATGACATAGAATGCAAAATTAATATGCTTATATTTTCAAATTATTGATTATAAGTAAAATTTAAAATACTTAATATAAAATAAAGCTTGAAACATAACAGCTAAGTACAAAATTTTAGATTTCAAGAATAACTGCTATATATTATAATCATAGCATAGCATAATTTTGTACTTTTTACTATATTGCACAATGTAGTAAAAAGTACAAAATTATATAACCTTGCCAATATTTAGCTATACATATCATGACAATACGGAAAAAATCCTTTAATATTAGTAACTCTATAATTCAAATATATCATGAATGACTTGTTTAAATAGAAAAATAATTTAAATTTCAATTGAGAGCATAATGTTTTTGAGATAAATGTAGAATATTATTTCATAATGATATTTCCACATATGCAAATATTCAAAATTTTTATCAGAAACACAGATTTAAGTTAAAGAGACTAAAAATGATTAGAAAAATGAGTTACAAGATATTATAAATACAAATATATATTTAAAGTTAGTAAATATAAAAAAACAAGTGAATATAAAATGTCCTTTAAAATGTAAACATTTTTATTTTCTGCCCATGAATACAAATATTGCTAAAATAATTATATGATAAAATTTCTAAATATTATATAAAAACCGAAACAATATGTAAGTAAAATTTTAAGTACTAAGCAATTATGTTTCAATCAATAAAACACTCTAAAGTGCGAATTTCAATTTAAAAAAAAATAAACAATTTTGAACAAAAAACTACTAAAATTGCAAGATCACACTTTTATTATTATTCAAGCAATTACAACTTTTTTAAATATTAAGTAGAAATTTTAATTTTGAAAAATCTAACAAATTTACTAGGAATATCAAAATAATTTATTTAACATATTAAAATTAATTTTGTAAGAATTTTAAATTTAAGACTTGGTTTTATTTTTTAACGGATATGTATTTATTTAAAATTGAAAATATGTAAAATTATCTATTATATAAATCATTTATACAAAATATATAAACTAAGCCAAACACAAATTAGCAAATTCAAACGTTAAATTTTTATTAAACAAATTCAAAACTAGCAGACAATACAAGTACAGAGTTTATCAGTTAAAGTACAATTTACAATTAAAACTTAGTTAGAGTTTTATATTGTTTAAATTCTAAATATTAAGTATAAAAATAATATTTATTTATGTATAATTAAATCAACAAGAACATTTATTAAAAAAACTTTAATAAATATTAATAACAAATTATTGTTGTGAAAAATTATAAATATAATTTAACAAAGCGAAAAAAGAAAAAATAGCCATGATGAAGTACTCTTCTCCCAATTTATGTTTAATGATATATAGTCAATCCAGTAATTTCTGCACAACACTCCTTTAACACAAGTTAAAAATAAATACAAACCATACACTTCCATCTTGCACTATGATGAAATACAAAAGAGAATGCATAACTTCAAAATAAATAATCACACACAGATTCATTTTATGGCGTACTGAAGGTCCCCAAAACTGCATGGGAAAATTCCTTTTACAGGAATCATCATCCAACTATCAATTTATAAATACATTATACATTACTTTTTACAGGTATAAAATTACAATACATAAAAGATGAGTAATGAGAACTAGAAGATGATTCATGTGAAGAGATATTTCAGTTTTCCTTTTCTTCCCCCCAATTTTTTCAAATTATGTCTCATTCCAGACAGCCCATAGGAATGCCTCAAGGAAGATCACAGCAGTTTAAATTGTATTCAGTTACGCAATATATTTGTGTCGTAAATGGTCTATAACTTGTTACAGTCCAAAACTGTTAGGCATTTTGCCTCAATTTTAAATATTTCAATAATGATATGAGATTTTTCATTTCTTTAAATTCCTTAAATAAAATGCTAGCTCCATGTAGGGTCATAGCCTTTCCAGTCACCAGGTGGAGCTAGATAAACTCTCCGGCCTTTGTATAAAAAACTGACAACACCTCGATAGCCAGTCCGAGGAACTCCAGACTGGAAGAAAATGGAGAAAATGTTAGCATTGGAAATTTATATTAAAAATTTTATAATTATTTTATCGTAGAGATCTAAATAGAGCAAAGTCTTGAAGACATGCAGAATAAAATTATAAACACAGCTGCATAAAAGTTAAACTTAACTTCTATGAGAAACAAATACAATTATGAATTTCTGATAGAAATTTTTACTTTAATTAAAGTAAATAAAAATATAATAAATTATAGTAGCATATAATGTACTAATTCAATTTTCATAACGAATTATTTCAAATATAAGAAAATAAAACTTACTCCAAATTTAATTTATTTCTTGAATTTTCAAATATTATTCAAGACAAATATATAGCATTTTTATATTATGTATAATTTTATTTTTGATTTCTTGTATTCATTATAACATCAATTTCTCAATTGAAAGGAACATTTTCTTTTATATATTATTTCTTATTCACTTATATAATATTCCTGAATTAAAGAAAAGCTTCAAATCTATAGTTTATAATTTAAAGCTATGGCTATTAAAATTTTGCCCCAATAATTAAACACCACAAAACAATTTCAAAGATTTAACACTGATTTTAATATAAATTTACTTTCATACATATTATCAAAATAGGTGCCAGCTTATTTACACAATTTTCTCCAAGTCTTAGTTATTTTTTAAAATTATTTCATTTCTTATTCATTATTTCATATCTTTCTCAGAATTTTATTTCTTAAGTTCCAAGTTAAATTACAATGACTGGGGAAATGTATGATAACACTTTGAGCTTAACAAGAAATAAGAAAAATTTGAAAATTCATTAACATATATCAAAAATTAAACAACTGAAAATCTTAATTTAAGATTAGTTCAAAATATTGTTCCCATTAAAAAAAAGTTTTATAAAAAATTGCAAATCTATTAATAATTTTAATAGAATATCAGAGCACATATTTTGCATTATAAAATAACCCATAAAATCATTAAAACAAATACCTTGAAGTCATCCATTAGGCCCAATGCTTTAGCAGTTTTCTTGAATACATCTTTATTATCATATGTTATTCGAACAGGTTCAGAATGATCAACATTTCCTCTTTGTAACTGGGATAAAGTAACAGAAGGTGCTCCATATATTTCCTTAACAAAAGCAACATCATAGTTATCCTGCAAAATATAATTCATAATTTTAGAAAATTCTTCCTTTCTTTATTATGCATTACAAAAACTTGTTATTGCCATTTGTGTCAGTCAGTACTATTGCAAGGTACCTGGCAGAAGGACACTTGCCATCATGGCACCCATTATATATATATATATATATATATATATATATATATATATATATATATATATATATATATATATATATATATATATATATATATATATATATACATACAGGTATTGACAGTCACTTACTGACACTTCAATATCAATCAATCCAATTCAATCCCTTTGAGTATGACAAGAGTGGTGTCATACTCAAAGGGATTAAACTGCAGTCAATCCCTTTGAGCCCTCTTCAATGACAAATCCAGACTCAATTTGAGCAATCATGTCAATCTTATGTGGGTTGAAGCCTTTTGGTGGACATCTTAATCCTAACTTCTGTTTACAGCAGCACACCAGCTTCATGGTGTGATGGTATGGAGTGCCTTCACATGATACTCATAATATTGACAACTTAAAGCAACATTTGTGATACTCTCCCGACACATTATCACTCCTGGCAGGAATCCCAGAAGCCATCTTTCAAAAGAACAATGTAAGGGTTAGCAACCAAACATAACAGAGGTTTCAAAATGAACTTTCCCATATTTTCACCCTTCTGAGATAATTTAGGAAGATAATTTTTACATCCTTTTAATTTAATCGAATAGAGTTGGATTTAAAACAATTGTGTAACAAAATATGCCACAGTAACAATATAACATGATTTGATGCTAAAAATGACCCAACAGGCTTCATTTGTAATTTTTTCTAAAATAAATGATCATTTTAGTTTTGCAATCACTCACATCAATTTTTAATAATAAATGTAAAAATTTGTTTTATTCTAACAACTGTTTCTTTCTGAGCAAATTTTATTGTAACATAGTAAAAATATGTAAATACGCAATTTTAAAATTGTATTCCTAGAAATTAGTTTTCAAAAAATTATGAAAAAATTGCACTACTATATTTGTAAAAATTAGTGATGATAGTTTGTCTATTATAACTTGCTTAAAAGGCTAATTCATCTAGGATATTCAAACCACTACACATTTATAATAATAAAGTAGATTTTAAACCACTACAAATACCTATACAAAAGTTGGCAATCAAACTACTGAATTAAATTCCTTATACTTAAATAAATGTAGTGAATTTAATTTTGCTTAAGAAAATAGTGATAAAAATAAGCAAAAAATTAAAAAAATTTTCTTCAATTTAGTATTTATTACTATAAAAGGAAAAGGAAATCAAAACTAGCTTACTTTTTTTAAGTATGAGAGATCCATTTTAGTAAAAGGCACAAATTTGTCATTTAATCTAATAAATTTTAGATGCTTCTCATAAAAAAGACCACTGAAAAAAAATAATCAAAATCCACATAAATTACAAAAAAATTACATGCATTGACATACAATGAGAAAAATGGAATGAATAAATTGCTTTTTCTAGATAAAAATTCTATAAGTATATTCTTCTGAATCTTAATAAAATACATTTTCATCCATGTCTATGAAAACAATCTTTTAATTACAGTGTTTCAAGTAAAAAAAGCACTTTCAATTTAAAAAATCAAAACCTTCGGTAAGTATTTTAAATTTCTAATATCAAATATTTTCTACAACACAATTCATGTATTGCAGTTGTTCTAATAAAGTTGTAAATATATACAATATTATTAGTAAATATAATCATCATAATAAAATGAATTTCAAAAATTTTAAAAGAGACTTTTTTTGCAAAATTTATAAATATAAATTCATATCTTAAGAAATTTATTTTATATTAAGTATTAATTTTCTTATGCTTACATTACTTTAAAAAATGTATTATTTTCATTTCATAAAATTATTAAATATTAACAATGCTTACTGCTAAATTTTACCTTATTTTCCCCTAAGTAGAGGAAGATTTGTTTGCTGCTCTACTAATATTACTCACTAAATTTAATTTCACTCAGATTTAAAATTTTAAGTTGATTCTAAATCAATAGTTTTATTTCACTTGGGAATTAAAATAATAAAGTGTTGAACTGAAAGTTAGTTTCAATCATTTAGTATGCTTGACAGTAAAGTAGTAAAAGATTACTTATGATACAAAAACTATTTTAATTGATTTTTTATTAATATTTTCTTAGTTACAATACTAATAAAAAATTGTTAATTCCAATTGTGTTTTTATAGTTTTTACTTTGTTACAAGATATAATTAACAAACAGAATGCACTAATATCAGTGAGAAGTAAAAGAAAAGAATTGATATAAAATTATATATTAGTTATATGTTGTAAAATTCAGGTTTGATTAAAAGATAAATAAGGGTAAACTAAAATTTTCAAAAATACATTTATGAAATACTTAAATGTTTCTCATGCATAATATAACATTGACATTCAGAGAAGAAACTTACCAGTTCATTTCAGTTTAGAGAAATATAAAAAGTACATATAATAGAACTGTTGTATTACAATAGTAATAGTAAATAAAAATAGTTACAAAAAATATTTTAATAAACATTTTATGTAAAAATCTAATAAAAAATAAAAAGTGAAAATATAAATAAAAGAAATGCAAAATAATTATCACAAAAATGAACAATCCAGTAAAATTTTCAAGTAAAAAAAGGATAAAGAAAGGACTTACAAAACTGAGGAAAATATTATGAATTAATAAAATATTACAGTTAATTATTACTTATACTTTTTAGATAATTTTAAAAATTGTTAATAAGAAAATTATATTGTTTAAGAATATAGTAATAATAAAATTAATTATATAAAGATACCTAATTCTGTAATAAAAATCATTCTAACAACGAAAATATGAACTTATGTCGGTTTATTCATAATGAAAAAATAATTACTTAAGAATTTTGTGCTTATAAAAATCAATTAGAATTAGGACCTGGTTTGTTGCTCAATAGTCATTTTTTTTTTTGCACACAAAGGTTCTATAAAAAAGGATCTAAAGCTTAAAATGGATTTCAAACCACAACAAATATACATGTCCTAAGTGGGATTTGAAGCAAATAATTATTGAACCGAAAGTCATAATATAACTATTCAGCTACAAGTATGACTTTGAATTGAAGCATAATATACTTAGTTCACACGCAGTATGATATATATAACTTAATATATGTATTCCTTGAAAAATCTATATTTACCAGAAAACAAAATACAGACAAGAAAACAAATTCCTAACTTATAAAACTTTATTTGGATTCTTAGAAATGATGATAAAGTGTTATATATGAAAATGTAAATATTAATAATTTTAATTTCTAAAAAATAAATTTTGATTTTTAGCATCATGACACAGTTTCTAAATAGACAAAAACCAGTGCAGTTTAAAGTGGATTTCGAACCACAAACATTTATCCCAGTGGGATTTGAATACATGAGTAGTTGAATCAAAGGCTAGAATGCAAGAAATTCAATGTGCCAGTCTGACATATACAACAGAGTAAAAATCATACACAAAACTAAACTTTTAAATTACATTTAATGGCCCAAATTATAAAAATTAAATAACAAATTTGAACTATAAAATCATCAGATAAATTAAGTCTAACAAATAAAATGTAAAAGAAAAATTAAATGAAAAACAAAAACCTACAATTGTATAATGGTCGATATAATGCTTTTTTAAACATGATTACAAACACTGATGCAAAATATGAATAGAGAAAACATCTTTAACCCTGAGGTTAAAAAACATAATGAGGATGAATTGAGTTCAAATCCCAACATACTAATTTTTTATGTTGCTTCCGGAATGTTTCAGACCTTTCTTACATCCTTCCTGTTAAATTCTAGAGTTTTCTATAAAGTTAATTAAGTTGTGAATTCTCAAGTTGAAGAGCACTATTGTTAATTATGTTTCTGAAGGGTTATGTTTGGTTTTGGTGGTAATTTATTGAAGTTTTAAAACTATAAATGTTGCCTTCAATACTGGATAATTTATAAGGTGCTTGATTTATTAGAACCTTAATAAAACTGTGAAACCATAAATATCATAAAAGTTAACAAAGTTATTAAGTTAAAAAAATTTTAAAATCAATAAAATTTAAATTTGCCATAATATTTTTCATTTCTCCAAAATTCAAGTTTTACCGAATACACTTTTATTTTTGTGCAATAATAAGGTTACATAAATTTGTGCAGAAGATATTAATTCCCTAGTAAAAAATATATTTTGTTTAAAAAATAAAGATACAGAAAATTTATCATTATTTAAGAAAATTAAGAAAATCCATTCAATTTGGAAATAAAATATCAAATATAATACTTTACTTAATTGACAATGCACAAACATCAGATAGAAACTTATTACCTAATTAATATAAATTTTCCGTAAAAAGTAAAAAGAAAAAATGTCATACTTGCTAACACCAACTTTCCCAAATGTTTTAGTGCGAGAAATTTCTGGGCGGATACAAGCTCGTTCACGTCTTTGTGCAGGCTGACGAATCCAATCATCCCAGAATCTGAAATGATTTTACAGAAATCTGAGCTAAGATAACAATTTTTAAATATTTCTTAAATATTATTATATTCATTAATATTTTAAAATAAATTTATAATTTTTTCAACTAATATAATAATATAATTATATATAGCAAAATTTTTTATATAATATTTATAAATTTTGTTATGCATATTTCAAGAACAAAATACATTTTAATATATATATATATATTACATAAAAAAATTAAAGCAAATTAATTAAGGAGGTTAAATAAATTTGTAAAAAAACAAAAGGTATTTAATTAGCATTCAATTCAATAAACTTATTTTCTATAAATTAATATTCAAATAACTTTGCACAAAAATGTACATCCAATGAATTGTGATAAGCAAATAAAAACTCACGCCTTAGGCCATTTTGGAGCCAGCTCCGTCCAAAGAGATTTTGTTAACATCCAACCCAATCCAGGAAAAAAATCTGATCTATATAATAATTCTGCAAAAAATACAAATATATATATATATATATATATATATATATATATATATATATATATATATATATATATATATATATATATATATATATATATATATATATATATAGCACAAACTTCTGATTCATGAATGCATACATAAATATTTAGTTAGGAAAAATCTTAAATGAAATTATCAGAAATTTTAATTCAAAATTATATCAAGGAAATACATAAAAATTATGACTTTAATTAATTCATTACATCATATTTCACCAGTGCAAGTTAAAAATCTTCTAATTTGCTTAATTTAAATGAAACATTACCCAAATGAAAATTTTTGATTAAATATTCTGCATGCAATGCCAAAAAAATTACTTGTTTTATAAAAATAATTGCAGAATATCAAAAATCTTAAGATATTTTAAAATCTTTGCAGCAAAGTTTTTAAAAACCTTTTTAGGAAGAGCAATACATTTAAATTTAAAAAGATTTTCAGTGATGCATTGTAATATTTTTACAAAATTAAGAATATCATAATTTTTAAAAATAATTAATATAATGATTAGATAAAAATATACACTTTAGTTACAGTAATAATATAAACTTCTAGGCAATATAATCATGATATGAGGTTATCGTTTATTTTTTATACTGTTGGTCAAATAAATTTTTTTATTTCATAAAAAAACACATTTCACACTTACATATCTACCATCAAAAGTCAATGGATATCTCTTCTTTGCAAATATGTGAAATGTCAAAAACTCAAATTTTTCATCCTTTATTTGATACAGATGCAAATTTATGCAGCAACTTTATTCAATATACTAATGTATTATAGAGGAATAAAATTTTGAACGATGATAAACTAAATCATATAAAAATATATAAAAACTATTCAAGAGTTTAGTGCTTTTTTGTTGCAATTTTACCATTAGAAAAATCCAACATTCTGCTTAAAAATGTAAGCAAAGGAAATATTACATTCTTAAGCAGCTTTTAAAACTAACAATTCATGCATTGGGTAAGATATATGAGATAATTGAAACTAACAAATGATTTGACTTTCCACAACTGTTTGAGAATAAAATTTAAATTTGACTTTGGTATATTTTTTCTAACATTATTTATAACATTTAAATGCAACAAATCTAATTATACTAAATAACCAGAATAGTTACATGCCACCTATATTTCAAAAAATCTTTGAATAAAATATAAATTGTGGTAAACAAAATATCAAGACAAAAAATTATAAGAATTCATATTCTAAAATGCACATATGTTACAACTCAATTTCGACACATTTGCTAAAGAAAGTTCATAAAAAAATTTTTCAAAAACTCTAATATACTAAAAATTTTGAAAAGTTAGTTTACCAGGTAAAATATATAACATAACTGCATTATTTTAAAACCACCTGTTATAATAATTAAAAACAGGCATTTTCCAACAAATAAAAAAACTAAATTTTCAGGTAGCTCCAAGACTAAACATTCCCAACACTGTGTCACTAACTTTTAAAATGTTGCCAAACTTTAGAAATATATAGTAAAAAATAATGATTTTTATTGTGAATAAAGTAATAAATAAGTACTTTTATTTTTGTAGTATGCATTTTATTTTATATTCAAAATTAACATTAACTATTTTACAAACTGTATAATGGCAAATAAACACACACACAACTTCAAAACTTATTTTTCTTTATGTCCTGCCAAATTTTGAAATCTTTTCAAGTTTGGCACAACAAAAAAAAATTGAGAATCACTGTCTTAGAAGATTCTTTATAAACTTGATGAAAAAATAGGAATATTATGAGTAAATTATTTTTGAATTCATGAAATAACATTGTTTTGCAATGCAACATTTTGTATTGCAAACTGTTTCAATTTTTTTATATACTTTAAAATATGATGTCACTCTTCAAATTTTATACTTTGTTAATCACATTTTGCATATTTTAATGCTTTTAAGATTTCTTAGAACAATTTATACAAGGGTTTTTAAATATTTTTGTTTTATGAACTATAAATTTATTTATTTAATAAATCAAGTTATAAATAAAATTAAAAACTTATTTTAATTCAAATATCTAAAATTGACAATAATGATTATATTCTCTTTCAGTTTGTAATAAAACAATTTCATTAATATTTTCAAACCAGTTTATAAATGCATTATTTAATCAATTATAATTTTTCAATAGCATTTTTGTAGAGTTTTCAGGTCAGACTAAAAACTCAATATACATAACCAAATAATAAATCAACTGATTCATATAGACTGCAATTTAGTTCACTTACATATAGTATAATATACATATGTAAATTAAAACTATAATGTAACAATAAGTTGAAATATGTAACTGTTTCAAATACATGCAACTTGTGAATTTTGGAGATAAATCTTCAGCTGATAATCTTTACTGAAGTTTTCCTACATATTAGCCATTAATTTAAAATTCCGATTAAGCAAACATATATAAAACGCTTTGTCAATAATAGATTGGTACATATTAAATATAAATATACTTGTTAGTAAATAATAAAATATACTATTTTGTTTCAGGATGATGTAAAAAAGTAAGGAAAGAATTGGTTCCAACTCAAGTCTTCTGATTTTAAGCAATTAACAAACCACTACATATTCCAAGCACATGGCAGTATTCAAAGGCAAGAACTTTTATACCAAATGCTGAGTGCTAAGCATTTGGCTAAAAATAGACAACTATTGAAGCATGTGATGTTTAATATTAATTATGCTAAACCAAATACAAAGTGTAAATTCAAATACAGAAAATATATTGCTTCATCACCAAAGCTGAGTTGAAAAATAAAGCTGATAAGTTTATGTATTCAAATTTATCATATCTATAACAATTTTTTTTTCTTTTTCTGTTCATAAAAAATCTATAACTAATTTGTTTCAAAGAAAAAACCCTTTCTGAAAAGAAATTTACACATACAACACGAAATTAATAATTCAAAATTAAAATGTACACCTATTGTAGATTTTAAATTTAATCAAGATATTAATGAAGGCAACTAAAAAAGTAATTGATTTAGCAAATTTATAAAAATATGCAATCTCCAATTAAAAATATCTTAAACAGAACAAAGCAGAATAAAATAACAATTCTAAAATGTAAGAATATATAAGAATCATTAACAAATAACTTTCAAAATCATAATGTTAAACATAGGATGCTTGAAGAAGATTATATTTGCTATATACATAATAATTATAATCTACTTTACTTCAATAACCATATCTTACAGTTTGAAATGATCATATTTATACAACTTAAAATGAAAATTAAAGTACTTAGAGTACACAAATATGAGTAATTTGGTCATTCATTCTGAAACAGTCCTTAAGTTAAATGAGATTTAAAATTTTTCAGCAGCAAACTTTTGAAATTATGGTTTCCTTGTTGCAGTAAAACTTTCTATTAACATTGAAAAAATTTCTTTACAGTCATTCTTAAACATTTTGAATTCTTAAGATTTAAATTTCTAGTGTGCGAAACCTTCCCCTTACACATTTATTATTTTTATTTATAATTGTAATACTGTAAATGTAATGGTAAGAATAATTTATATACAGTTGTATTAAAAAATGAAATAGAATGTATCAAGATATTCAAAAATATTTCAAATAGTTATAATACCTGGTTCAAATGCTACTAAACTATCTTTTCCATTATCATTCCATGCAGAAACACACCAAAGAGTAGGATCACTATTCAAAATAGGATACGTTGCCAGAAAGTATTCAAAAAAATCGGGAGCTATATCTAGATCATCTATACATGATAAAACATATAAGTATCAATAAAAAATATTAAAATCTAATGCTCCAACATAAAAATGAAGACTAGAGAGAAATTTTAACAGTTAATAATACATAAAAATGTAATATGTATTGCACTTATTATTAAAGATATTTTATTACATGATTTAAAATAATTTAAATTTATCATTACACTTATGACAATTGTAATACAAAATTTAGCATTAGATATTACATTTCAGCATTTATAGTCTATATAAAATACATTCATATCAATAAGATAAAATAGTCTTAAAAATAATTCAATATTAAACAAATTCATTCTAGTGTGTGAGAATGAAGAATATTTAATTTATAGCATTAACAGCACAAAAAACCATTACATTATATTTTTTAAATAATTTGTTTAATTTATAGTAAATTATTAAATTATTTGTACAACATACATTATACGAGTAAGATAAAAAAAAAACACATTTCCTTCTAAAATTTATTTTGGACATAAAATAAATCTAATTCACATTTTAAATGTCAAGAAAGATAAGAAAAATTGAATTGCTTGCTTGAAAGTATCTATGGTGAGTATATTATATAATAAATAAAGCATCACAAAAAATATTAATAAAGGATTTTTCTTTGGAATGAGAAATGTAATTTAATTAATAAAAAAAGCATATCAGTTTTTCCCCCATATCAATTTATTAATATTGACACAAGTTTTAATAAAGTTTGCAATATTTTCAAGTTGAAAATATTAATTTACTATTATATCTGTTTTGAGCTCAACAGGAAAATTTGACTTAATAAAAAGTATCTATATTTTTCAATTTGATTTGATGCATATCTCGCATATTAATTTAATAAAAACACTTTGTATTATCAATAGAAAAAAATTGCATATAAAGCGATTTTATAAATTAAAAAAACTAAAATATGTAATTTGTGGTAAAAATTTTTAATCTAGAATAAAAATAGTAGTAAAGATTTCAATAAAATTTGAACTAAAGCATTTAAAAAAAAGTCTTATTTCTAATTTTCAATGTCATTAATTTTTTGCACATTTTTATTTGCTATTTTCTATAAAAAATAATAAAAAAAACTAAAACATACAAAAAATATTGGTCAACTGTGTATAGAAACTCAATTATATCTTAAGGAGCCATTATTCAAGTATTTATCATGGTATGCTTTGCACACAGAATTACTGGTTACAAAATACTGACAAACAAGATATATATAATATTGATAATTAACAAACAAGTTATAGCAAAATGATAAAACCTGAACTTATTTCTAGAACAGATTTCCTTAAAATGAAATGTTTAGCTTGGTATCTTTTATTTTACTCTTTTTAAAAGGAGCAAACACATACATTTTAAATTTAAAGCTCATACAGTAATAACATGATAATCCTGATTAAAGGAAAGAAAAAACAGATATACATAATATATTGTATTGACCTTTTAACTTAAGTTTCAAATTACATAAGTACATACTATGTATGATTTGTCCAGCTTTTTTTATTTGAAAAATAAAATTTTTTATTTCAGCATATTGAATATCACAAAGATGAATATGATTAAAAATTCTATATCAGTATGCTAGTCTTCAACATATTATTAGCACCTCATTCTATTTGTTCAGCATATATTACCACAAAAAATTAGAAGTCTGCATCGATAATTAGGCTGATTAGCACTTTTTTAAAAAATAAACAATTTAAAATTTATTAAGTAAATAACAATATTTTCTTTAGTTTCATCCCATAGTAAATTAATGAAAACTATTCAATTTCTTTAAAATATAATAAAACCTATTTTAAGAAGGGAAGGTTTGGTTTCTTTTTCACTCAGTGGTCAGTTTTTACACACAATAATTAGACCAGAAACTACAGTTAAAAGTACATTAAGAAAAGAAATAATGCTATAATCTTACTATTCTAGTTTATCTCTCTATCCTTATTTTTTTCTTTAACACTCAATATATTTTTGTTATTTTGAACATATATATCAATTTTATAAATTAAGAATCCATTAAAGATGTTTGATAGAAATTCTATAATATATCCTTGGGGTGATATGAAATATATTAATTCTAATTTCTAAAGAAAAAATTTATATTTTTATATATATATATTACAGATATGAAGATTAAAAGTAAATTAACCACTTCTATAAGTATTTCAAAAATAATACAAACAAAATAAAAACAATATAAGCAAAACAAACAATATAAAATTGTTTAACTAAAAACTTTTTATAGAAAGTTACAAAGCTTTTTCTTTTCATAAAATGAATCTATCTTATTTGAAATATCATAAATGTCTTTTACCCAGAATAATTTAATAGCTTTAATAGTTTATTTGATTTTGAAAACTTTTAACATTTAGGTTTGGTTTGTTTGTCGCTCAATGGTCATTTTTAGCACACAAGGGCTAATTAGACTGAGACCTATGGTTTAAAGTGGATTCCAAACCACTACAAACATCCATGCCGAAGGTGTGATTTGAACCCATGAACTGTTGACTTTTAACATTTAGAGACACTACCTAAATTTTAATCAAAACCAACAAAAAAATTAAAATTTAACAGAAATATTTTTCACTATGTATGTAAATTTACAATATATTTAAAAATAGAGTGTTCTTTTAAAAGAAAGAAAAATCAGTTTTTATAGTTATGAAACAACCTAAAGCCAATAGTTATCCATATAATAAAAAATAAAAATAATTAATTACTAAATACAGGTTAAATTTTCAAGCACTTTCTCTGAATTCTATATATAAAAAAAATTAACATCAAATATTTATATATAAAATTAGTATTTTTATTAAGAATTATGACATGAAATACTGTTGCATATTTAAATACAGATAGTTTAAGAAAAAAATTTTCATGAAAAATATCTTAAAATTACAAAACTCAGTTAATCATATAAATGATCGACTAAATTATGTTATTTTAGCAACAAAGTTTTCATGTGAATTTTGTTTATTGTATCATCATTTTTTGTCACACAAGAACAAATTAACTGGAACTAAAATTTAAAAACTTAAATGTAAGTCACTACAACGTGGTGGATGAAACAAGTCAAGCCCACCAACTATAAAATTTAAGACCAAAGTAGCAACTTTTCAGTTTCCAGCTCATCTAAACCCATGTTGAATGAAAATAGAATTTATAAATATGATATTTAAAAGAATTTCAATTAAATATAGTCCAATGTCAAAATTATTTATTCCTATTATATCAAAGTTTCTATTTTAATGCTAAAAAATAAATTTATGAGATCTTTCATTAATTTTTATAAACAATGAAAACTGAAAGTAAATATAGGGACATAAGATCTTAGATTTTGAAGATGAACAGTAAGAAGCTAAGAACTGTATCAATGAAAAGCTGTATGTAAGATCATATAAATAATCAATTTTCAAATTTTAATAAATATTTTTACATCCAAAAAACAAATGTTAATGTGTGACATGCTTAAAACTATTCAAATTACATAAAGTGTGGTTTTATTATTAAGAAAAATATTATAACTTTATATAAAAAAATATGTTAAAATGCTGCAATTATGTAAATTTTAAAAATTCTTGTGAATAAAGTTCATATATTAATCAAGAATGTTGTTTAAAAACATAATATCAGAATCCATTATATCATGTTCTTTTAATTTTCTTGTTAAAAATGAAAAGTCCCTTGAAAAGTTTCCTTGTTAAATGCTGCATTCAAAATCAGAAATAAATTTTCTTTTCGTCAATTTTAAAAGTTATTACTTGAACATTTTTAAAAGAAAATAAAAAATTTTAAAGTAACAAATACAGGTAAAAAATTGATCTTTATACTTTCTAAACAAATGTATACTGTTTGCTTGATTGAGTACTTACATTTTCAAAAAGTCAGTTTAATAACTGAAATTAATTTGACCAATTATTTAATAAAAAATTATACATACAATTATGGCAATATGATTCAACTTAATAACTGAAAATTACATAATTACATATTTAAATAGTGAAAATTATAAGCTAATCAAATAACATTTATGTTGTTTTTAATGAATATAACAAGGTAAAAAAAAATCATAATTGTATAAGCAATACATAAACAAATTAATAATTGCATTAATAATTGCTCTGATTTCATAAATACACTTTTTAATTTCAGTAGTCAATTGTTAAATAATTTCCACAATTAGATTTTTTAAAAGAAATATTTATGTTGAAAATTTTATCATGAACAATAATCATAAATAACATTTCTTACCTTCAACAATGATTACACTTTTATGATTAAAACGAAAAAATGTTTCATTTAAAGCCCATCCATAATGGCGTGCTATCTTATAGTATCCTTTAAATTTCTTCTCCTTTCCAGACAAAGGAATATCACTCTGGTCTGGATGCTACAAATGATAATTTTAGAAGATTTTATTGTGAAAAATGAAAAAATTAACTAAAATGAATTTCATAGTAAGTAAAATGAAAATATTTAAAAAAAATAGAATTTTTTTAAACAAAAATGTTAAATAATTAAGTAAAACTCTTCACATAAATAAAGGTAGGTTAAAATTCAAATAATTTTAAAATATTTTACTTTATATTATTAAATAACATTATGTTATAAATTATATTCAAGCATTAGTCTAATTTAAAAATCTATTTTGACAGTAAATTACATTCAAAAATAACTATCTTCATTCAAAGCAAAACTAATTTAGGAAAATGATGCTTTGTGTTAAAATAATTTAGAAAGCATATTATGTTTACAGATAATTTTCTTCATAAAATAATTATTTTATACATAACTTTTAAACAAGCATTCTTGAAATTTCAATTATTTGATGCAAATTGAAAAAAAAATTGCTTTAACAATAAATATTTCAATAGCTAATATCTTTAAGGAAAATATAAATATAATTAATAAATATTTATCAAAATACAAAAAAAAATTATAACAAGTGAATTATTGATACTAAAATAATTAATAATATTCACAAATGATTATTATTTTAAAAAAGTTAAAAAGGAAACATATTAAGGGAAATAAGCTATCATTCAATTTATGTTATATCTTATACAAATAAAGTTGTTGCATCAAAAATAAACATAAAAGTAGGAAATAAAAATATTTATGTTTTTGCAATATTTTAAATTTCTTTTAGATTACAATGAAAACAACATTTCTCTATAAATTGAAAGAGTTTCTTATATTACTTTTTTTATATTTTATCATTTTTTAATTAACTCTGCAATTAAAATGTTTGACATTGAATAAATTTCATATTTGGAACAAAGATAAACAATTTTTCAACATTTTCCCTTTTCAACTGCTAAATTGCTTTTTCCTTCTTACTGCATTATTTTCTCCATAATTCCTTTCCAGGAAATCATTTGCATTGATCCTTATTTAATCTTTCAATTAAAATTCATTTCCATTATTTATAAAATGATATTCCTTCCATTTATGTAGTACTTATTCATACTTACTAATTCTTTTCATATATTTTAATATTTTGTGCATCAATTACCAAACCTTTTAATCAGTTTTCAATAATAGAAATACAGGCTAATATAAAAGATGAGATAAGAAAACTAATTAAATGGATAAAAAATGTTTTTAGAGAATTACAAAGATTATTTTTTGGTCAGAATGCATGTGTATCTTTCTTATCCCTATGAAACACAAATTATGTAATTTAAATTATTTATGATAATGCAAATTATAATCATTACAAATCTTTGTTTTTAAACTTATAAGTCTACTATTTATAAATTTGAATACAGAATTATTAAATTTGATAAGTAACTTAATAGACCATGCAAATAAACAATTTAACATGTAGCTTATAATGCAATAAATATTTAATTACAACATAAAATCACTTCTATCATCTCAATTACTACCCAACTTTATAACTTTGAAATAAAACAATAGTTTCAAAAAGTACATTACTTTTTTTACTATATTAAATTCATGTTTTACATTTTCATTTAATAATTTATTGCATATCAAAGTCTAATTTACTATTTTAACAAACTAAAAATATTAGTAAAAAATATTCATGATTTATAAAATAAAAATTTTAGATTTTTATTTCATTCATTTATAAATGAAGCAAAATATACAAATCATTTTATACAGAAAAACAAAATGGTAGCAAATAATTTTGCATTTACCTGTATAAGTGTAAGTTGATCACCATAGGATTGGATAACTCTTGTAGTAGGTTCATGACCGCAATCTTGGCTGACAATAATAGGAAATTGTTCTGGAGATGGCCTAAATCTATTAGAGAGAATAAATAAAAAGAATTTTGTAATTACAGTACTGTCATTGAAAAAACTTTTTTGTTACAGATTATTTTTTAATTTTTCATACACTATTCAAAAATTAAAATTTGCTTGACTAAAACATTTTTCTTAAATATTTTATTTCATTACCATACAAAACATTTGTAAAAATATTCCAGAACGCGATACATTTTACAAAATTTGAAAAAGGATCTAAAATTATTTATGTAAATATGTTTAGGGTTTACAAAATGAGAAACTAAGTTTCACCAGAAACTAATGAAATTTTTCTAAGAGCTGACAAATTCACATTTAAATAACATTATTTATTATATTTTTAAACCAGATATAAGCATAATTATGTACATATATATATAGATATTTTTTTATTTTTACTATTTTAGCTTCTTTAATTTTTCAATATAAATTCAATCAAGGAATCAATATAAATTCCAGCATTTTTTAAGATTCCAAAAGAGTTACAATTTCTAAAAGTCTCAAAGAAATATCCTTTCATTAACTAATTTTTATTAGAAATTATAGTTTTGTCCACAGATTTGTGTACCCCTGAAATTTCTTTTACTGAAGACTAGTTTTACTGTTTTGGATCTTACTATTATTTTGAGACTACTTTTACTATTTTGAGAGCTAATTAGACTAAGACAAAGTTTACAACTGAATTAGAAAGTCTACAAAATTCATTCTAAAGGGTGCTGAAAGGAAGAATGTGTCTCAAACTTCAATTTAATGCTAGAATCCTAACAACTCAATTAACACCTTAATTAGGATATCACATATAGCAACATAAAATAACAAAAACTACTGATTTTATGAAAAAACATGTATTTATATTTGCACTTTTGTCTTCCGAAATATTATTTTGGATACTTTCTTGCAACAAAAATTTCCTCCGAGAAGTTAATGATTAAATTAATCATGGTAAATTACCTCAAAAGCTCAAAATTAGATTTCAAACTAACTTTGAAAAATTCAAACAAGAAATTAAAATAATTAGTGAATAAGATCACATTAGGTATGCATTTCTTACTTTAACAATTGATCTAAATTTCTTTTCACTGTGACCCTATTGCAAGCAAAGACAAGAACACCTATCACAACTTTGCTAAAATCTGGATGGCGAAGATCATGAGTTGCATTCTTAAAAAGTTTGATGTTATAGGAGTATTCTGAAAAAAAGACAAGGTTTCATGAAAGACACTGAAAAAAAATTTAGCAAGAAATAAAATATATATCAAAAATTAAAATAAGTAAAATATAATTTCATTTTAAATGATTTGTTATATGGCACAACCATTAATATAGTTGATACAGTATATGCAGATACTTTCTAAAAATGAATATACTATTCTACTTTACATAAAACTAAAAGAAAAATCTATAATGATTGGTAATTGTCATAACAAACAATCTTTGTTATATCCTTCCCAAAACATTTTTTTTAATTTTTGTTTTATTTTTTTACAATTAACTTTATGGAACTGAAATATATATTTGAAAGTTTTTGTTATTATATGTTAATCACTGTGTGAGTGTGTGTGTGTGTGCCTGCGTGTGTGTGTGTGCCTGCGTGTGTGTGTGTGAAGACAAATAAGAATCAAATAAAACTGTCTAGCAAATCCTTTTACTTAACTATAAATATTTTTTTTTCATGCAATCATGTGTTAAGTACTTTGCTTAAAGATAAAATAGGTTTTACCATTCTTATGTTTTTTTAAGAAATTTAGAAAATATGAAAAAACTTTCTTCACATATTTTTAATCAAAATTGATTATAAATAATTTCTGACATGAAGCGCAGTCAACCAAACATGGAAATTGTTACAACTCTGAATGTTTCAGTTTTAAAAAATATCTTATTTGAATAAAATCTTATTAAAATATAATTAAAATTTTGTTAAGTTAGAGTTTCTTGCACTAATTTTTATCAAGAACTTAATTTTATCACACTTAGAAATTCACTAAATTGGCATTTTTTTCAAAAGAGTTTTAACATTTTTATCCTTTTATTGTTTAATATTAACAAAAATCATGATTTTAATATTAATTAACATTTTCTATAAATTTTCCTTTTTTTGAAGAAAAATTAGTTAAATCAATTTTTGTTAAATAATTACATTCTTAAATTAATCTAAGATTCATTATAAATATCAAGTTTCTATCATAAAGAATGGCCTCTTGAAACATAAAAGGGATATTTACTGCAATTAAAAATAAAAGAATAAAATGAATTTATGAGTGAAAGCAAATATTTTAAGGAAAAAAATCTATATTTTTTTTAACCTAGTAAGGAGACAACTTGTCTCTAAAATAATGTCAGTAATAAAATGCAGACTATTGATTCTTTGTTTTACAACCATTAAGTGAACATTTCTTTTTTACTACCTTCAATTTATTACAAATTACTTTATTTTTGAAACAAGAAAGTTGCCTGAAAAGGAAAAACTATTTCACAGATTAAATCAGCAGTAGATATGTATTTTTTAAAATTAAAAATATATGAATAAGGGAGTAAGTGCAAGAAAATGTACTGAAAAACACATTTTTCAATTTTAACATTTAAAAAATATATAGATATTTCTGCTTCTAATAGTGCTAAAATTTTGATTCTAATATTATTAAAAGTACTTTATTTTTATTTATGTAAATAAATTCTTTCGCTCAGTGGCACATTTATTAAAACCAAAACTAATTACATTTGTTGTTTTTGATTCAAACAATCTAAAGAATATTAGTTTGAAGTTTTTTATATATTTTTTGGCATGTTAACAACTTCGGAATATGATCTGAAGTGAACTCAATCAATTGATTGTTTTTAAATTTTCTTTCTGCTCCAAGCAAACTTGTTATGTTTTATGAAACAAATTTCTTTGGAAATTGTACGTTTGTTATGAATATATTCAGTTTAATTTGGACATTTTATAAAATTTTTTATTTTGGTAATAATATGCCTTTATATAATAACTGTATCTTTAGAAAAAGAAAATTGTTTGGATGTCAGAAATATGAGACAGAAATATCAAGTGACAATGTTATAAGGAAAATGTTTCGAATTCTAAACTTAAAATAGACCCTACTGAGTTAAAATAAGAAGACTTTTGAAAGGAACTAATTCTATAAATGAAGTAATTTAACTTTCAATACATTGTGATACTTTGTAACAATCTGTATTACACAAAAACTGTAAAAAAGATAGCATTTCTCTCGACTTCTCAAAACCTGTGCAAGGTTTTGCAATAGAACTTTCCATTTTTTGTAAAAGCTGTCATTATTCTATGTTATTGTTTAACACAAAATATGTCACTAAAAACTGCAATGTTAAGGACATTAATGTGCATAATGTAAACACAAGACTAACATATGCCTTTAGATTCCTTTTCCAATGCATGGCTGGTGTAAAAATACTTTGTGGTTTCCTTCCATCACATAAGTTCAATGAAGGGTGTAATAGATTAAATTCTGATATTAGAAATGTTGCAGAAGAAAGCTTGAATGCTGCTACTGAAACCAAAGAAATAAATCAAATATCTGGTGACATTCCAGTAGGTATCAATGGAATGTGGCAAAAATGTGGACACACTTTTCTAAGTGATTATATTATTGCCACAAATGTTATTACTGGTAAAGTTTTAGATGCTAAAGTACTGACAAGATTTTGAAGTGCAAAGATAAGAGTCATAAAGGAAATTGTCAAGCCAATCACCATGTTAATAGTGATATTCAGAGTCACTGCCTGAAGTACAATATGTAAAGTTATTAGATGATGGTGATTCTAGAGCTTATATAAAGTTATTAAAGACAATCTATATGGTGATGTTATTGAAATGTTAGAATGCATAGGTCATGTTGAGGAAAGGATGAGAATATGATTTCAAGCTTGCTAGCATGAAAGGAACAAAATTAATTAATAATAAAGTATGAGGGGGATATAGCTGACTAAATAATTCTGAAATTGATTGATTGCAGTTGTATTAATGAATTAGCAATCTGAAAAAACATCAATAACCTTTCTGCTATCAAGCAAGCTATTTGGGCAATGTTTTTTCACAAAGAATGTCAACTAATAAAAATCCCCAACATGGTCTATGAATTAAGGATGAAGATACATGGTATGGGTATGACAAAGCTGTATTAAATGGTGCAATATGTAAACATGAAAACTGTTTATTGCAAAAGGCATTAAATAGTTAAAAAAACATAGATTTAGCAAATCCAGAATTGATAGATGTCTTCATGGTAAAACAGTAGAAAAAGTTTTAACACTCTCTTATGGTCGAGGATCCTTTGAACACTCTCTTGTTGAGAGCACTCTTTTGTAGCTAGAAACTTTGAAAATAAATGTTTATGAAGTTATAGCTTCAGTTAACAATGGAAATACTTCAAATTGCAAAGTTATATCATTATTAAGAATATAGACAAGTTTATACAATTGTAGAGCTATGATGAGAGTGAATCAAGCTTGTATACAAAAGAGAAACTATGATATAAAACAGAAATGTAGAGACTAGGACAAAAAGATGACATGAAAAACATTGAATGGAAGATGTTTTTGTAGATAATACAGATAATCCTAGTTATGGAGCTGGAATGTATTAATTATGTACAATTTTCATGTTAAATCTTGGTTTTCTTCAAAGTGAAGTTTTTATTAAAAAAAACTTTTCTGAAAGAATACTTAATTAAATATGTAGTTTTACATATTTTAACCAAGAATTTTTTTCTATATAATATTTTTTTTATTTTAGTTTTACAACTAAAGATGTTCGAAGATTTTAAGGATGTAAGTGAAAAATATATGTTAGTATGGTTAATAATTTTTAAAAAAAGAAATAAGTAATAAAATAAAATACTCAGATTAAATTATGTAAAAATGTATATTTAATCATGAAAAAAATTTAGCTTAACAGTTATTTTTGAAATGTTCTGTAAACATAGGAAGTTTTAAAATTGGTATAGGAATTTTGCTGAGACAACCAATCCACTAAATTATACTGAAAAACAAATATTACAATATGAAGTTAAAGAGTTTCACAGTAACATTCATAAAAAGATTTATATTTTTCAAAATCAAATACTACTTTTCAATTAATCTTCTAAATTATTTTCTGTGAATTTTAGACTCTTAGATAGATATAAATTTTTATGGTGAAGTATGGTAAAGATCAGTGAAAATATTAGCAAAACTTTTTTATACTACCATCAATATCATACCACAAATAAAAAAAATTCATACCAAACAGAGTGAGATGTTTATTCTCAGTAGATTTCAATTTTTTACTTTGAAACTACACTTATTTAACTAAAAGTTAGAAAAGTAGGAATGGCATTTTATTATATTAATATTAAAAAATGTAATGTCACTTATTTTTCCACACACATTACTTTAAAAAAACTAACTAAAATACTACAATATCAAAATTCCTATCTAAATTTCACTTAAATTAAATTGAAAAAAAATTAATTAAATGGAAAGCAAACTTCAATGAATTATCAGTAATTTCTAGTTAGGGAAGTATGTATATTACAATATACCAATATACATACCACTTAATAAAGTATGTATTTTTATTACTATACATACTTCATTAAGGGGTATTAACATATTTCATTTAGAGTTAATAAAGAAAAATATTTATTTCTAAAAAATTTTGTATTATCTTTAAATTAGGAATGATTTTTAAATATTATGTCAACATTTCTTATTTCACATTCTCATCCAGTACTTGTAAAATTATTAACATTTTAAGCACCAATTTAACACTCCTCAAATTTATTTCTGAAAAATTGTATTACAATTTATTTATCTATTAAATTATCGTTAATTTTTGAATTGTTATTAATTAAAATTTCCATAATAAAGTTAATATCAAATGTTATTTCCTTAGAATGTTCTATTTTATATACATAATTTTCTTAATTACTTAAAAAATATTTCTAAAAAGTAAGTAGCATTATTTCAGATATACTCAACAGTATTTTCAATATTTTTGAAATTTGCTTAAATATTTCATGTTCATAATACACGGTAATTGTTTTTCATTATATTTTTAAATTATGTGCATATCTTAAGCACTATTCATAGAACTGAATTCTATATATTTAAAATTAAATTAACATTTTCAACCTTTATGATATTAATAGAAAATAAGTTGCCTTGATTTATTACTCTATAACATTCTTTTACACACAAGGAATCAACTGTCATTGCAAATAACTGTTTTGATAGGGAATAATTATTTAAAGTAGATTTAGTACTAATACAAATCCATATTTGAAGTTGCAATTATATTCGCAAATTGTTGAACTGAAAATAAAAATGCTAATCAATAAACCATCTGGATTTATAGAAGAGAAAGAAAAACATTGGAGTGAACATCAAATAAGTGTTTTTAAACAAAAGAATGATAAAAAAACAATATTGAATCAATTTAATGAAAATACTTGATACTAAAATCATAAAATTCATGATAAATAAGGATATAAAAATAATTATATATAAATTTCATTTTGTAGCAATTTAAATAAATTTTAAATCATACACTAAAAATATCATTTAAAAGAATTTCAAAAATTTTTATTACATATAAAAAATTACCTACTTGTTTTAAAGCTATTAAGAAGTCCTAATAATTCTTTATTGGCTTTTAACTGGTCTTTTAATTCTACTTCCAACAGTTCTAACTGTTGCTGGAATTTCACAGAGCGTTGAACCTACAAATAAAAATAATTCACAATTTCTTGGATTATTAATAATATAAAATAAAAAAACTCTTAACTATATTTTTCATTTAGAATTTAGAGAACAAAATTTTCTAAAAAAGCTAAATACCAGTTTCAGTACAAATGCTACAAATTTTCAAACCATTACAAACATCCAAGCTTATGAGAGGAATCAAACCCACAAACTATTGAACCAAAGGCCACAACTCTATTCAGAAGCTAGGTTGTCTATTACTATCAAGTGGTTTTTTTTTATTTAATAGAATAAAGAGAAATAATAGAAAAACTTAATCTGAAGAAACAAAGAAAATAATAACTGGAAATTACAGAATTTTATTTTAATTCATTCATTATTTTATGGTCACTTTTTTGCACACAAAGAGCTTAGTTTAACCAGAATCTACAATTAAACAAGTAAAAATAAGGTTCAATCAAGAAAGTTTAAATTATAGTATGTTTTCAACTAGTGTAAAAGAAGAGAAGTCAAAACACTATTGCACAGGTTAAGATTCTTATTTTGCTTGTTTATAAAAAGAAAAAAAACGAGATTTTAAAAATCCATTTAAAAATATTTTTGAAAACACTGGAAAGAAAATTCGATAAAAAATCAAATCTGTATAATTGTCAGTGATAGCAAAATTACATAAATTAATACTCACAAGTTGCAAATTCAAATGTATATAATAATTGGTGTACTGATTATAAATTATTATACATAATATGTGGCAATAACCTAACACTTTTCTACATGAAATTTTGGACCAAAAAATGTCAACAATTATTTATGATTAAAATTAATTTTTTTAAGGATAAAATGGTACTAATTAAAATACCAATTTGATCAACTTTCAAATTACTCCAAAATTATGGGAATTTCTAAATCAAATGTATTTATAGCCAAAATAATCTGTCATGTATTTTTAATGGGTAATATTCATAAAAAAAACCCTCATAGAATACATATTTGGAAATAAATTGGTATGCTTAGAAATTGAACTTGCCATCACTTTACAATTATTTTATAATTATTATATTTTCAGTAAGGGTATTCTGTACACACTTACAGAAAACTGATTATACAAAATTATAAAGTCAACATAGTGCATGAATCAATTTTATTTGAATGAAAAGTGTTATATATAAAGATTATGTAAGTAAAATAAAAGGCTGTTTATAGCAAGAATATAAAATAATTTAAATATTTAATAAATTTTTTGATAATAAAGAAAATAATCACTATCATACAGGTTTCATGCAAAAATTTGAAAAGGAAGAAGTTTTTAAAACTTACTTCCCAATAATTAAAAAAAAAAACAGAAATTTATATACAAATTAAAGTTTCCTCATTTTTTTGAGAGAAAATTTCTAATTTTTATGCTGAAAGTTATATTTTTTATTCTATGATGATTAAAAAATTTGAATTACACATGGAAAAATTGTGAAAATCCTAACATTAGTTTCATTCAAAAAATTCACTATAGTTAAATAAAATGATTAGAAAAAAGAATAATCAGTAACTCTAAATATGAGAGAATAAGAAAAATAATTAAACTTCAAGAATAAAAGAAAAATGATGCCCATACCTTCCCTTGAGGCCTTTGTAAAAACAAACGATAGGTAACTGCTGCCCAAGAAAGTAAGGCCAAAGATACAATAAAGACAAAAGTCCTTTTACGCATTGCCAGGATCCACCGACTCTTTATTCATTATCTAAAAAGAAAAATATATTTTAAACTATTTCATCTTCCTAATGTAATATTAATATAAAATCGTATTTTAAAAATTAAACTTAATTTTCATTTTAATATTCATCTCCTACAAAAATTTTCCTTTTATAACTATTGAGAACCAAATAAATTTTCTATACACAAAATAGTTCAAAGATTTATATAATTAAGCATGTATAAAACTATATCCCATATATATCGAGTTATAAAAAATTTTTATTTCCGTCTAATAATCATAAAGATAACTATAAAAAAATTAATACATCATAAATAGAAATTAAAATTTTTTTATTTTTAAAAATAAGATAGGAAATACATATTGGACAAAAATCTTTCTACTTTAAATATTAAGAATTGCGATACATAAGAATTTTGTTTCCAATACCCGTGATCAGCAAAGCTAGATCAGGTCCACGAGTCTATTCAAATAATTAATAATACATAAGAATACCTTACTTTATGTAAGTTCTTTTATTAGAATATTTGAAATTTTTCATTATAAATACAAAAAGTTTTCAGAATTTATAAAATTATGAATTTTTTTTGTAATTACAGAATTTGAGAATGTTTATACTTGATTAAATCCTACCATTTAAATCCAAAAAATAAAAATCAACTTTCAATTTTCTTTTTAAGAAAATATCAAGTTATGTATTTATAGTTATATCTTAGCTATTAATGGTTATTTGTTAGAATTATTATATGAATATATTTCATATATGTTATATCTTTGTACATTAATATATCGATGTATAGATAAATAAATTTCATCTTACTATTTAAAAGAAAATGTAATCATTTTACTCGTACATTTTTAAATAATTAAATAAGAAAATTTTACTTTCATCTTTTTTATCTATTCTGGTTTTAGCACTAAAAAGTATTTTAGAATTATCTGAGGGCCAGTAGTTAATTTTCAATTATATGATCATGGTAATTTATTTTGTTTTCAGCAATCTATTATTTACTGCCTACTTCAACTAGGAAGTTCCAAAAATAGAATTTTGCTTGTTTATATTATGCATAAAATTATACATTTCAATATCTATCTATATCTGATAGATATATCAGATATTGAAATGTATATCTAATACATTTCAATATCTATATTTGTGGAGTTTATATTTAAATAAAACAGGTGCAATTTGGTTATTTCCAAAGGTATAAAATTTCACCTAAAAATACTAAATGAAAAAAGTACCCAACATTATGATCAATGTTTATTCATAATTCCCTTATATTTGAAATACAATTATCAAAGCTTCATTCATAATTTTATATTTTTAAAATGAAAGGTATATGGGAAATTTTCATTTAAGTAAGAATGCTTTCAATAATTGATTTTAAATAATAAATGAATATTTTAGAATTAATTTTATTTTAAGAAAAACTTACACACATATATGAACAAAATAAGTTATTCTTAATGTGTATAAATATTAATTATTAATATACAAAATAGATATTGAAGGACAAAAGACAACAAAAAACAATACAAATGAAAAACATTAAAAAAAAGAAGACTATAATTAAATATTCATTACTTTAGAGTTGAGGTCATTCTAGTTTTGAAGTTAGCTAACATAAATTTACTTAATTTATGACAATAAATAAAAGAAAAATACAAATACATAAAAAATTTGTATTTGAAATCATAGAAATCAACTAATGTAGATATTTGCTGTTAAATATATAATATAATATTTTTTTTGCTATTATACGAGTATCTGTAAATTATACATATGTATTCATATATCCTTGTGCATATTGTATATAAATTTAATATGTGCATATTGTATATAAATTTAAAAAATTTGAGAAATTTATCTCTGATCTATGTATTTAATTATAAGTATTCCAAAATCAGTTCTACAAAATCTCAAATCTAATTTGAAAGGAACATATAATTTGACAAACTAAAAAGTACCATTGTTTGTGTAGTGAAATTCAATTATTATGCAATTAGAATTATACAAAATGTATTTTCTATCAAATCATGACATCTATTAAGTGTGATAATAGTTTAATGTGTACACAAATTAAAAAAGATGAATATAAAAATTCAAATCATTGCATTTTTAATGCTAAAATGCAAGACTTTTTTCAAGCAAAATAATACAAATAAGTAACTTCAAATTTTTAAACATTTATTTTAAAAATAAGCTCTTAAATTTAGAATTAATCACTTATTTAATCAATCTCTTAAGAATTGAACTCGAAATTTCTTTTGATCTGCAATTAAAATTGTCTTCCAAATCCAAAAACTTAACAGAAAAAATTTAATTTCAAATATCTAAATATATTTACCGATGCTATCCTTTGGTTTCGCTTCTAACAGATCTAACAACTCGACTATGAATGTTATTTAATAGATGTAACACATGAAATCCAAGCAAAAAGTTCAAATGAGTAAAAAGAAAAAATGTAAAATAATAAATTAGGGAAATTTGGCAACATGTATATAGTATTGTGAAAATATTTTGGATCTATTATTTTATAATAACAACTTTTCCAACCAAAATAGACTAAAAACTATGAGATTGACACCGAAACAGACACTTCGTATTCGATATACCCGTCATCGAGAAATTCTCGTCCGGAGAGAGCAGAAGCAAACACAATCGGAAAAAAAAAATCCTGCGTGACTTCCCTTTTGTTGCCAATTTTCGATTATGAACTTTTAGTTACACGTCTAGTTAAACACACATTGACTTATTAAAGAAAAATTTACTAAACATTAATTTAAATGAAACATACATATTTGTTAGATTACACTATATGGAAATAATAATTTACATTGAAAATTACTACAAACGTTAATTTATAACGATAATTTATAACGAGCAGTTTCCCAGATCTTGTTACCTTTTCTATCTCTGATACCAAAGAAGTCATTTCTACTCTTTCGTTTGATATTTAATATGTATTTTCTTATCTAGTAAAGACAGATCTACCTCAGAAGTTTTACCTGCATATCAGTGTTTTAAATCTCAAGAAATGAGAAAAGCTCCCCTCAACATTCTCATAGTTACTGGGTAAGATAAGATATTCTAGTAGTTGGCTTGCCAAATTAGAAGATCCAATAAGAAACTATAATCGGCAATGTCATTCACCTGAGTTAGTAGGTTAAAGTTTTTTGACGAAACTGTCTTTTCCAAAAAAAGAAAGAGCGTTCTTGCTTTCCCCTAGCTGCCGAAGGAGTTGATAAGCATTCAAACTTCAAGTCTGATAGAATTTAAAAATGTCCTCAATGTTTTTATGGGCTATTTCTTTAAACTATCAATAAAATTTGATTGTAGAACTTTAGTGTGCTACAAATTACAGTTTATCCTACCGTAATTTTTCGTATATCCTATAAATTAAAATTTTATATAAAAACTGATACAGCTATCTAATATCATGCAGGTTTTGCTTAAGCACATAACGATACTGTAACACAAAACTAGTAGACTCCTCTTTTTAATTCAAAGAGCAAAATAATCTTATGGGTTAAGGCTAATACAATAAAGGCATGTATTATTGTAATCTTAGTCTTATACCGGCAACCAATCTTAGTAGTCCATATTGAACAGTCTATATTTCATTATGTAGGATCAAAATGAATCCTATATCTTTTTCCATGTATAGCTATATAGCTGCCCAAATTGCATCAAGCTTGGAGGCAAATGTGACTCATATAAATGAGGATTCCTTATGAATATGAATGAGGACTAAAAGGATATCAGGGATCATGGAAGAATATCAAATAATCTGCAACTACGACAGATGACGGAGATCTGTATTATAAATATTTCACACAGAATCCCATATACACTCAATAAACTTAATGTCAAGAAGTTTCTGATAACCAGTGGAAATACCGAAGGAAGAGTATTCCGACAGACATTTGATAATAAATTTTGGTGTGCACCGTAAAGTTGTCGTGCAAGAATTATTCAACCATATCAAAATGCACACGTAGCATGAATTTTTATTAAAAGTTGGAAAGAATACTTATATATCAGTCTTGTAATTCATTAAAAGATTCAGTCCTGAATATATAAAGCCTTTCGAACTGTGCCAACTACTAATGCTGCATATCATTACAAATGTTCCTCCAACTTAAGGTAACCACTGTAGTACGCGAACTCGATACCTTAATAGGTTTTCTTCACAATATTACGAATTTAGCACGTGAGCATACTTCAAATATAGAGTTTTCTAATGAATCTCGCCAATTTAATTCGTTGAAGATGTTTTTTTGTCTCTTAAATATTCCTCAAAGTCTCCAGGTTGGTCATATTTTAGAGACACTATGATCTATCTGATTTCATGTGTTTCCATGTCTAACACAAGGCATAGAAACACCTGTTTCTTTGTTAAATCTAATAACTTATGTTTCTTTGTTAAATCTAATAACTTATGTTTCTTTGTTAATCTTTTATTAAATCTAATAAAATAGATTTTGCTCCAACATTCTTTGACGCTATAAAAGATAATTCCACATGCTGAGTAATCAGTATATTAAAACAGATATTAAATGCAGACTTATCACCGTGCGTAATTCTAATCATAATTATTGTATTGAAATCTTCTATTGTATTTCTGAATTGATCTAGAATTATATCAAGTCAATTTTATGCACCCATTATTTTCTTATTGTGTATTCTCCTGTTTATAAACATATTACGGGTCTTACTTTACACTATGTGTCCAATATTCTATTTTCTGAAGTTATTTTAATTGCGTTTTCCTTATCGATTTTTCTTTCAGCCTAGATATATGCACTTCTCTGGTTTCCTAAAACTTACTTTAACCTCAACGACAAGTCAGTGACAGCTCAAAATCATTAAGAAGTAAAAATAGCTTTGCTGCTGAATTCTAAGGACACCCACATGATTCTGGTTAAGTAATCATTTCCGCTCAAAGGTTTGCATTGGTCAGATATCAATAAGAAACTCTGTATTCATAGGTTTGATTTCCATTTTTTTTTTTACAATATTCTGAATTTGGACTGAATAAAGAACATTTCCTGGTTAGTAATATTGGTTTTGCATTAGCTTTTATTTATTTACTTTTTCGTTTCAATAAATATCTCACTTGATTTGTCAACGAGAGTTCATTTAAACCAGGCATTTGCCAGCTCACAATAATACTTATTGAAGAACACCAATCTGATAGAACTGAAAACATAACTTCTTAGACTAGGAAAATTGGGTGATTTAGATACTTTATAAAAATTCTTAAAATAAAACTATATCATGATAATCAACAGTCGAAGACCGCTGTAAGGCATTTGCTCAATCTGTCTTGATTCCAGAATTTTTTACAGATAGTGGAAGAAACTTGGAAACTCCAAAGTATCTATCTTGACAGATAGTAATTTATTTAATTTCATATCATAATTTATTTCATGGATGCATTTACAAAAAAGAATATGTTCATCTGGTAAGAAATTAATTAACAACCTAAAATCCTTACAGTTTGATTAAGAAACTAAATTGATACTTAAAAAACTGTTAATGAAGCTGTTCCTGTAGGTGTAGGAATAATGGAAGAAATATTTAGTTTTGTTTTTTTAATATTTTATAATTTATCTTAATTAGAAAATGATATGGAACAACTAATTTCTGATGAAGCTTGTTTGGAACAGAAAGTTTCTTCATCGGAAAAATACAGAGAAAAAATTTTAATATGTAAAATTCGCGTAATAAATCTCTTTCTAAAACAGGAAATATTTTATATTGAGATTAATAATTTTAATTTTAGCTATAATAAAAGCTTTTTAGAACTATTTTACAATATAAAGTGCTAAGTAAATAAATAGAAATACAGTATATAGCAAAGGAACAAAGCGAGTGCTTAGTTGTTGAATCAATTTTGGAAAAGTTTATTGATTTATTCATTTTCGGTCAGTATTTTGAGCGTAATTGAAAATTGATGCTTATGAAAATAAATCCTTAAATGAAGTAGAAAAAATTAATGATATTAAATTATATTTATTCAGCGATACTGTTAAGATTGTTTGGAAGTTAGATATTATAAGGAGTAATTGACCTTAAAAGACTTATCAGCTGTTTTAAAATTCCAGTTTAGTAAATGTGATGCACAAAAGGGGTTAAGAAGCCGTTTAATCCCTTAGGGCATGATTTTACTTTTATTGGAATTAATTGCATTTTTTTCTTATGTGTCCCATGTTAAGATTCATCTATATATTCTAAAGAATCTGCAACCTAAAATACCACATCATTGTAGATTATCGACTGTCAATTATATGTGCTACTGGGTACAACATTCAAAGCAGATCTGATAGTGCAAATATGTTATATGATACTGTCCTAAGCCTACTAGTAGATTTTTTGCTGTCAGTGCATACCAAAGAAAAGCTAATCTTTCTGCATTTCTACTGCAATAGTGTGGCATGCATCAACTACCACCAATACCTACAGCTGCTCTTAACACTATCAATAGTGTGACATCATGCATCAACTACCACCAGTGCCTACAACTGCTCATAACACTATGACCTTTATGCACCTGTACATATGCATTTGTGAGGATTGAAACAGTTAAGGCTCCTTACACACCCTCATGTAATGGCGCATTCTGAATTATAGAGAGAACTTCTAAACATTACATCTTGTAGAAATTAAGTATACAAAATTCATTGTTGCTGTTGTTGTTTCTAATTCCAGATGGTGTAGCTAAGCTAAACCATCTCCATAAAACCAAAAATCATTACAAAGTCTAAAAATAAAATAGGATTCTCCAAAACCTCATTCGCTGTAAAATTCAGACAGTCAAGAATATGTCTCGGAGAGGCCTGATCAGTCTTGTATCAGTGACATTCCAGGAAGACTTTCTGGCTCTGTTGAAAAGAAATGTACCTAATGTGGCCACTGAAAAAAAGGGAAAGAGCAGTCTGTTGTATATTAGGGATACTGAGCTAGTAACACCAACGAGGTTTTTTCCCAAAGTACCAAGATTGGGCAGGTGGATCTCTCCAAATTGCAAAACTCCATCTTTCTTAATACTTGAGATTTCCGAAAACGTTAGAATAGTGATGCCCTGCAAGGTGTCAGCAGTGGCAGACTTAGCCAAGCTATCTGCAATTTCAGTTACCACTCAATCCAACATGGGAAGGAACTCGTTGAAAATGTATAGAGTGTTTAGTAGAAAGTCGTATCACAAGGTCTAAAATATTCAAACTTGTCTTATCCCCAATGGTCGTCCAATGAGACAGGTGCTGTATAGAGGCATGACTGTCCAGTTAGTATCCAGAGGCCTCTGAAAACAAGTTCAGACATCATGTCTTATATAATTCAATCCCTCATAGATAGCTATAAGCTTCGATCTAAAAACCGAGCAATAGTTAGCATTTCTGACTCTTATGTCAATTGTACCATCAGATGACTCAATATGCACACCGCTCCCAGAAATACCACCGTCTCCCTTGCTGCCACTCAGTATAAATTTTTGAAACTGAATGAGGGATGCTATTAATATTTTCGAGAGCCATCTGCCTAATAAAATCTGCCAGTGACATTCCAGAAAGACTTAAGACCCTTTACTCACTCTAGTCAAAAACTCTGTATGAAATTGAATTCGATCAGAGTCCAACTGAAAATATAAAATTAAAACTATCCATACAATATATTGAGAAATTTTTTACTCTAAAAACGGAATGATTCCTGAGCTTGGTTTCTTGCAGAGCAATGATTTTAACGCCACGCGTAGCCGCAATATTCAAAATCAAAATTCGTGATCAGCTTCTATCGTTTGAAGTCAGCATTCATCCTTGCTGATCGAACATCGAGTTCCGGTTTCATTGTTCCTGGTTCTTCATCAAGACACAAATATCCCCTAACAGAGACAGCCGACCAGATGGTGTAGAGTCTCAATAGTTGTTGCTATTGCGCCAGCATCCTTCCCTATACCTAGCCCTGAATTGGGCTCTACCAGTTAGATAGAAGCAGCCGGGTGAAGTCTTCGTGATTTCTAAGCAAGGACTAGTAGAAGATCCATAATACTTGAAATGCCACCCCAGAGGTATCATTTCACTTGGAGGACATTGCAACTACACACAATTTTAACATGCCCTAGCTCTCAATGGCTGAGCCCAATATCACGTTGCAGACAATTACTAACCATAATTTACTGCCAACAGATTTAATCGGAAGTGATCATCTGAATACGAAGACGATCACTCCGCCAAGTCACCGTGCTTTCTTAAATCCCTGGTACTTGCCTAACTGACATTTTGTGCCTTCGTCACTTGAGGTAAATTCAGTAGCGATGAAATGGTTCGCATCAGCAAGATAGACAGTTTGGTTTGGTCTGCCTGTCATTCAGCGGTAATTTCTTAGCACTCGAGGAATAATTAGATCAGAATTTAAAGTTGATTCCGAAGAACTATGAACACCCATGCCCAAAGGTGGGATTCAAGCACATGAGCTGTTGAACCAAAGTCCAGAGTGATTACCATTCGGCTGCCAGCTAGGCAGCAGGATGGACGATTAGAGGGAAAAATAATTATTCTTTAACAGGCACGCGTGCCTTTAGCATTAAATAATTATGAAACTCTAATTAATTTATACGATAAAATAAACAAAGTTTGTAGTAGTTTTAATATTATATTAGCTAAAATTTTAATTCACAATTCCATTGCCATAATAAAAGCAACAACGAAAATACGGAAATCACAAACTGTATACGAATAGTTCTAGCTTGGCGCAATTTCGATAAAAGGGATCTTGGATATCAAGTAGTAGTATCGTTTACTTTTATTTTATATAGAAAATATATTTATTCAATGTTTATACTTACACTATAAATCAGTATTAATTTTTATTTATATAGAGGCGCTTACAACTTTTTAATTGTATTAGCCATTTTTTCATCTGCCGCTTATAAAATCGTAATATATATATATATATATATATATATATATATATATATATATATATATATATATATATATATATATAACCTCAACAAAGTAAAGGAATCCATACTTGAGAACTTCTAAATATTGAAATGAATTCATGTGGTTCGCATTATTTCCTATTTTAATCAAGGCCACGTGTCGTGACCTAGTTTTAAAATTCATTCTCATTCATAATTCAAGAGAAAACAAAATCAATTCACTTTCATATTTAGGAAGAGAAAGAAAGTATATTTTAATAAAGGAAATGGAATGGGAAAAATTGAATGTGTGGAAGAAGCGAGAGTAGTAGACGAAGGAATACAAATCGCGAATTTATGAAAAGACAATCGTTTGCAATAACTTTCAGTTCTGTTGTAGACAGTAATGATAGTTTTATATTTTGAGGAAATAAAAGTAGCTAAATATATTCATATTAATTTTTTTTTTAAAAAAAGACTCTAAAAATTCAATTCGTCTACGTTTTTTATGTAACCAAAAAGTTCCTTGTAAAAGTATCACTTTAAATAATATTAAATTGCACATTTTGCAATTGAAAAAAAATATTTTAATTAATTTTGCAAGATTTATTTTGTACAGTTACGAAAGAATTTCAAACTGAAAAACAAGACAAATACATTTTGTTAATAACCTGCAAAAACAAAAAAATCTTTTGTAATTCAGTTCGATATATATGCGAATTATATAGATTATTTTTTTAAGGAAAAATTAATGCGAGTGCTCTTTAAAACCGAAATAAATCGTCATATTATGAAAAAAGAAAGAAAGAAAAAGCTGAAGAGCACTTATGTACACACTTTCATTTTCAGTTTTCATTCGAACATCTCGAAATAGTACTATTTTTTTCCAATTTAAACCTTGTAAAGAAAATGTTGGCAATTTTCAATTTACCGACGTGTGAGGAAGATGGCGTTTCATTTTCCCAGAATATCCATAAATGGACACGAATTGAAAATGAAAGTATATGTAAAGGAAAATAAGTAAAATTGCAATCTGTCAAAAAAAAAAAAAAAACTTTTTTGATCCGACACTTGGTGAAATGGTTTCACAATACCATTTTTTACAGCAGAGGAATTAACATCTTTCAAGTGGTGTGATAAATATCTAAACATTTGTCAAAATACTACAATTGATTGGAACAATTATATGAAGGCGGTTCGTTCTCAAAATTTATTTCGAAAACCAAAAGGACGAGTTTGTGGTCCTGAAAAAACAGTCAAAATTGACGAGAACTTGTTCGTGAGCCAAAAAAGCAACTCTGGCAAAGTAACTTCGACAACAATAGTTATTCGGTGGGTTACATTGTGAAAGCAGTGAGTATTTTTTGGTTCAGGTTCCGAATCGAGAAGCAAGCACACTAATATCAACGATTGTAGACAATGGAAAGGGGTCATTTTATTCGGATTGTTGTTGACCTTATGTAACCAGACGAATTTGAAAAGACTGGTTACAGCCATTTAATTGAGAATCATACTTTTAACTTTCTTGATGTACAACAACGGGTATTCACACTCAAAATGTGGAAAGATTGAGGCAAAGTGGGCACAAAAGGCAAAGTGGTACGGCTCGTCATCATCTAACGCAGGGCTTCCCAACCTTTTTAGCTGGCGGACCCCATTTTTAAGCAAAAATTCACGGCGGACCCCTGCCAGTCAAGAGCACAGTAACTAGTAAAATTCAGTTCGAAGCCCATCAGAATTAAAAACTTCATAATGCAAGTGCCATTTTTTTTCAATAACCACGGTGAATCAAGAGTCTTTGATTTAATGATGAATAGAGAAACAAAAAAAAAAAACTTTAAACTAACTACGTTTCTATTTAGTCTGAATTCCCACACTATATACAGAAACTTGCTGTTGGATTTACTCACATCTTTCAACACACAAAGCAGGTCGTATTTCTAAATGAATGGAGGGGAATATATTGCAAAGTAATGCAACACTCTTTGGATAGTATTTTAATTTTCAGAACAAAAATATCAATCAAACAGAATTCAATTAATTATTAATTTATAGAAAATACAAACAAATACCTACAAAAGTTATAGTCCAGGAACATTCACTGCTCGTCGTCGAAACGCAATGCGTTCTTTACTAGAGATGAGTCTGTAGGAATAATAATGGAATTTTAATGTGTAGGTTGAGAGAGAGGTTACTTCTGATGACACAATTTTGAAAAAGTCTGGCTCAGTACTTGACAACTGGAGACGGATGTCAGGTTCAGCATCTAGACAGCTTCGGTACATAATTTTGGTGCCGGCATAGATCGAGAATCTGGATTCACACATGTATGTTGCGGCAAAATTAAAGTAGAACACGTTTTGCTTTTTCAACAAGGGGGTAGAAATTATTGTCTTCCAATCGTATCCAAAAGTGTAAGTAACCATCACTATCGAAAGTAGATTTCAAGGGTGAGTCTGGGGCAATTTCTATCAAGAACTCATATTCATTCAAGTATGTTCAACTTTTGGTTGGGATGGGTTGACCACCCATTCGTATTCCTGCAGCTTCTCTTCTTGAGCTGTTGGAAAATAATGTCCCAACGATGACGTCAAGCTTCGGAGATGTTCAAGGATTTCATGAAACAAATTGTTCCCAAGCTTCAATGTCTTGTCTTTCAAAAAATCGTTGAAAAGAGGGAAACACTCGATGTTTTCCACACGCTTTGACCAAAAATTGATTTTCCTCTTGAACGCTCGAACTTAGTCGTTAACAGTGATCGTTCTTATAGTTTTCCCTTGCAGTAAAGTATTCATTTTGCTCAAATGTGGGAAAAATATCTGCCAAATGAGCAAATATATATTACTAATTTTCGTCATTAATAATCTCTACTAATTTGGTATTATAGCAGTCTAAAAGTAAAGCAAGGACTTCTAAACGTAATTCATTTAATCGAGAGAATGCATTGTGAGAGCCACCTTACTTCTGTAACGAGGAGCAGAGAATGATGAAGGCTTCCCATATCTTCACACAGTATTTTTAAGTCTTGACTCTAAAGTCCGTGATTTTATGTAATTAATAATTCCGACAGATTCATCTAAAACTTTCTTGAAGGATACAGGCATTTTTTTTCGTAGCTAAAACATGTCTGTGGAGAATACAATGACTACTACTGCAATCCTTCGAGCTTTTTTTTATTTTTGTTACCACTCCGATCATTGGACCTGTCATTGCTTTTGCACCATCTGTGCACACATCGATGCAATTAGACCATGGAATTTCGTTCGTTCTTAAAAAATTATCCACCAAACGGAATATTTCAGCATTTGTTGTATAGTCAGGAAGTGGTTTCCACAATAAAAGGTCCTCTTCGAAACATCCCGAGTATGCATAACGAACAAAAGCCAATAAAATCGCTAATCCCGCAATGTCAGTAGATTCATCTATTTGGAGAGAAAATGAATTGTGTTGGTTCCGAAAAACCAGAGATTCTTTCACATCATTTGAGATATCAAGTATCCATTTCTTAATAGTATTGTTTGATAATAGCATTGAAGATAAAAGTTTTACTGCTTTTTCGTCTAACATACAAGAAACAATATCTCTAATACATGGTTTTATGGCAGGACAGGGCTCTTCAGAGTGGAAGGTTCTGGATTCAATCCCAACTGCTGTTGAGAAACGGGAGTTAGAAGCTGCGCTTTTAGTTTCAGCATGCATGCCTGTCGTGATGGGTTTTCGGGATCTTTCCGGGTTTATTTTTTCAACACCTGAATGAGAAAGGGCTCTTTGTTTATCAAAACTGCGTTAGTTTAGGGAACATGGAAGGTTCCCTGAATTAACGCAGTTAGTCAGGTGACCGTTCAGGTCACCTGAATCCTGTCAAATGTCGTACCATTGCCTTAAGTTCAATTGGCGTAAGTTACCAAACACTAAGGTACGGGGAGAGCTTAAATTGAATAGATACATGAATATGACCCCCTGTGTATGAAAGTTCTGCCTTCCTGAAAGCTATTTTACTAGTTTTGACTTCTTTTTACTGTTTCGTGGATTCGATTCTTACCTTTGAAATGGAAGTTTGAGAAAGATTCGGACTACATTTAAAAATTTTAATTTTTGATAAAATTAGTTTTTATGTGCAAGAAATTTCAACAAATAAACTTAATTAAATAAAAAGGCATTATACTAGATAGACTCAGAAAGCTGTATAATAATGTTGAGCTTATACATTTAACACAGCATCGAAGTTTATGTTGTTAAAATTTTAAAATATAAAGTACAATATTTTAAAATTAAGAATTTTAAGATGTATAGTAAAAAGACACAAAGATTTGTTTTAAAATGTCAAACTTCTATATGGATTCCATAGATTCAAAGTACATAAGGTACTCTGAATATTTAATACACACTCAGAGTATTTATGATTAGACACTATTATTAAAAATTAATATATTTGTTCCTCATTTATAATTTCAAAATTGATTCTTTGAAATATATTGCATTATATTTTTGATTTATAACAAATTATAAAATTAAACTATTTTAATAATTTCAATTTTACTACTATTTTACAGAGTTCGCTACTCAAGAACAGAAGAAAAGAAAAAAAAATTCGCTTTCTTTATTTCTCATAATCATCTTGTTGACAAAATAATTTTTAATCCTTTTTAATTTATCATCATTCTCAAATAATGTGTGTGTTCAGTGTTTTTCTTTTAAATTAAAATTTATAATTTTTATGGTTGTTTTCGTTATCACTTATAACTGTAAATATTTAAAAATAAAAGAATATAACCTACCATATATATTGCTTAAGTTCTTTCACTGAATTCAAAACAATTATTATCGTATTTAGTAATATAATATAACGAAAACATTTTTAAAATTAGTTACTTTTTACTGACTATGACATTTAATAAAATAAATATAAGCTATATTTAAAATTAATTTCATAAAAATAATATAATTTTAATGCTTGGAAATTTTTAATATAATATTTTATTAATTCAATTAAAAAAAATTACGAAGCACAAATGCGATACTTAAAATTTAAGTAACATATAAATAAGGAAATAAATCTGAAAAAAAAAATCTTTCGAATATCATGACAGAAATGGTGTAAGTTAAACGTAGGAAGAAATCGTTTTACCGCAGCTGTGTTACCCAGACTTAACTATTTAGCATTTTGAAGCGGGAGAATTTTTTTGGCATCATGTTTGCAACGCATGGTTTTCGTCTTTTTGACGGGAAGTGTTCTCTAAATATGTCTGCCATTGTCTTCGGTAAGTAACAAGGAAAAAAAGAAGCATACATAAAAAATATTTAACCACATCCGCTGTTTAAAATTTAACAGAGGAGTGCTTTAAATTGATAATACCAAGAATCTGTTTCTAAATCATTTGATTACCGTTTGACAGTTTGAAATGCAGCTGCAAGATCTAAAATATAAAATCCGAATAAAATAAAGAATAAAGAACCAAATAAAAATGAATTCGTCTGTTAGAAAATCTAAAGAGATTAGATTTTGGAATCACAAGAAGCTTAAATAATTTGCTGAATCATAACTAAATATCTCATCACCGAATTATTCAATAAATAAATAAGGAATTGTTATTAATGAAAAATTAGAATATTCATCGCAATTAAGGGGAAATTGTAACTGTAAACCGGAAAGCTTGATATCTGCTAAATGATTATGTATTTAATTTAAATATAATTTACATCAAGTAGCTATTTGTGCCTACTAACTTTCCTTTTATGCCTCTTTTCTTTTTATATTCTAAAACCTAAATTAAATGTTCTTATTAAAAACTTTTTCCAAATTTAGAAAATATTTTCTGGTTTGTGTTTTTCGACTTGTTTTATATACGCAAACATTATATGTATATATAAATATATGAAAATTAATTGATTAAAATGCACTCAATTAAAAGCAGTATATAAATATATTATGTGTTAGACTTAGAATTTACTTATACTAACAACAGCCATTTCTTTTTGAGTGAAACAACTCCGCACAGTATTCCATATAATTATAAGAATATGCAATATAGTAAAATTCGCGCACATTTTAGCAGACTATTTAAAAAGACTTTCTTCAAAAATTTCAATAAAATTAATTTTTGAGTGAAAAATATTCAATTTTATGATTTTAAGATTCATTCATAAATTAGCTCAATACATACATTTTGTTTTTAGTTTTTAAGACTCGTGAAAACTTATAAAATAAAATTATCAATTAAATTTAATCAAATTAATAACATTTTTCAAAATCAATTAATTAATTTATATATTTTAAGATTATTTTAATTCCATCATAATAATCAACTTTATATTCACTCACCTCATATTTTATTCTTTTCTCATATAAAAGAGGGAAAAATCATGAAATCATCTGCAAGTTCACTAAGATTCTATTTTCTATTGTGTCCGTATATGGATTTGTTTGGCTTTGTGCATAGCGGATGTTAATATTTGGGCGTAGGATAATTTACTAATTTCCCACCCGCTCAATGATTTACCAATCGCGAAGATCCATGGTTCCTGAAATAAAAAAAAGGAATTTCTATCTCTCTTTTATGCCCAAGAGACTGCTGGAAAAAATTCGTAAAGCCTCTAATGATTTTGTTTTACCTTTCTATTGTCAAGGGTAAAATACCCGCATTGAGGGAATATCTAGAAATACTATTTCGTCTTTTAGAAGTCATTCATTTTTATTGTTTTGGGAACTTGAAAGGAATAGTTTACTTTAAAAAAGATATATTTTATAATCAGACTAAAATAATGTTTCTTTTTTAAGAGATAAGTAAGGTAAAAACAAGTTATTCTAAATGGAATTCGTAGAAAATGCTAAGAATTATTTCGAAATTTTGCAAAAAAATATTAAAAAGAGTTAATTTATATTATTTATTTTTTTAAGTATTATAATTAAAAATATAAGATTTAATAATAAGTATAATTGCACTTAATCATTACAAAATTAATTATTCCAATAAATACTATCAGCAGATAATATATGATATTTAGTTTGTTTTTTTTATCAAAATTATTACATTTATTAATAAGACATTTCTTTTTAATTCTAATATCTCATCTATTATCTGAATAGAATAAATTATGATAACTCTCATTCGAAATATTTGAACCAATTAAATTTTCAAGAATCTATATAGCAATTAACTGTCCATTTTCTTTTCAATGGAAGTATGGAATAAGAAAATCGATCAGCAGAAATATCAAACTTTGATACTGGGTATAGGTTAATGTAATAGCTGAAAATCAACATACTGTTGAATACTAGCAGCGTATTTCCTTTTGAAAAGTCTTTTTGGAAGGTAGATGGAACATTTTAACAGTTACTCTTTTGGGAGATTCAAGGGAGAAAACTTGGAAATTTTCTGTGAGTGCTTGTTAACATACCAAACATATTTAGATCTTCCCTTTACCAGATATGAAAATTGCCTACAATCTATGAAGTGCTTCTATACGGCAAATACCCAATGGATTTTTATACAACAAATACGAGCAGTTAGCTTACAATGATTACCGGGATTTAAGCAGGCATTAATACCTGTACAATGCAATGTCAGAAGCATTCAGGCTCATCATAGTTTACTGTCAGTACCTTCATTGGAATGTTGTGGGTTCGATTCCTGTCACTTGAAAAACAAGAGACACGTATTGCCTTCCTCGGCGCATGTCTACCGGCTGTTAGGATAACACAGAGTCAAAATTGTCATTTCTTTTCACTGTAACAGAGTTGTATTTCATATTAAGTTAAGGTATGAGTAGCAACGCTGTATAGTCAAATATATGATCTGACACAAATATCATACCAGTTAAAAAAGTATAAGACAAAACATAAAAGTAAATTTATTGGTGTGAAATGTTGAAAATATATTTAAATTTTCGAATGAATTTATATTTATTTTTTAAAAAGTAACTCGAATGAAGGAAAATTTTATCATGTCTTCTAGAATAATCTAGCCGAGCTGGCAGCCGAATGGTTAGCGTTCATGCCTTCGGTTCAACAGTTCGTGGGTTCGAATCCCACCTTAGGCATGGATGTTTGTAGTGGTTCGGAATCCACTTTAAACCGTAAGTCCCGGTCTAATTAGCCTTCGTGTGCAAAAAATGACCGTTGAGCGACAAAGAAACCAAACCAAACTAGAATAATCTAATAAAATTGAAAATGATAATAATAATACTCAAATATATATTACATTAAATAAAGAAATAAATGAAAAAAGTGAAATAAAAATTTTAGCTTTGGTAAGAACAACAAACATGTAATTACAATTTAGCATAAATATTTCACATGAAGTTTTCAAAATTTCTCATTCCAAATTATAAGGCAGTTCTTAAATCAGAATTTACTCAATCAAAATCTTCCAATTCTGGTAACTTTTTTGCTGTACAATCTTATTATCTGCGGATCAAATTTCAGCAACTTTAAAGGCTGGGCGTGTGATTTTATTAACGATACTTTCACCGAGTTTTTAAATGCATTTCTATCTATTTTGCTACATATAGTAACGCTAGATGTTTAAAGGCCGTCCCACCCTAAGGTATTCGGCAGCGAAAATGACTAGTCGCGGACCGTAATCCGCTAGGAGAGCACTTAGTCCATGGCTGATCGTACTCTAGTTACCTGCTATATATAGTATATATAGTAAAAAAAATGAGGCACAACTGCAGTATTATCTTTCTGGAGAATTTCTGAATTTGATGATTTTTTTGGCGAAATTTACAACTCTTCTGGTAACCTGGATTCCTTATTACGTTAGAAAGGTAAAGAAAACTAAGAATACTTAATAATATATTTTGGCAACCCTAGATTATACGTAACTATTGCGTCAGCTTGGCAAAACTTTTTAATCACTAAAAAATTTTTTAAATATTCCAAAAGGATTATACAGCAGCTGTGCAATTTTTTTTTATTTTTTAAAAGAGCACGTTAACGCGGCATTTGTAAAAGGCAAAATAATTAACTTTTTAACATGTTAACGACGCGACGTTTGATGGATAATAAACACCAGAAAAATATATTTAATCTACAATTTTATTTGATAGGACGTAGCGAGAAAAAAATTTAAATACCTTTCCAAGATTTTTAAATTTTAGATAAATCATTTTATACGAGTCATATATTCCACGTGAAATAAATTAAGAAAAAGAAATACTCGAAAAATAAACGTTTCCTATTTTTAACACACGAAAACTTATTCATTATCAGTAAGTGAAGAACACAGCTGTATTTTATCGTCATTATACGTATTTAAGAATATGAGATAAAAAAAAAATACTGTCTGGAGAAAGTTTTACAGATGTTAAATTTTAATAATGTAATAAAATAAAATCTCCCAGAGCACGAAATACGAACTCATTTTAATTCTTAAATCTATTTGTTATTAATATTTACAGAACAATTTTAGCTTCAGCTGCTAAAGTATTTAAAACTGCTTATTTAAAAAAGAATATCATAATAAAATCTGTTGTACTTTTAATTGATATATATATATCTAGAATTAACAATAATCTCAAAAATTGGAACTCGATCTATCTTGCTGGAATTTTTTAAGCAATTTATTGAAATAAAAAGTATAGGAGTCACAAAATGTATGCTATATTTTTAATTAAATGTAGTTTCGAAGATAGATAACTCATCGATTGTTAGAACTCTTTTATCTCTGCTTATTTAAATAAAATATTAAATATATAAGATTTCTGTTGTATTTTTAATTGACTACACAGTCATTAAAATTAAAATGTTTCAGTTGTTGAGATTTTAAAGTTATAAATAGAGTATAGAAGTTTCATACAAAATTTATATAACACTTATATTCGGCTTATATCTGAAGATAAGATTTCAGTTGTTGGAAATTTTTTAAAATAATCTTTTAAATATAGATTATATAGAAGTTATACAAATTTTACGTTAAATGCATTTAATTCATTGTAGTTACATTAAGATAGAGGGCGCTTCAAATGTCAGATTATCTTAAGCTATGTGCTTAAGAATAGGGTTTACCGAAGCCATAAAATTAATATTACATTTTGAAAGGCAAACGATATTTATCAATTAATTTAAGAAAAATTTAAGTATATAAATAAAATGCATGAATTATGTAATCAAATCAGCAATGAAAAGCATAGATAAGGAAATATATATAATTAAAAGCCATTGAATTCGACATATTTTATGAAAATTAGAATAAGTTTCACCCAAAAAGTCGTGTTTTTATAGAAATAATCTTGTAAAACTATATTGTTTATATTTGTTTTATCAATGATAAATATTCAAATAGAGTAATTTTGATTGTTTCCTTAACAGTATAAAATATATCTTAAGTTATTCTAGATTAATATAATTATTAATCATTTTTCATGAATCGGTTGTGTAATAAATAGTTAAGGTTAAATTATTAAAAGGTATTTCAATTTTTTTGTTCTGTTGGGTCCATGTATTCTGTTTTTAAAGTACATATACAGGACAGTTAAAATAGTAAAAGAGAGTTAATATTTGGATTTATTTTATTTCATTTTTAAATATACAAGAAAATAGGTGTTCTATAGATGCTATCTAATTTACAGATTAAATACATTTTCATTAAATATAGCTCAATAAGAATTGGTGATTTGGATTAACGAAATTATTCACATTAAATTTCTAATAATCTCTTTCTATAATAAACATTAAAATAACAAGATGTTTTTTTTTATTTTCATAAATCTAATTTAGTATGTTTATTTTAAGGAAACTTTATAAGCAAAAAATAATTTCAGGTCTATATAAAAACCAAGTTGTTGATTAATATTATTTATCAATCTACAATTGGTTTTTACACTCGAAGGAAAAGTTATTTCGACCTAGACTTACAGTTTGAAGTGCGTTACAAACCGCATATAGTGATATCTGAAATGTTCATCGAACTCACGAACCCTTGAATTGAAGACTTAAAGCTAATTACTGACAAGCCAGATCGTTAATGCAGAAAACAGAGATGATTATTACACAGGTGACCAGTAAACGATTATGATAGGTTAAAATAATGAGAGTGGTAAGAATCTCCTTGACAGGAAATCATTTATAAAAGTGGATAACAGTAATTTGTGACTATATATACGACTGTAAAAGTAAATAAAATTATGGTAGTGATATCAACCAAGATGAAATCTTCAGTTATGGAGAACCTGATGGTAATTATGGTAACCTGATGGTAAAAGTTATCGTTCTGTTGGCTGGTAAGTTGTGGGTTTTTTACCTAACACAACTGAAGGTTAACACGCTAACAGAACCTATGCACATTTAAAAGTTCTGTATCTTTCAATGTCTCTATATGCCATGATACACCAATTAGTGAACCATGGCATAAAGAGGATTGTGCCAGGCCAAATGTCGTTCTTTTCACTTAAGAGATTAAAACGTGGTGGTTGCTTATATTTAGCAGCTTCTGTCGGCAGAAATTACCAGTCGGAAACGTAATGTATTAATGAAACTTGACAAATAAGCTAATCAGTAATATACACTAGTTGGAAAAAGCGTCGTTCTCGTTATAGGAAGGTAATGAGCTTGATTCCAGAGTTACTAATGGTTTGTTGGGCTCATTGAAGATGGATACTGTACCTTAAATAAATTGCGGTCGCAATGTCCTCCAAGTGAAATGATAACTCTATGAATTGGAATAAAGCTAGAAAATTGAGATCGCCATTACCTAACTACCATCCTAATCAGTATGATGTGTTATCAATGGCCGCAGTGGAAGCATAATGAATTAATTACATTTCACACATTCTAATTTAGCAACTCTGAATTCCCGACGTAGAGGAAATCTCATAAAAATATCAATCGCAATAATGATGTGTTGGCAAAAAATATCTGAGCCAAGTGCACAGAAGAAAACTCATGTATCGTGAATTTCGTTGAATACATAATTAAATCTAAATACTTTTGTTAAAAAAATAGTATCACAAATTCAATATAATCATCTTGTGAATAATTCAAAATAATTACAGAGATTTTATAACCTTATAGAAATATTAACTGTTATTCAATGGTAAGAAATATATAACAGTTAAGTATTTATATATTAAGTTGCTTGGAAGATAAAGTGGTGAAATGCAATTTTCAAAGTATTTTGACTTTTGTACATTTTATTGGAATAAATAGTATATTATTTATCTAAGTTTTTTGTTTTGCTGCAGAGCCTTAGTCTCCTCAGAAAATAAAATAGATTTAATTTTTTATCAAATTAATAAAACATGAAATTTTAAATATTAACTCAATAAAAATTATAATTTTTCTTAAATTTTATCGTTTCTGCTTAATTGTTTTGACTTTTCAATCAATCAATATTTTGAGTAGCGCAGGTGTCGACCTCCTCAGATAATCTCGGCTCAAACAACGAAGGGGATTGTCGCGTTATACGCCATCGGTGGAGATAGATGAGCAGCTGGAAATGCGATAATATAAATTGAAACTTTGACTCCCCTACACATGATATGAATATCTTGATTCAGAGTTAAGATCTCACTCTTCAATGTGTAAGTTTGCGGACTCGATTCTGATACCTTCAGATAATGGATATTGCGTTTGACTTTCTGCAAACACGTTTGTCAGAATGAATATTTGAAATATTTCCAGATATTCTACCTTGAGACGTATGGAATATATGGGTCATGGTAGCCTAGTAGTTAGGTCATCGGTATTCATTCCGGAAGGGCTGGGTTCGATTCCCAATGCCGCCAAAGACCCACCGAGTACATGCAATATACGTGCTCGTTAAATCTGTGGAATCAAAAGTAATATGATCGGTCGTTGAGCAGTTGACATGGGTGTAATGGTCTGGAGAAAATTTCTTCCCTCTCCACATCAGTATCAAAATTGAGGAGTGGGTCCTCTGGTAGTGGCATCTATCGGTGGAGTTTAGAACAAAGTCGTACTTTCACCTTCGTGGTGCTCTGGTTAATCGAAAGACGTACCCTACAGACTAAAACTCGCATAGCCAATGGCATAGAGGGCTTGTCTTGTCCATGTGTCATAAGTAACAACAACACGTATGGATAGGGCTCATTATTTCTGAAAAGAACTTCTAAAAGGCTATTACAAGCAGAGGATGTTTACAAAAATTACAAAATTTCTGTTATAAGACCATTCTGCATGTAGTACACACACTATATATATGCATAATATTTTACAGAAGTTTTTGCGTTCTGCAATCAAGTTTTTATATATGAAAATTAATTCTACTCAGACTTCTAATTTTTGAAGTATAGATAACAAATGACTGAAGGTATACATGCCTTGTTCAAATAAATATCGTAGAATGAAAATCCTTCGCACGATATTTTTTTTAAAACACGATCCATAGTACGGTGTCAGTTTGATATACTTCACACTGAAAATAAGTTTTTTTTTTTATCCTATTGGTCTTCAGCAATTTCTGCCATTGGTTAACGAGCAGTCCAATGAGTTGATGATGAAGCATTAAAAGAATTAAAATTGGCGACGATAGAGTTATTTTCAGGAAATTTAAAACAATGGGACAGTGCCACATCCACATCCCTTTGGTGGCACAGAGGGCAACAACCCGAATCCTTAACTCCAATAAAGTGTAAGTGCTTCTGCAAATAGATGTTTTCCATAAGCAAACGAAAACAAACGAAAAAATCCATAAGGAAACAGATCTCGATAGAGAATTGGAGATTCTACTGCTTTTGTTGAGCAAGACACACTACCTCTTACATACAGCTGCATTGGCAAACAGAAAAATAAGAGATTTAGATAATCTAGGAAATTATATCGAAAGAACTTGTTTAGGTATTAAATAGAATCTATATGGATAAGATTTTTTTAATTGGAATGTAAGAACGTAATCTTTTATTGGTCTTTAAAAATGATCTCATACCTTAATGGTTAAAGACCATGAAAAATGTTTTCTATACCATTTTTTTTTCCAGAAATGCAAGACCGGTCAAATCCATAAATCTGGAAGGACAGGAAGGTAACTGATGCCCTAAGGAATGCCTTCAAGACATTGAAGAGAAATATATATTAAAGGATTCGTGTTCCAAAATATGATTTACGGGTTTCTTTTGTTTCAGCAAAAATGAACTATTGTTCATAAACAAAAGATATAAAAATAATACAACGTCCATAATATTCCTCTGATCTCTCTCTCTCTCATTATATGACATTCGAATATTTTAATCTAAATTTGTGTGTGGATTTCGTTTTCATTCAAAGATGATACTGAAGGTATCTCAAGTATTATAAACTTATTTTTCTAAGCTCCAAAAATGGCTACATAAACTGAAAAATATCACATATAAAACAATAGTATAACAAAACACGTAGTTAAATAGAAAATAAGACATTTATCCAATATTTGCACAATTTGCATTTTTTATAACACTACTATCGCGAGGTGTAAATTTCCTCTCTGCTTTCCCTAAATCACATTTATATACATATTTTTCAGTGAAAAAATCTCTTATACTTAAAGAATTGTAAATATCAGTTTTAGAAAATTTAATGCTGTTACTTATTTGACGTTCCGATTTATTAAATCGTTTTTGAAACCAGATTTCATGAACTTAATCTAATAATTTTGTATTCCGTGGCATTGGGAATTTTCTCATATAAAAACCAACATTTTTAAAATATAATATTTTCTTTACAATATTATTATTTGCTCTTTTTATCAAATTTATATTTTACATAAGATTTTGAAAGGAAAAAAAAGTCATTTTGAAAATTCTAATGATTTTGATCAAAAAATATAAATGGATGTATATTTATCTAATACTAAGATTTCATAAAAGTCGTTGTTGTTTTTGTACTAATCTCCATGTCTAGGAGTATACTAGACGAGGTCCACTCACTTTCAGAAAATCAAAAACAAGCTTAGAAGTTTTGCATAAATCCTCAAGAGACAACCCCAGGCTCTCAACAGTATGTGCCGATGATGCCGGTTTATTTTGGCATTTAGGACAATTTGGATATATTTTGAGACCTCTCTCGAAAGTAAGTCCCTTCAGGTGGTAAGCTGAAGAAACGGGAAAGTGTAGTCTGAACATATCTATCACAATCAAGAGCAAGGGATCTTCCAGGGCAATCAGCTTGATACCAGGGATGACTCGGAGGAATGAGCCAAATTTGCCCGTCAGCAAGTCTTCTAATGGAATACAGTTCAAGATATGTCAGTGAATTAGTAACTGGTAAAGGTTCTTCAGAACCCTCCTTCGCCAGAACGTCGGCCATCTCATCATGCGAAGGAATCCATTGGAAGTGTACTTCACAAAGTGACAAGACCTGCTTAATTTTGTTAAATTTATATATATATATATATATATATATATATATATATATATATATATATATATATATATATATACATATATATATATATATATATATATATATATATATATATATATATATATATATATATATATATATATATATATATATATATATATATATATATATATTAACAAAATTATAATCAACAATTATTCACTATTTAAATTTGTAATTATAATTCTATTCTTATGAAAACTTTTTTAATGTTTAAAAACATAAATAAGTTAATAATTTTTTTTTTGGCAAAATATCCAACTTCCTAAAATTAAGTTCTCAAACATTCCATCTCTTTTTCACATTCTATTGCTTCACGTTTGTACATTATATTCTTTAGAACTAAAACGGCAAAAAAAATGTGCAAAAGTTTTAGACCACGAAAAAGAGCTGCTTATATTTTGAAATAATGGTAGCATAGGGCACAGATTCACCTCACTACACGCGGGTGGTAAGGAATACTATACAGCAACTTAGCTGGGAAACTTTGTGTAATCCTACTTATTGAACTGACCTTGCACCATCAGATTACCACTTTTACCATTCCATGGACAATCATTTTCGAGGAAAAAATCCTTCACCAATGAAGCAGACTTGCGCCAAGCACACTCAAGGATTTCTTTGCAACAAAAATCCTCAAGTTAGAAAAAAGTCGTTCAATGTGTGAAACCAACTAAATTTTATTTTATTAAATGATTTGTTCACGAAAATGCAACTTATTTCAATTGACTCCCTCTTATAATATTATTCATTTAATGTATTGTATTAAAACAAATGCTGGTGGTGAAACATAATATATTCATTCATAACTTTATATAGTTACATTTGATTTATGATAGAAATAATATTGTTAAAATGGTATTTTTTCGAGTAAAGCAAATTATGTACACATAGAATCCTTAAATGATAGATTATATTTCAACTTGTGTTAATGTTTTTCCATTTTATTAATTATTTGTGTTATATAAATTTCCTTAAAACGAATTCATTTAAGGAAAACATGATTTCATATTATACTTCATGTAAACGTTTTTAATATTCTTTTTCTAGGATTAAAAAAGCCTAATTTTCTAATATTTGTATAGTAATATATCATATATAATAAAAATGAAGAAAATAATTAACTTTGTTTTATACAATTAATTTTGTTTTACAAATAACTTTCATTTCAAGATCCACAAACTCGACCCACGCGTGAAAACTTAATTTATGGACGACCCCTCTTTTCCTATAATCACCTGCCTCTGAGGAAAAGCAGAGAAAATGGCGAAGCCCGTATACTAATTATTTAATAATAGGAAAAGCTCCAAATGGCGCACAGCATCAAATAGGTCGCTGACCAATGAGATTCAGATCGAATCATCATTCGTATATTCATTCCTTTCGCGGACCGAAATAAACTGGCAATTTGATTAAGAGTGATTCTATTTATACGTCGGCTTCAGCGACATTATTTCCGGACTCCTCCATTATTCCGCATTTTGGGGAATATGGAAAATACGTTAACGTTTCTTGTATTGATTTCAATTACACATTTTGCTGAAAATTTCCTCTCTTCGCTTTCATTCGCAGTCGAATTTCCATAAACAGAAAAGCGCTTTTAAACATAAATCGAATTTTCGCTCAATTGATAACTTGCTTTAAGAAACAAAACAAAATTGTCGATATAGTGTTTTATTGATTTATTTGAATTATATGAATAAGTTACAGTTGCTTTTTTCTTTCGAGTTCTCGAATAAGAAAAATAGTTCTTGTTTATCGAGGATGTGTAAACTCTGGTGGTGGTGATATTCTCGTAGTAATCTATTTCTTGGTTTGTGGACACGTTTTAATAACCATAGTTCTTTAATAATAAACACCATATGTTTATAAAATATTGACTCATTTTGATGTGTTAATGATTCATAAGATTAATTTCAGCGTTTGTGATTAATTTAAAACGTCAATAATATTGATATGATCTCACTCTAAAGTTGCATAATGCACGATGCTCTGGGTTCTAAAAATCAGCTAGCTTCAAAAAGAAAAGAAGAAGAATCCATCATTTTTCCTATTGAAATCATTTGACCTATTGTCATCATTTCTCCAATTGAAATTTGTCATTTATGCTCAACTATTTAACATATAGTAAAATATACAGCGATAGATTCATTTTCCTTCTAGGTTCTCAAAAATTTTACTTTTAAAAAAAATAGGATTTTTAAAGTATAGTGCTCATAAATACTGCAGAGAACGTGTTCACTATTTTTCCAAAAGGACGCTGGTTACAAGTGCGTTGATATGCCGGAAATGAATCCTGTCTTCAATATTTATTAATTTAGTATTCTATGGAAGTTTTCAGCTTCCATTCGATTTATTCTCAGCTGACCTATGAATGTGATTTCATTTTTTGATGAAAAAAGTCACTTTTAACAAAGTAAATAATAAATAACTTTATTTTCCCAAATTGTAATTTTTTTCCGAAAGTTATGTTCACGATTGCATTGAATCATATAGCCGGCGAAAGATAGTGAACTTAGAACAATAGTTGGGAATATATAATATAATATTGGAATATAATATTTGTTTCCTCCCCCTTCCCAGATCGATGTCAAAATTGAGGGAGCATATCCTCTGGTCATGCCATCTGTCGGAGGAGTCTTAGAGCAAAGACGTACTTTCATCTTCATGGTGTTCTGTTTAAAACAAAAGATGCACCCTTCTGACTTATTTTCGGATAAACGTCGGCTCGTGAGCTTCGCGCGCTTGTCTAACTGTCATATGTAATCACAACAATAACAATCTTTTCAGAGAAATTAAAATTAATTTTTGTAAGAGATATTTTAATGCACTTAAAAATTTCGTTTCTCTTTAGTAAAAGAGATATTTTAATGAAATTTTTAAAGCAGCAAAAATAGATACTTTAATTAGAAGAATTCAGATATTTTAATTAGAAGTATTGAGAGAGAAAAGTCCTGAATTTTGAGTTCTGATTGAAAAAGGTTTTTATTCTTTTAAGTGAAATAGAACATAGGTTCATATTATTTATTTAAATATTTAATATATTTCCTAAAATTTGCCTTATGCAAAACTTATTCATTTTCAAAATGAAATATATTTTTAAAATAGTAATATTTGTTTTCAAAAATTAGAAATTTAAAAATGTTAAATGTATATAATTTAACATTTTTAAGTTTCTAATCTTTAAAAACAAATTTTATCTACATTATTATTTATAAATATCTACTTATTTTTGACATAATTTAAAAATTACTTATAGGCAGGGATATTTTTCATTCATAACGAAAATATAATATGTGAATTTATAATTCTCTTCATTATTTTTGATAAAGCAAATAAAAAAGAATTAAAAAATACTTTAATTAGAAACTTTATGAATTCTTGAAATAAAACTCTTGTAGTAAAAAACTTTCATTTCAGATAGTAATTTTTAAATAAATTAATGTAAATTGAAAACATTTTTTGGTAATATAATTGAAATCGTGACGTAATGTAATTTAAGATTAAGTATGTTAAATTTAAACATAATCCTTATTTAGACTAAGTCATACCAATCCAATTTGAAAAATGTTTGAAAAAGTCCTTACCTTCTGTAATATCAAAACTCTTGAATGAAAAGGTTTTCGGTTTTACGCATAATTAAAAAGACTATTCGATATAAATAAATTTATTTATTTCTATTGAATAATTAATTAAAAAATTATGAAAATTTGAAAAAAAGGAATAAACCCTTTTTGTGATATTTTATTATTTTAATTCTTTGCGTATATTAATTATTTTGATTTATAATTATAAATATATCCAAATTTTTATAGCTATTATTTAAAATCTAAATTTTATTTATTTAAAATAATAGTTAAAATTTTAAAAAAATGTAAATCTTAAAACCAATAAGTAAAATACCTTGTACCACAATTTTCAAGTTTAAAAATTTAAATTTTAAAATGATAAATTATATCGAAATATAATATTTTTAATAACCCTGTTAGAGCTATATCTATCGTATTTTAACAATATTTTGGCCATCGGATTTTTATAAAAATTTATTCTATTATACATCACATAATCATATTTGCCTGCTTCTATTGACAATAATTTTTTTCGACACTGACCACGAGATTTAAATAAAATTCACATCAAAACAACAATCAGGAAAGGTTGTTGCCAACATTTCCATTCAATCACGGAGAAACTTCCCGAAAAAAACTTATTGTGTGAGCATGTCATAAACCTTGAGACGACATGGGAAAATGGCTGACATATATGTAATGAATTATTTTATAATAAATTATAGCATTCCTCAACCAAACAAACTAAAAATTAGAATTTTTTGACAAACTTTTTTTATCGCATTGCATGCCATGTCGGATTTCTTTTGTCCCACTAACAGATATAAATTGGAAAAATCACTTCTCTTATTTCCGATATATATATATATATATATATATATATATATATATATATATATATATATATATATATATATATATATGCATAGATTAGATAGTATCTATATAGCGAAAATATGAAAAATTCTTTGTTCCATTTATATATATATATACTTTGATATATTTTTATAAATATATATATAAATATCTTTCCATACTATATATATATATTTCGTATTTTCAATGTATTGTTTTCCATTTGGTATTTTCTAAGTATTATTCTCCATCTATATATTTGATATATATACATTTTATATACATTATACTATATATATATATATATATATATATATATATATATATATATATATATATATATATATATATATATATATATATATATATATATATATATATATATATATATATATATATATATACAGGTAACCCTCCTATAACACGGTAGTTAGGTTCCTAGAAAATGCCGTGTTGTGTGAAATCGTGTTGTATGAGACCCAGAATTAGTACAAAAAAGGGGGTTACGTTCCAAAAACTTATTAAAAACAAATTTTTTTTTAATTCGACGTAAACAATTTAATTTTTATTAAATAATAAATGTATATCCAACACAAAGTAAGAAAAAAAATATTTTAATCTAACGCAACCTAATTCAATGAATTTATTCGTCGTCACTGCTCAGTACAATCAACCGAGAACGTTTTTTGGGTGGAACGATATCGCCTTCACTTTCAGAACTTTTTTCTCTATTTAAAGTTTTTGTATGTTTTCCCCTCTTAAAAAAATCTGTAATCGAACTTTGCTGACTAGTTCTTACTAGCTCATTGTAAATTTCGCGGTATGGAGTTAAACAGTTTTGCAGCTCCCTTTTGAATTTTCGACTTCTTTCCGTGGAAGGGTCTGTTTTCAAGAAAAATGACTCGAGATTTTTCGCTAAGCATAGGCCTTCTTGTAATTCTTTTAATGTTAAATTCTTAACTGCACAATCTTCATCAGAGTCCTCAAAATCTATTTGATTTGCATCCAGGGATGCCATTTCCATCAAATCCGCTTCGTCAACTTCTTCTTCCGCTAATAATTCTTGAATGTCTTCAGTAGCCATATCCACAAAACCTTTGCCTCCGATTGATTTAGAGACTTTTATTATGGCACCAATTTCGTTTTCTGATGTTTGACGCATGTTTTCAGTTTCAACTGAAGAGGGCCATATCTTCTTCCAACACGCATTTAAGGTTGATGTTTTTATTTCTTTCAGCGACAAAGATATGATTTCGATACAGTGCTTGATTGAAAATTTCTTCCAAGCTTCCATAACGCTAATTGATTACTAAGCTTCCATAACGCGAATCGGTTTGCGTCTAAAATCCACTGTAAGGATCTTCTTATATAATACGTTTTAAAGGTATAAATAATACCTTGATCCAATAGTTGGAGCAACGAAGTAGTGTTAGGTGGTAGGAACACTAAGGAGTGAACATGTTTCCGCCGACCGATAACAAGCTCTAACATTGGAACAAAACCGTGTTATAGGAGGGTTACCTGTATATATATATATATATATATATATATATATATATATACGAGCGTTACTCTGACATTTTTGAGATACGCGCAGACGAGAATTTACAAAATAAAAATAACGGTTTAATTTTAAAGTACAAAGTATTTTAACACAGAAGACGATTTTTTACTGACTTACTTCAACTTGTTTAGCGTGGAATAAATTTTAAACAGAAGAGAAAATGGAGTTGACGCGAGAACATTTTCGCGCTATGATTTTCTACGATTTCAAAGCAGGATTAAATCAAGAAGAATGCGTTCAACAGTTGCAATGAACATTTGGTAATGAATCTCCAGCTCGTACTAATGTATTCAGATGGTTTAGAGAATTTACAAGAGGTCGCAATTTTCTTCAGGATGGAGAACACACAGGAAGGCCGCCGTCGGCTGTAATCCCGGATAATGTATCTGCCATACGAAAAATGTTAATGGATGATAATCGCTGTATCTATAAAATGATACAGAAGGAATTTAACATTGGATTCGGAAGGAACTTAACATTGGATTAACATAGGAAATTGGTTTCGCAGTCATACACAAAATCATTCATGAAGAATTACATATGAAAAAAGTAGTTATGTTGGGTTCCCGTTGGGTTCCCCATAATCTAACTGAGCATCAAAAAGAGGAGCGTGTCAGAATCAGTAATGAAACTCTTAATATGCTGAATGATGGTGGCCACCGCATCATTTCTAAAATTGTAACAGGTGATGAAACGTACATACCGTTTTATGACGTTACAACACGTCAACACGACAAAGTATGGGTCTGTGAAGATGATCCCATGCTGACTAACGTGAAAAAACAACGCGCACTGAAAAAAGTGATGTATGCCGTTTTCTTCAGAAGTACGGGATTGGTCAAAGCCATCAAGTTGGAAGGACAGAAGACAGTAACAGCAAACTGGTATACCACTAAATGTCTTCCAGAAATTCTACAAGAACTGAATGTTAGGGGACTAATGCTTCACCATGACAATGCATCTTTACATACAGCCGGATTAACAGTTGAGTTTCTTAAACAAAAACAAATTAAAGTGATCGAACTTCCGCCGTATTCACCTGATCTAGCTATGTGTGACTTTTGGTTATTCTTTAATCTAAAAAGAACTTACGTGGACGTCGTTTTCATTCAGAAGTAGAGATTGATATGGCTATAAATCCATTTTTTCATCTGTTCGAAGAAATGAATGGCTTGAGGCATTTAATCTGTGGAAAATTCGTCTACAAAAGTGCATTGATGCTGAAGGAGACTACTTTGAACACACCTAAAATTTTGTAAGTATAACTTTAAAAACCTAGTTGTATCTCAAATATTTCAGAGTGACCATATATATATATATATATACACTCACACAGTAACCCCCTCCTATAATACGGTATATTAATTCCGCGTTATCTGTAAACGTGTTGTGCGAGCATTCTCATAAAACGCGCTCGTATGACCTCGTATAACGCGCGCGTTATGTAGAAATAATTCACGTTTAACTTTTCTCGTTAAAGGGAGTTTAAATCGAATATTAAGGAAAAATTATACTGTGAACGAAATGTGTGAGCGTTTCATTGAAATCAAATTAAGAAAATTTTTAAATAAAAAATTATACAAATGTAACTAAAAAACAGTTCATTTCAAATAAATCAAATAATTCCAAAAACAGTTTTATTACCTGTTTATTCGCTGTAGGAGCCATCTGAAATAACGTTCCACCGACATCTTTTTCTAGCAGAAAATTCAAAGGTCAATAATATAATTTTATTTTGTAAGAGCAATATGGACACAGTGAGCAAACGTATGCGAAATGGATTGTGAACTGTACAAATCATCCTAAATTTCGCAGTACAGAAATATAACGTGGGGGATTAAAGGCGTTGTATGTGGGAAAACGCGTGTTATACGAGGGACATGAAATCGCGTCATATAAAAACGCATTATAAGAGTACCGTGTTGTAGGGGGATTACTGTATAAATGAATGTATTTAAATACATAATACCGCATTAATATAACGCAAAATTAAAAGTTATAATCAAATTCAAACATTATTTTTTAAGTTGTATAATTTTGATATTTTTGAAAAATAAGAGTTCATGTTTTTGAAAGGATTTTAAATTAAAATCTAGGTATTAATATGCAGATTTTAAGTTTTATTAGTAATAAGTCACTTCTCTCACAAGAGGAAAAACCTAGAAAATTCTGGTTCATCAGATTCAACAGGTGTGCTTGAAAAAAGCTGCAACATGACATTGCTCGATTTCTATTTAGATTCGAATACTGGGATCACGAACTAAAAATAGCTTGATTTAACTTTGTGCAATGCATACCATAATGGCTTAAAAGTGTTCGAGATATACAGTTGAATGGCCAGTTGTCTCATTTTTATGGCGTAAAATCAAAATTAGAAGAAGCTGCGCTGAACTACTTGGCCAGAAAATCCACTTATGTTTTGAAGAATGTTTACATGTATAGTAAATTTTATTTATGTATTACAAAGAAGAAAACCAAAAAACAAAGCTTTCTAATCGAGGTATTAGCAAAATTTTGAAAAAAAAACCATTATATTCCTATTCTTTATATTCAGTAGCTCCAAAAACTGAAAGTCAGTTTCTGAAAACAGTTGTAAATCATTTAGCTGGTATATTTTCTGGAAGAACTATTCATAAACAGAGTACAGATTCATCCGTCTCTAAAAAGGAAAACTGGAAAATTCCCAAGCATCCACCCTTATAGATTTGCAAGCGGAACAGATACTGTTGCTTAACAGTATCTGGAATCGAACCATGGATTTTCCACTCCAAGGAGTACGATCCTTCCACTAGCAAAATGATATTTAGAATAAAGTTTTAAACCAAGAAACTGAGAAATTAAATTTTTAAGAATAATAATCCAATAATCGATATCTGTAAATGATCATTTCTAAAATTACGAAAATTATTATAGTATAATAAATTATAAAAATATAATTATATTAATTCATTTCAAAATCAGAATTGTTCGGCTTTTATTTAAGGCCACGATAAATTAGAAAATGATTTTTTTTTTGTCTTCCAGAAATTCGAAACTTTTCTAAATTTCTTCTCAATTTCCAAACTAAAATATCTTCGGAAAAGCTCCAATACCACTAACAAAGCGGATGAGAAATTCTTCGTCCAATTTAAGTCCTCAATCTTCCTCAAGTTGCAGACAAAAACAACGATTCCTTTCCTTTTTTTTTTCAAATTCTAACTTCGAATTGACAAGCTTAAGAGTAAAAAAAAAAGTTCTTTTCTTCACAATCCACAGTTGGGTTTTATCTTCTTTTTATTTTAGAAGTAGTGAATTTCAAACTGCAGTATTTCTCTATTATTTTTATCGTGAAAATAGTTAAGGATTTCTTTTTACGGAAGAGTCAATCTTTTCAAAGTAATTTCTAATCCTCAAGCTGATTTTTCGGAAAATTAATTGGCAAAAGTCATTACTATTGTTACTTGTGATACTTTTCGAAGAGATTTAAAATAGGATTTTATTTAAATTAGTAAAAATAATTTAAAACGAGGTTTTATATCCTTTCTGTTAACCTAGCTTTTCGAAACGAAAAGTCTCGAGTTCTATACCTGCCACTGTTAAACAACATGGAATGAGTACTTTTCTTTGATTTCTTCATCCACATATCTCAAGCTACTTGGAGTGTTTTGAGTTTTCTTCCGTATTATACGTGGACATATTAAGCTATGTTTAATATGACCAATGTATATACAAATAATGTTTTCATTTGTATATACATTGGGTATTTTTTAAGATATTGAGGAAATTTTGGATTTTGAACTCAATGTAACTGGGAATCTGAAGTCACTTGTGTCACTTGAGCTTGTCTGTGTGAAAATTCTGGCCATGGGAAACTTATGAAAAACCATATGAAGATTAAGTTTAGTAAGGTAATGCTAATTGCAGAATTTTATGTAAATACTTAAATTCGTTTTTGTGGGAGATTAAGTTATTTTTTGCTGAAACATATAAGAAATCACTTCAGTCAATTGGGCGCACCATACAAAACCATACAAAAACGCACCATACACACCATACAAAAGTCTCACAGTCAGGCAATAATATACTATGAGTGTCAAAAAAGCTTACACACACAACAGCATTTGAAAATTAGACTGCCCACTACTCCATATTTTATCAGTCGAAATAAACATGGTCCAGTGATAGGATAATTTTTTATTAAAAATCCCAGTCCCTTCTTGTCCATCTTCTAGACAACGGTGGAGAAAAGTTGAGATCCATTTTCCATTTTTTTTACATATGTGTGTGTGTGTGTGTGTGTGTGTGTGTGTGTGTGTGTGTGTGTGTGTGTGTGTGTGTGTGTGTGTGTGTGTGTGTGTGTGTGTGTGTGTGTGTGTGTGTGCTAGGGAGTTTTCATAATTTCTTTCCTTGTGACAGGTGAATTTTTCCCACTATCTATAAAAACCCTCCCGAAAATTAAAAGCTATAAATGCTATTAAAAAAAATTTATAATTTACAAATATTAGGCTAAAGTAAATAAACTAATTAGACATTAAAAAAAAGTTTTCAAATTAAATTAAAAGTTTTCAAATTATTCTTAACGGATAGTAACGATATATTTCTGGTTTATTAGAAAATAGTGGTATGTTCATATTGAAAGTTTTCAAAAGTTCATTCTATACAACAAAACTATACTGATTGATTAGCATTCTGAGCTTCGATTACACGTCGCAAAAGTTTCATTTCTACTTTGGGCTTTGATGTCCATTTTAAATTGTAGGTATCTGTTCAATTAGCTATCATGAGCAAAAATGACCACAGTGTATCAGTTAAATAAAACCATTCAACATATTTGATTACCATTAGTAATCAAGAGAATCATTTATTTAATTTAAAATGAAACAATCTTTTTTCATTCTAGCAATAGGAAGTGAATGCACAAATCATCCTTTCTCGTTCTTCAGGTGTAGTTGTATTTTTCTAGATTTCTGAGATAAGGCATGCTGATAGACCAATTGGACTTTTAATATGCCTACCAATCCTTTTCCAAAGGCCTATTCACATCGTTCTGTATTGAATAAAATAGAATATCGGTAAGATTCCAGCTCTTTGTTCTTGATAGTGCTGTTTTGTTGCCATTAAATGGCAATGTAATTTCATCCTCGTCATTTATTCGAATAGAAATTGATTCCGGATAAAAATTGATAAGTAAATATTGTTATCTTTTTTAAAATAAAATACATTGTGGGAAATTACAAAGTGAGAAATGCTTGATATATAACGCATATTTTTCGCTATCATAGTTGTTACGTACAGATGTCAAATGTGAAAGTTTGAAAAGAATCAAACAGCTCCGTTCATGAAGCGAGCAGAGTTCCGGAATGGTGTTCAGTGAGGCATAATCTTGTAGTCAGTTAAAATTTATGTTTGTTGTAGTTTTAATTAATAAAAAATGCTGTAACCAAATCTTTAAAATAAAACTTAATCTATGTTTTATGCTAGAATCAAGTTCAACATTTTGATAAAAAATTTCTTTCATCTCGTATATAGCTGTTGTCAATCCAACCCAAAGCTTGGACTAAAAATTGTTGGACCGAACAAAAGTCCTTATTCAATCCAAAAAATCTTATTTGGACTGAATATGAATTTTATTTACATAAAGCATTTTTTTATTTGTTTTTTCTCCACAATCTTTTTCTTCGTATAAGGGCAATTTACAATAAGTCCTACAGTTCAATATACATTTCACGCCACTAAAAACATCAACACTCGTAGTGAGAAACGAACCTATGAGCAACTGAAGCGAAGGCAAGAGTGAAATAATCTTGTAACGGACAAATTTGTATAGAATATTAGACTACATTATTGGGATTAAAAATACTTTTATAAAGAATTCCAGAAAAAGTAGTTGGAATTATTTCAGCCCATTACTCTTTATTAATTCCTTTTAAATCTACTTTATTTTACAAAAACGAGTGATGAAATCATGTTTTGTTAAAATTGGTGATCAAATAGATAAATTTATATAATCTTATTATTTAAAAACTTTAGTCAAAACACAATTCCCTGAAAAACATTCCATAATAAGAACTGTTGAAAAAACCACTTTCAGAACTGCTTTCTCTTATATAAAAGCCATTCCTTATTTTATCCTCCCAGAACAAGTGCATCATCAAGATCTAAATGAAGCTCATTGAAGCTCTTCCCTCGTTCACCCCCCTTTCTGCTTTAAATATTTAAGATATCACTTTGAAAGAGTTAATGATCCATGAAGAGAGTGTAATAGAGCTCTGAAAAAGATGGCACTAGGGCAATTATCTTAATGCCCTAGGACATTATACGCTCCATGAAATTTCTCCATTTCTATCCCGCAAAAGCTGAATAATTTTCTAGACGCGTATATAATAGGATGGACATTATTCAATGTGCGAATGGTTAAATATAAAGAGATCGATCTGTTTCGATTCTTTTAACCAAATTAAGATATTTTATGCGGTTATAAAAAAACCTGTTTTTTTTTTCTTTAAAAGATTATGTGTATCTATAAATTTAGTTATTGGGATACATTTAAAAGTCCATGCCTACAAAAACCACTAAACTCAGCCGACCACTTTGTGATTTTGAACTACAGTCAAATGAAAACGTCAAAACCTGAACTGATACTTAATTCCCCAAATTCACTATTCAATTCCATGGATAAATTTTGGCTTTATGAAGAACTCGCTTGATTAATTTCTGTTAGCAAGATAGTCCTACCAGTGGCTGTTACGTTTGGACAGGAAGCGCTACTATACTCGACTCTTGCGAAATGGTAAGTTTCAGCAGAACAGTGCATAACCGTAAGTATGATACGGAATTTCTCCGATACAGGATATATTCAGATTGTTGCTCTGACCTGCATATTCTCCAGATCTCACACCAGTTGAAATCAGCTAGTTAATGGCTGTTGAGAGATTGGTCCATCACCATATGCTAGTATTATAGTAAATGAATTATAGCATCAAATTGAAGCTGTATTTGTACGGCTTCTTATGTTGTACATGTCACCTATGATGAACAACGTGTATGACATAACATGATATACACTGTACATATACTTATACATGTCATATTCATGTACATATCCGGACTTTCTTTGAGGGGATTGTTGGGAGAAGTGATTTCTCATCATCTTTTTTTAACAAGTTTTCTGCAAATATAATCACTTGTCAACTCCAGTATATTATATTTATTGTATAATACACATTACTTTGTTATTTGCCTTACTTCCAGGTGAAGTTTTTTGTTTTAAAATGCTTAAGTGAAAATAATGGCTATTTTCCTGCAATTTCATTTTGCATTATAATCTGTAATTAATATAGCTCAATATTTCCTTTATTAAACATTAATTATTTATACATACACTTTTTTGCGCTTGTAAAAAAATAAAGTATCTTCAGGGAAACATAACTATTTCTTTGATTTTTTTCAACTATTAAAAATGTTATATTATCATCAGAAAACTGTAACTTATAGTATTTGAATATTTTACTTCAAAACTTTTGAAATGGTGTTAAAAATAATCATTGTTGTTAAATATCTTTCATTATATTATGATAATAATTTATTAACAACTGATGCAGCTCATACATTATATTTGTTAAATATGAATATTTATTTATTCCTTTTAGTTTGCTTAAGAAGTTAATTAAAATATATTGGAGCATTTTGAATTTTGGAAAAATTTATTTTGGAATCAAAAAATTAGCTTGGCGTTTATTTATTTATTTATTTTGTCTGAAACTCCAAGCATTGAACATTTTTAATATCTAAAATTCTGAAATCGTGATATCAAAATGCACATGATGGGTCTTAAAGCAATTAATTTGAAATTCAATCAGCTAAATGAAGTTCGAATTCAAAATTTGAATATCATCAATGCATGATGAAACCGAGAAGTTTTGATCAAATGAGTGATATTACAACACAATGCAAACTAAAAGCAGTTGCTTCAAGAGAGTGCCACACACACATTCCATGGACGACGGTTTACTAAGCAACTTCAAGACTGCCAAAACTCAGTAATGAAATCCAGATAACAAATAACTACGTACATATGTGCTTTATAAATCTATAGTCTGTTTTGAATAAGTTCACTGACAGTATTATCTAAAAAAACGGACTAAATGATGATAATTCCATGATCTGGAATTTATCCTTAACTGATAGTTCAGCCTCTTGAAGAAACTTGATGAAGATAGGACAAGAGTTACTGCTTCCACTGATGGCAAATATTTATGAAGTGGATATTTGTTTTATACGAATGACAGCATAAAACTAAAAAGAAAGCTTTTAACTTCGGCAATTTGCCATAACATATCAGATAACCTAACTGATAAAGGACGTTGGGTGGCATTTAAAAGCATTCCAGAAGAACTTTTCATATAAAGTGGACCATGTGGGGAAAACCCTGAACGGAATTTAAGCCTCTAACAGGTATGCAGGGAAGAACAGAAAACCTCCCGTTTATTTAACATCCGATTTCGAAGTCCAGTCAGAAGGCTGATATAAAACGATGAGCCCAATTGGATGATCAAGATTTAAAATTGGGTGTGGAGTTGAGGACAAGACTAGCTCTGGCCTAGATCTCTCTTTGTCTGTAATAGTGACACCAAAGAAATAAAGAAGGTTGTTTGCTAGACCACCTGTAGGAAATTCGTAAGACAACCAACATTCTGAGTTTCATATACTTTCTTCTGATTTGCTTGTTTAACTGTTTTGTCACATTTTGCAAATCCCAATGTTCCAGTTAAGAACTACGGTTTAAAGTGGATTTCGAGCAATTATAAACATCTTTGCCCAAAATATCCCAATTGTTGAACAGATGCCTAGAGTTCTCTAAACTCAGCTACTAATTCAAGCTTTCTCACTACCAGAACGAGCATTTTTGAGTTAGCAATATAATCATATAAAATTGTCTGAAAATTAGTAAAACTATTCTAATTTGTTTGTCGCATAACGGTAATTTTTTTGCACGCGAAAGCTAATTAGATCGATTTAAAGTGGAATCTGAACCACTACAAGCATCCAAGACCATGGTGGATTCAAACCCATGAACGATTGAACCTAAGGCAAGAGCGCAAATCATTCGGCTATCACCTTAACTATTTCGAATAGTACAGCTGCATTAACAAATTTTGATTTGGTCTATAGCGTAATTTGGTTTTATTTTTCTTGTTGCTCTATATGCTCTATTTACATTTTGTATAAGAAAATTAATTCAAACAGGGCCTTGTATTTAAAATCATTTCCAAATCACTACAAAAATTGCAGAACTGGCATCAGAACGCTTAGAGTATGGACCTTCGGTTCAACAGTTCGGGGGCTCAAGTCCCACTTAATGATTGGGCATACATAGTTGTTTAAAATCCCTTTTTACCTGTGTGTACGTTCCGGTCTAATTAACCCTCATGTGCAAACAAATGACAGTTGAGAGACAAACCAAATCAACTACTATAAAAATCGACGCTTGATGTTGGAATCGAACAGATGAACAATTGAAATGGAAATCAGGGCGCTTATCATACAGCATTTAGCTTGATTTGCATAATTGTAGATGTGTTTGAATAGGGGAGAGTCAAATACTTGATATACTCCTTGTACAGGGTGGCGCGCGACAGACGGATGGATTTGGAAAGGCCATTGCTCGCTTCCTAAACATTGGCGCTGCTCAAAGGAGTCGTGGTTCGAAAGAGCGACATCGGAAATTTGTCTCCATATCAAGGTCAGTTCACAAGATGGAATGGTCAGTAGTGCAGCGTGTGTTTTGCGTGGAAGCATATTTTTCAAACGGTCATTCGATTGTCCGTGCGAAGCGCGCTTTCCGTTCGGAATTCCGCATCGCCCCTCGCGGTCGAGTTCCCAATCGGTACAGAATTCTTGCGTGGGTGAAAGCCTTTAGGAACACAGGAAATGTGTCCTCGATAAGGAGGGGCCCTAGGAGAGCTGTCTCAACCCCGGAAAACATCGAGAGAGTTCGAGCTGCGGTTGAGTAGTCTCCTAGGCATTCCCTTCGTAAACAGGCTGGCGTCCTTGGAATTTCAAGACTTTCCCTTCAAAGAATCGTCTAAGGACAACTCCATTTACACCCCTATAAGATGGTTGTTGCTCAAGAGTTAAAACCACTGGATTATGAAAAACGTCAAAGCAGTAGCGAAAACATCCTTGCTGCGTTGCCTCCAGACACTGTTGTTTTCTTCTCTGACGAGGCACATTTTCACCTCAGAGGTTGTGTAAATAAACAGAACATGCGCTACTGGAGTGGGACAAACCCTAGGGAGCTCCACCAGAGGCCCCTACACTCTGAAAGAGTCGCAGTTTGGTGTGCTTTGTCGAGGGTGGGGATCATCGGGCCCTAATTTTTTGAAGAAAATGATCGAGCGGCAACTGTGACTTCTGTACATTACCTCAATATGACCCAGACATTTTTCTTTCCTGAACTAGAGCAGATGATCCTGGATGACATCTGGTTTCAGCAGAATGGGGCCACGGTCCATACGGCAAGAGTTTGTATGGATGTTTTGCGTGACCGATTCCCTGAGAGCCTCATCTCCAAGCGAGGCGATTTGCACTGGTCAGCGAGGTCTCCAGATTTGGCCCCCTGTGATTTTTTCTTGTGGGGCTACCTAAAATCCCTCGTCTACAACGACCATCCTAGGACCCTGGAAGCCCTTATAGGCAACATTCAGGCCAGCATCCAACAGGTTCCTGTAGAAATGCTGGAAAGAGTCCATGAAAATTTCAGAAAAAGGCTTAGGCAATGTGGGGAGTGTGAGGGCCACCATTTGGGCGATATTTTATTCAAAACTGTCTAAACTCTAATTTCCCTTGTCAGTATATGTGAACAAAATTAAAAACATTGTTGTTCTTTAATATTTTGTGTTTTATTGACTTCTGATATCCATCCGTCTGCTGTGCGCCACCCTGTACATACGAGAAAACGATACGCATGAAAAAAAATACTGAACTAACATCAAAGGGAGGGATACCTTCAGAAAAGCAGTCTTCATATTGTCACACAGGGGGGTCTCTTAGTAATCAGATTAACGACGTGTGACATACTGCATAACCTATTTTTCACTTATGTACTTGTTCAATAGACAATAATCTTCTTTTTCAATCAGGTTGTTTTAAATAGCTTATCTCTGGCACGAATATTTAGCCAATAAACAGCATGGTCAGCATGTTTTCCTCAACTTAATCCCACTGAACTATGAAATTCTTTCTGAAAGCAATAAAGATTGGCAACTATTAGGCATGCTTTACGTGATAAGCTGTAAGCTGTGCGTTAACATTTGTTGTTGTTTTCGTGTGCCAGCTAGGCTGTCATTACACGGTGCGCTGCTCCACTTTTCCAACTGAACCATATTTAGGTGTGGATTCCGAATTCCTCAGTACACACATGCCATAGGTACCTATTTATAGAGTAGGCAACCATTCACTCCACATTTACAAGGAAAGGACAAAGACAGGATATATATAGAGAGAAAGTACATCATGCCCTAACCTGGATTCGAACCCAGTACCTCTCTATCCGCAGTCAGACACGCTGACCACTAGAAAAGTTGGGCGGAGTTGTTAACGGTAATTATCATAATTATTGAAGAATATCGTGTTTCATTTGGGCGTCAGAAGTAGACTCCGTAGTAATGGTGGATATCACAAGCTTTAAATCCTCATTTTAAAGTTACAAGTGATTTAAAAAGTATTGTTTCTAATTTTCCTAAAATTAATTTGCGCAATTTTACAATTATTACCAAATTTTCGTTTGTTTCTTTATTTTATTTATTTATTTTTGAATTAATGTATTCATTTTATCTACTAATAATTTGATAGTTTTTCATTCTAATAATTTGATAGTTTAGAAAAGAAAGAATTTAAAATTCTTTTTTTTTTTGTTTCTATTTTAAGAAAATAAATTAGGTAAAAATTATTAATGATCTAATAATTATTCATTTGATATGTCATGTCATTTCTTTCTCTTTGTCAATCTGTTTCTATAAATCAAATGCATTGATTCAATTTCGAGCGCGCGCGATCAAATGTAAAATTATTTTTCTATAATAATTCTTTTTATTATTAGAGTATACTTCTTTTCACATCTGTACAAGTAATATTGAGATGGCAACTAAAAAATTTAATTGCCTGTTTTTTTCATTAGTTTGTGAGTTCGATTCTCATTTCATATGCAGATAATCACAACGATTTGAAACAATCACTTACATGTACCAGTCCGAAACACACTCATTTGGAAAAAATTGGCATTGAACTAAATATAAAATTTACAAATTTAAGTAACCAAATAAATTCACTAGAATGAATTCTTCAATATATTTCACTGGTTTTAAAAAAAATAAAACTTTAATTTCAATGTATCGAATGAGACAAAAAGCTAAAATAAATAACTCATATATATATATATAGTTCCACCATTTACTTTAATACTTCCTTTAATATTGCTTCCAGCAACAAAAAAAATCATATAAAACTTATCACCGGTATGAAATATTTATACGAATATAGAACAAAGTCTTAGAAAAAAAAATCAGTACAAAACAGAATCCCACTGGAATCAAACTGAAAAATTCCAATTTCGGAGCTATAAAGTTTATGAGATATAAGCCAATAAAATAAATCGAGGTCTATATAAGATTTCAGATCGCGAGAGCTTTATTTATACGTCCCCAGATACATATGAAAGCCTGGCATATGACCAGGGAACTCTTTCCTGGAGGAGAAAGATGGACAAAAGAATTTCTGCAATAAGAACGCTTTTGTTCGAAATAGGAAGGAAAAAGGACGAGTGTTATTTTCATTGGCGGTAAACATGAGTTTGAAATGTTTTTGGCATCTTTCAATTTAGAGACAGGGCGCAAGTTATTTTTCTTGGATTCATCTTCAAAAATGCGCCTCTTCATCATCTGCTCTAATGGGTTCGGCGTTAAGAAGATGGGACACTTTTTTTGATAAATGCAGATCTATATCTCTTTTAGGAATAGCATAGAATCTTAAAGATAAAATTTTATATTATATTTGTTCAATTATTTAACTTTTGACAATTATTTGGGTTCATAATTTTTTTAACGTACCACTGTTCATATGTATTTTAATTGACACCTCAACTGAAGTTAAAATATATTCATTTAGCTGTTGTAGAGCTTTTTGACAATTACCTGAGGATTTCCTTTAATGGACATTATCCACGTGATGTAAGAGAAGGGATCACGGTAAACTCCCAAGCACACAATTTGGCTCATCTGCAAACAGTAAGCCATTACGCAACAGCAACTGGGTTTGAACCCGGGATCTTTCAACCTGAAGAGAGCAATATTATCATTATACCAAGCTGAGTCATTGCATTTAAATTTGATGCCATATATTGAAAACTCTGATAGCTCAAATATGTTGTAAGGATTTGGGCAGTGTGCTTTCTGAAAGAAATTTCATAGATAATGAAAATAAATTGATAAAAATAATGGGAAAGAAATCCAAAAAATCCAAACTATCCATCCCAACAAATATTCACGGAGAAAAATGGAGCTTATGTTAATCTCCTGTTTTTCAACAGTTGTAGGAATCAAACTCGCGAACTTCCATTCGGAAAAGAAATAGGCAGGTAAGTTATGGCGGACACATTCGGATGAGAGTGATTGCTAGCACATGGTCACAGGATTCCCATATACTTCAACTTGTCTAAAATATTACTTAAAATTTTCGAGTTTTTCATTTAACCTAATGAGAACAAGCATATTTATAATAGGAGAACAGCAAGTTTGGTCGCTGTACAAGACGAAGACTTGGCTGTACAAGACGAAGACTGTACAAGTACGCTGTACAAGACGAAGACTGTACAAGACGAAGACGTTATTTGATGATTCAAAATTAGATAATAGTTGTCTGTATTTAACGCATTTGATAGGTGTAGAAGTAAACTAACAAAAGCCCATGAAAATAAATTCGGAAAATGTTTCTTTGTCTTAAGTGAAGTGGATGGTGTCAGTTTAGATATTGATTTTGTCAGTTGAAATCAAAATTACAGTGAAGGTGGCTGTGTCTAACAGCTTTTGTGGACTGACATAACTATCCCGAATGCAATAACCTAACCTATGGGTATCATAATTAAGAGAGAAGACGTGGTTTCCGTCCCCAGAATGTAACGGGTTCGATACTTGATGCATTCAAAAAATACACACATTTTATCTTTGTACATTTAATGTTAAAAATACTTATATTATAGCTTTCAGTATTCTGTACAAAGGTTATACTTGGTATTTAATGTCAATGAATATATATAATTTGTTTAACAGCAATCAATAATAATTTAATGTTAATAGTCAAAATTATAGAGGAAACCAATGTTGTAATAGCATTTTAACAATCAAGATTGTGAAAAAACATACACCCAATATAAACTTTTAATTAATACAACAAAAAAATAAATATAATTGCTCTTAACTAAATTAAATGATTTTTGTGGAAATATTATTAAATTACTAAAATAAAACCTATTCTAATACCCATGAATTTAGTATAATATTGTTTTTCAAACAGATTTTTTTAAATAGTTCAAGAAACTGATCTAATTATAGTGATTTAGGTAGTCTGTTTTCTCTGAAATAAAGAAAACAGAAAAAATATTTCTTTGGAATAAATAGAAAAAACTATGTCTATTTTTTATGAGCTATAACTTTTTTGTCGTTTAAGTATTTTGCGCCAAAAAATCTTTCTAATATTTTACATCAAACAGCTAAGAAAAACAGTATTTTTAAAATTATTAACTTCTAATTTTAGTAAAATTTGATGAGTGCCCTCCAAAAAAATAAAATAAAAAACATTTTGAAAAATTCAAACAGACTACTATTTGTATATATTTATTGGCTTAAATAATATATTTTCATATTTACATTTAAATTTTAGACCGAAAATATGTTAAAGTTGCTGCAAATTAATGCCCGAATTAAGATCATTTAATAAAATAGATTAATTGAAACAACAACAAAAATCATATTTTTCTGGAATTTATTACTGCAAATTTTGACTATTTTGCAAACATTAAAGCGTTCTTAAAAGTATTCAATTTAAAACAAGAAAAGCTCATTTTCTAAATTTTTAAGCTAAAAAAAATCGCTTACGATTAAACGGCACCAATCTTTCAATGGTTCCAAAATCCATATCATCGTTAACCCGGTGCAGCTGCAAATTACACTGAGTGAGCTAGATTTTGATTCGAGAGAGTAACCATTTTTTAAATAAAACCGCTTGTCTGAAACTGAAGCGTCCCGGAATTAGTTTCAAGAACTCGTCATCACGTGATCACTTAAGAATGTGAAATTGAGTTTTCATTGAAAACATTTTGTGAAAATTGTTATAAGCTACGACTCCCCTTGTGATAGTCGTATGCGAGTGTTCTTATATTCTAACCTACTTCTGTTCTGTAAAACTTAAAAAATCAGTTTTTTCTAGATATCAAAATTACCAGACGATAGTATTTAAAATGTACGATTCTGTGTGGAACGCAGAAACTTTCATAACAATTATAACAATTCAATTATTTTAAGTTGTTATAAAGAAATTGTGTTGTTAGTTACAATGCTAATTTTAAAAATTACATGCATACCTTTTATCCATTTTTATGAAAGATATTATAGCAATTAGCAATTGTTTTTTCACGTAATATTTATACTAAAATCAGCTGATCCAGCTTTGAAACAAATTAGTAGACGGAGATTGTAGACTTCGTGGGATATATTTTTCAGTGGAAAATATATATATACCCAGGTTTCTGAGAAATATTGCAATCTTTGCTTCAAGATATTTCTGATAGGTGGCGAATTGGAAAAACAGAAAACATGTTCTCCGCATTAGGCAAAATCAATAGTTTTTCAAATATCGGAAAAATTATAATTATCAATGTCATTTTCTTTATCAATGTCTTTTTTCATAGATGAAAACTTTAAAATATTGGAAAATGGATTACGGTTCCATTTTTAAGCGAACAGAGTTCTGGAATACAGATTGAATGGACAATAAAACCAGGTTCTTTATGTTAATGTTGTGTGTGAATGAATGAGTAAGTGATTTAATCTTCTTGTAAACACGCAACTAAAATTTTGAAACGAATAGGAAACAACTTACGTTAACCTATTACCAGCAGTCAAAATAAGCTTCGTTATTATATTTCGTGCATCATTCTCAATTCAATCCTGAACAAAAAATCGAATGACAAATTAAGTAATTTATAGATATATATATATAGTATATTAAATCGATTGAGATGCATATAGAGAGAGAGTTTAACAATATTTTTCATGAAGTTCTATTAAATAAACTTTATCACAATATATCACTCCGAATGGGTTAGGCCGAGCTGGCAGTTGAATGGTTAGCGCTCTTGCCTTCGGTTCAACAGTTCGTGGGTTCGAATCCCACCTTGGGCATGGATGTTTGTAGTGGTTCGGAATCCACTTTAAGCCATAAGTCCCGGTCTAATTAGCCCTCGTGTGCAAAGAATGACCGTTGAGCGACAAACAAAACAAACCGAATGGGTTAGTACATACAACTCCAGTTCAACAGATCATAGGATGAATTCCCATGTCCAGTGTGGTTGTTTGTAAGATTCGTTATGAATTTTAACTTGAAGGACATGGTCGAGTGACACAGAAGTTAACTTAGATCTCCAAAAACACAGAAATTAATGTATATCTTCATTGAAACAAAAAAGCTGCTAAAAATTATTTTTATAAATAATCCAATTTTATATTAATCACAAAAAAAGGTATCATAAGTTTTAAATTTTCATAAGCTGAAAATGAAAAATGCAAAACATAAGGTTTTAAAAGTGCTCAAAGCCATGCAATCAAAGTTGCAAAGTTTGGAGACGTTGTTTCTTATCTTTCGAGGGATTGGCTTGCTTGGCATTTAACGGTTCGTTTATATGAGGGCTAATAAAACAGGTGTCTGTCGCTCAATGGGTAGTTTTTCACATGAGGGCTAATTCATGAATGATGATTTGGTAATTTTTTCATAATGTGTACAAAAATTCCAAAAAATTCAAAAGAAATCAAATAATTTACATATAAACAAACCAATTTCTATGAAAGTTTAATTTTTTGTAAAATAACACGCGTTTAATAAAGTTTACTTAGGTCCGATGCGACCATATTGGGAAAAGCATCCTTCTCTTTATTGAAAGCTAATGAGTTTGGTTTCTCTGAGTTAATTGAAGATCCGTCGTGTTCTTTAATGGCGGCTGAAGCTCATTTAGTAAGTCATGGTCGCAGTGTCTTCCAAGTGAAATGATACTTCTGGATGTATAAATCGAATCTTTCTTGAGATTCTTCTGCTTATCTTTGCTTCTAAATTAGGAAAACTCTATCACCTTCAAATATTTCCATTGATTGAATCAATTCGTAAAAATTTATTATATCAATGTAAGCTATAAACACACTCAATCTACATAAGCCCCTAAAATTGATCGCCTACTTACCTATTTAACTAAAGATATAACTAGGTGGCACATCAACTAAAATACAACATAACAAAAATGCTTGTTGAGAGAAATGAATACATAAATAATCTTATATAACGTCCAATCCTAATTATCATTTAAAGATATTCGTTTGAAGAATGGCGATGAAATAAGCTAGACAGAGACTGGAAGTAAGTCAAATACCGAAAGTCAAATTTCTAAATACAAGTTCATCCATTACAGTTTCGAGTCACTGATTCTGCACTTAGAAATTCAAACCCAGAAATTTTAACCACTTCTACAAGCCTGGAAAACCGGTAACTTTGATCGTGCTTCTTAAAGAAATCACGTTTCGTTCACATCAGGCCTTCACTGCTGCAGCTGTTCGATGACTAATGCCAATGCTTAACGTGCTTAGGTACTAGGGAATTTGCATTATAGATGACCAGCCATCAGCTCCCTCCCTACTATATGTGAAAACATTTGAGATGGGTGTCAACATGCATTTTGGATAGTAAATAGATTTTGGGCTGCTCATTAACAGGGTCGAATCCAAGTTTTGATCGACAAAATAGTTCTCACCGTAGATGCTTCAGAGTTTTCTGGGCTTCCTCAACCATCGATATGTAAATACATCCTAATTTCCATACAAATTATTCCAAGAAATGCAGCGCGGGTGTTTAATTGACTTAAATAGCTTTCAGATAACCGTTCTCTAAAGTTAATGTTTCCAAAATAGTACATAAATAGCGGTGCAGAAGAGCCTCGGACTAAACCTTAAAATTAACAGGTTTTGGAATACTAGTACCATTACTAAGCGCTTCATAACCATGGTCAGGAGACGAGGTCACATCCGAAATGTCCTCTTCCTTTGTATATACACAGCAGCGAAAGGACATTAGTCGTCATAGATTAGTGCAGACATGTCCCCAAACCCCGGAGCTGTAGCAATCCATTGAGGGAGAATGTGGTCACCCTTCCAGTTACTGCCCTCGGCAAATGATGCTTCACTTTGCTGATCATAACGGGAAGCTACTGAGCCACTGGATCTCTTCCAAAATAGTAGCAAGCATTCTTTAATTTGGACTAGCAAGGAATATGTTACCAATAAATGACATCCGTGAAATAGATTCCTAGGTAGGAGCCAGTATACATATTCGCAGTGTATCTGGAATCCCTAATTTTTCTCCTAGAGAATTCGAGAATACTCACATATATAGACACAGGAGAAATAATGATTTAATATCAATTTCTCTTAGAACATCAAAGTCAATCCTAGTTTCCATTGAATAGCTTCTCGGGAAGAATATAAACCTACTTCATAATTGTGATATTCGTAGTTTGAGAATGAAGTGTCCGGTGAGTAGAGAAATCTTTAGCATTTCGACATACATGATCTAATAAAAAAACAGCTGTTTAGGGGGTCTCTTAACTTTTATTATTCACAGACCCTAAGATTATATTCTGTAGTTGAGAAAAAGACGATGGCTCACAAACACACATGAG